>GL379804.1:635905-652481 GCA_000143925.2 Caenorhabditis brenneri | reverse complement strand
CAGAATTCACACACAAAAGCATCTACTTTCGGACCATCAATTTATAGGAAAATTCCTAACAAGAAGAAAGTTCCTTTGTCAGCGAAAATGCGACAGAAAATTTCATCTGCTCTTCATTTACTTTGGTCCTTCTAGTTCTGTTTTACTAGTTCCCACATTTTGCAGCAACCTACCTGAGAATGATTACTACCCGCCACCAGCACTCTATCCCCTTGTTTCAATCCAATTGATAAAAATCCGGCAGCGAGAGATTCCATCTCATTCACAATTTTTGAAAACGTCAATGACTGTTTTTCAGAGTCAAAGACCGCTGCAACTCTGTCATTTTCAGCTTTTGTGTAAATCAACTGTGGAATTGTTTGAGAATCGAAATCAATTTGTTTTGGAGGAGGAGCTTTCGATACTCCCTGTAATTATTGCACATAATTCTAGAAACTTTTGGAGAGAAGCCTACCGTAACCCATCCATTGTAATCAATACAGAATGTTTGCTGGAAGAACTCAGTCATCGGAACCAAGTGGGACTCGTCAGGAAATAAAATTCGGAACACAGGAAAGAAAGTAATCAAATAAAAAAAGGCTAGTATTTCTTGGGGGGAGATATTACGAAACGTGTCGCCTCTCTCTGGATTCTGGAGTCCTGAACGCCAACTGTCACTGGGGTAAAACGGATGAAAAAAGAGTTGAGAAGAGATATTTATTCTCGTAAGAAACGCAGCGATTGATGAGATCAGTGGGACGTTATGAAGGGAAGAAAGCAAGGTTTCGAAACAACAAAAAGAGAGAGAGACAAAGAATGGATGGATGTTGTAACGGAAGGAGATAAACAACTGAGTAGAAGATGAAGAGAGCAGAAGGAAGAAAAGTTGAAATGTGATTGGGTGCATCTTATGACGACTGGTCACTCTCTGGTAAATATTGAACGGGTTAAGGTTCGGTTTGGTTATAGTTTCAGAGAGGAAACATACTTGAGAAGGGAACGGAAGTAGGAATTTCCTAAAATTGCTGCTCTGAGTTAGATGCTCCTATGAGTGGATTCTGAAATTACCAGCCCTCACTGGAGCATGAGAGTCTGGAAATGTTCATCTGAATATCTGATCTCGTTCCCTGATTTTCAATGCATTGTCAACATGGCGATTTCAGATGAATATTTCCAGACTCTCAGCCTCCAGTGAGGACTGGAAATTTCAGAATCCACTCACAGGAGCTTTTACTTTCAGACCATATGAAAAGTTTCAAACCCACATGAGAAAAACACCCCCTTCAGGAAACACACTGCTCAAGGGACACAGTTAAAATAAAAATATCACTTTTTTGGAGTCCCGGGAAATATTTTTCGAGCCGCGGGTAATCCCTGTTCTAGCACGGACAAGTTTGAAATACCCAGGAAACGGACTAGAGCTGAAAATATGTCGACAAAGAGTTAACAAAACTTGGCTAACAAAGATCTTGAGGCTGAGGAACGTTGCAAAACTATCAAATATTTTCAAATAAAACTATTCAGATTTGAAGGAAGTTAATTCTCATCACTTTCAGGTTAGATGATGGAGATAGACTAAAAGCTACCGTGAAAAGTGCCTTGAGTGAACTTAGTGCCTAGAGTGAGCTTCTGAATTTTTCTTCCCTGATCTTTTCTGCATTAGACCACAAGTTTGTTAAATTTCTAATTTTTATACAAAACAAGTTATCACAACTGTATCATTCAAAACACGTAAAATCGGATCGGAGTACATGATAAGATAGCAATAACCCGTTACAGATTCTGAGCAACTCGGATATTTGCACGAAGGAAAAGCATTCAAAACAAATTATCTAATACGGCGAATTCATTCCCAATTTCGTATCGAATTCGAATTTCGTCCTCCTCTGCTCCCTGGTAAACTGTTGTATTCTTCGAATTTTGATGAGCTCATTGACGATTCCAATCACACACATCCAAAGGATCAGAAGGAATAGTGGAAGCAGGGAGAATAAGTGCGAGAGTTGAACTCCCCGTAGAACGGAATAACCAATCTGGAAAACAAATGGATAGAGGTGAATTTTCAAGTTTAGTCCCAACAAACCGGTAATTACTCAACTGCTATGAAGTGATCTTCTGCTATATGCCATTTTTTTCAAAATTGGTGTTTGTGCTATAGATCAACTGCTAGCCACTTTTAGATGGCTCATTTGCTATGGCTCTCGTCTCATCATAGCAGTTGAGTCCATAATCATAGCAATAGAGCCAAATATAGCACATGAGACACCTGCACTTCCTTTAATAGCGGAAGATTACTCATAGCAGTTGAGCAAATAGCAGAAGGTATCTACGCGACGTACCTGCGTGGCAATACAAATGAAAACTGAAGCATCCCATAGTAGACATTTGATTGGAAATTCATACCACAGTGAGGATAGTCCAAACACAAAATTTGAAGATAGAACGCAGTAGATAACGGTGAGCTGAAAATGTTGCTTGAAATGTTTGGATGAAATCAAAAAACACTCCAACCTGCAGTCCCATAATATGCCGAATAGTCTCTGTTGACAAGCTCACTTGTCCTATCCTCGTCTCATTTAAACCTAGAATTGGTGATGACCCAGCAGGTCCATCCGTGTTGAAAAGGCACGAAATGTCAGAATATGCACACATCATATTTGAATTGCTCATCAAGAGAAACAGGAATAAAAGGTTGATATAGATTGCAGATGGAACGAATTGACACAAAAATTGAGTGACGGTTTTCAGCTTTTCAGATTTTGGAATGTCAGAGGAATTCTGAAATAAAATTTTACATTAGAACCCGAACATAAATTGAAACAACCTTCGGAGCAATCCTTATCATCTTAGATTTCGGCTCGAAATTTGTGAAAAACGTCCCCAGAAACAAGATTGGAATATGGAGAAACGCAGTCATGATAGTTTGAGAATGTGTAAAGATAATCGGAAGGAAGAAGCAAGTGGACATCAGAATAATCACCGAATAAAGCAGCGAAGCATAGAGAATGAAGAGAAGAGAATGACGGAATGAAGACATCCGATGACGGGCACACACTATCAAAGATGGTAGCTTTAGGAGCTGAAATGAAATAGGATTTTTGATATCACATTTTTTGAACTGTAGCTGGTGATGATAATCTAACAAGAGAATTCTTTTCTCTCGTGGGTTAGGAATGAAATTTCGAGCCTGAGAGTCTGGAAATCTGAGGCCCCACCGGGGAAAGGTTTGGGATCGTGGAACCAAAATCGGGGAAAAAGAGGCGGAGCTTGAAAATTTTCCCTCGATTTCGGTTCCTCGATCTCAACCTTCCTCCCGCGGAAATCTTCCTTTGAAAATCTGACCCGCCTCTCAACTCATTGTATTGCCGGTATGGCAACGTTCAGATTAAGGCTTTTCAGGCTCTAGTGATGGCTGGAAATGTCAGAATCCACTCACCAAACCATCTTCTTTCAGACCACCAGTTTATAGAAAATTCCAAGCACACGCGAGAAAAACATTTGTAAAAAGCACCACTAACCTTCGTATGGTCCAATCGAAAATCTGTGGCCAATGCAATGAACTTGCTGGACATTTGCATGACGTTACTCTTTGTCGCTTCTCCCTCTCCTTGTTCCAGAAGACGGCATGAAGATTCCTCCACATCATCCACACAGATTGACACATTGGCAATTGAATAAAGAGCAGTGTTGCTTGGATTACGACAACTTCCAACTACCATCACCACTTCACCGTTTTCCTAGAATTCGACATTTTTGAGAAGCGTTTTAATTAGCTTGTATCACCTGCATAATCTCAACCATTTCCTCTACTGCTGGAGTTGTAGAATCGGTAAACAGTCCTACGAGTAAAGGTACATTATCCACTTCATCCAGATGAGGTCGCACGTTTTTGACCCCAGTTGGAAGGCGTGCGATGTTGGGAATCGGTGCCATTTTAGCAGAAATCATACTCATTTTTCGAAGCGATGGAGATCCACGTGCCAAGGATTCACGATCAAGAGCATCCAAATTAGATTCACTTCTGAAAAAAAGGAGCTTAAAAAAGACGTAGAAAGGATGAAACTAACAAAGCGATCCGTCTCCAAAACTTTGACCGACTTGGTTTCTGTTTCACAAACTGTTCATGAGCCACATCCATCTTCCTACTAGGCATGTTATCTTCCTCTGCCAATGAAATATGACAATTCCATCCAGCTTCGATTCCCAATTTCTCAGCAAAAACACGACTTCGCAACTCATTTTCCTTTGAAAAATAAACAGGTCGGACACATATTTGATCCAGTTTTTCAATTATTGAAACGGATTCCGGGAGCGGTTCGTAATGGAGAACCACTAAACCACAAAGAACTTGTCCTGTGAAATATTGGTCTATTGCTGATTCTGCAGTCTTGACCGTGTTAGTGTAGTCAGCTTCTTCAAACGATTCTGAAGGTGTTGAATGGGTTTTAAAATATTTAATTCGAATACATACCATTACTTTGACTCCTGGGCAAGGCTGTCTCAATTTTGGGGGGCTCTTGATTCAAAGGAACTTCTACGTACTTCCCGTTTAGAGCATCCCCTAATTTGGAAAAGCATGGACGGTAAGAAACAGCTAGACAGTGTCCTGTCATCGAATGCCTCAAGTAGAAATCTTTAACCGAGGTTTTCAATCGTTTTGACATTGGGATAACTGCATTTCCATTCCAAATGTGGGAGCAAGCCTGAAATTTTATCTCGTGAACTTTCACATAGCCTAAACTCAAAACTAACATCAACCACCAGATTCGCAGTTCCTTGACAAGATAAGTGACTGTGTAAAGACTTCGCATCATCACGAATCGTACAAAACGCCATTTCAATCGGTGTCCGATGTTTTGTAAGCCCTGGTAGTGGTGCTTCTCCAGGTTGTTTTTTGTAGAATCCAAGTATTTTGGGTATTCCTTGAAAGTTCTCCAGACTTTTTGAGGTGAATCCGAGAAGATAGGGAAGTTGGCACATACATCTACGGTTCGCAGTTGCAATTGTGCGCGGAACCTGGAAAATTTTATTAGAGGCTAGCTTTCTGGAAAAAAAAAAGATTTTCTGATAACGAACCTTTGTTGAAACCACAGCCAAATGATCCAAAAACTGATGGAAATGCTCCGATTGTTGACAAGAATTCAGAAGTAGATTGTAAGTGAGTGGAAGAAGATTCGGAAGATATCTCTGCCAATTTGGATCATCCATTGAAAGATTCCATCTATGAGAAGGTGATCCTCTTGCATTTATAGTTGCTTCTCTATCAGATGACAAGTTCATCACTTCTAAATGAATTCCGAGAGCACCAGATTCATCTGAATAGAATACATTCATGAATATCACATTTTTACCCAAAAATTTACCAGCTTCATTTGTTGCAAAGACGACTTTCTCAATTGACGGATGAACACAAGAAAGGATTCCTTTTTTATCGATGAAACTAGTTCCAGTGATGCTCGACAAAATGCTGACGAGATCTTTACAAGTTTCAAAATCTTTCGGTAGCTCCAGATACTTTGCAACCTCTCGATTATTGATGTATTTCACAAAATGGAAGAGAAGAGGCAGTTGAAGAATGAGAAGAGGAACAACCGTAAGACTGGGAACGGCGAATGCGAACCTGGAAGGATTTTGTATTAATTGGTTAGAACTTTCAACCAAAACCTGGTTCCAAACAAATTCTCGTCATCCGAATAAATGAATCGAATAGATGTCGCAACCACAGATGCAACAAATGCAATTGGAATCACATAACGTTCGAATACTTTGTGAATCATATACTGTAGTTGATAGTCGAATTGAAGAGGATTGTCTTCTGCTGATAAAGCAATTTCCAGGTGGTTCTTGATTGGGTAGCAAGTAACACGGGCCTAGAAATGTGTCCTCCATGATTTTGACTTAAAATCAAAAGTTTCTTACATAAACTGGCTCCAATGGTTGAACGAATCCAGTTTTTTTGTTCGTTTTGACATCCCATTTTAATCGGTCTCCTTCAGCCAAGATTCTACCATCGAATGTTTCACAGTTACATGGCGCTATCTGAAATTGAGAATTTTCAAACTGTGAGCTCTGGCGCGGGCCCTACCTTAACTTTCTTCAAAATTAAAATTCTGAGCTCGAAAACATATAAAAATAAAGATCTCGGTGAGGTCTACAAGTCTGAAAACTTCGAGTCAGCATTCTACCGATCCGGGCTGGATAGAATAGGCTAGAGTGCACGGGTTCACGTCCACGGGGTCGGATATTTGTGCCCGGACACTCTAACCTGTCGCGTATGGTCTAGGTAGGCCGAACCGTGAATCTAATTTCTCAGACCTGTAGAATACACCGAGATCTTTATTTTCATATGTTTTTGAGCCCACAATTTCGGCTTTGAGGAAAGTTATTGCAAGATTCGCTCCGGGCCCGGCGGATCCGGTTGGACATGTATGATTTCCAGACGACTTACCTGCCCAGGTCTTAGAATGATCACATCCCCAATAACCAATAGTATCCTCGGTACCTCCACAACATGCCCATCTCGAAAGCAAGACTGACAAACTGCCACGTCATCTGTCACTGCTTCAAGACTTTTCGGTGTATAGGTGAAGACTTTTGGTTTCGATTTTTCCAGTTCTAGAATCTCTTCAAATGCCTTTCGATACTTCTGTTGGAATGCAGTTGATCGAATCCGATTCTGCCAAACTTCCAACAAAATGGTGTATAAAAGAAGAAGAGCATAGACAGCTGCAGAAGAGAATGTGATACGGTTTTCACTGAAGAAAATTGGAAAGGTTTTAGTTTTGAGGTTGAAGAAAACTCACATGTCAACTGATCCAACAATCAATAAGAACAATGAAACCCTTATAAAAATGAATGTTCGAGTACAAAAATAATGGGAGAATGTGCATATTTTGTTTGGCTTGTGGGCGTTGGGTTTTAGCTTGCTGCAATAAAAACTTTTTTGAAAACGATGAGGAATAGGGCCTTAGAAAAAGTTGAAGATAGTACGAATTCCTGGCAGAAATCTTTTGTTTTAGATAATGGAAACCAAAAAATTGTGAATTTAGCACAAGATTCACTTGAAAAAAAAAGATAAAAATAGTTAGTAGACAAATTAGAATTTCTTAGAAAAGCCCACTTGACGGAGGCGAATACTCAACTGCTATTTTCTCAAGTGCTACTGGATGATCAAGTGCTGTGGGGGAGATGCTATTGCCTCAATTGCTAATAACACTTGAGCCAAAAAAGCACTTGAGACAATAGTACCTGACCCATAGCACTTGATCACCCCGTAGCACTTGAGCAAATAGCAGTAGAGCCTTTGTTTTCGGTTTTTATTCACCGAAATTCATGTATTTCTATTAGCCTGTGTTAGACCATCTATAAATCTTGACTACACGATCACAAGTCTTAGTTTCTCAGTTTAAAGAAAACCACAAAACAACAAACGCACTTGACAACATTCAGACTATACCATTCAGCAATTGATGACTTTGCTTCATGAATTAGACGATCGAACGCCACTTCACTGGATAGACCCAGATCTGGATCATCTTCTCCCATCCTCCCTTTAGAATATTTGTTCAGACCTCAATCCCATTGAAAAATATGGGGAAGCAGACGGAGAGAATGAAGGGAGCAAGCAATGTGCATTTCTCTCTAACTGTCTACGTCTCTTCTACACTTCAACTGAAGAAGATGGAAAACGAATGGGAAAGCAAGTGGAAAGAGACAACAGAATGGGAAAGGAAAACAAAAATAGTATGGGAAAATAGGAGAATCCACTCGTCACCATGGTCAAATGACTATTCTTTTTCTCAATGACTTGCATAAGGGCTTAGTACGATTTTATGAATGAACAGAGTTCTTTCCTTTCTATTTTCATTAGTAGTTTTATATTATCTTCTAAGAATATGTTTTGTTCAGAAAAATCTTCGATTGAACTTCACAAAGTGTCCTCCAAATTATAATTTTTTCAAATTCCCGCTGAAACTACTGTAGATTTACGAGGGGGTCATGTCGATTTACGGAGCCTCCTCGCCTACTTTTTTTTCAGTTTTCGAGCTTTTTTGGGCCAACTTTGAATCTTTTTTTGCAATTTTCGCATTTTCTCAACTTGGAAAACACTTTAAAAATAAAATTTTGGAAAATTTTGAAAAACTGCAGCAAAAAAAATCTTCTTGAATTGTTTGCAATGTTATTTTTTACACTTTGCGATATTCCATGAACAATCTCAGTTGGTTTTCAGATAAAAATGACATATCCACATTATTTATCCGAACGAGAATGGAATCAGTATATTGAAGAAAAAAAGTAAGCTTTCTTTTTTTTTACAAAGCTCGAATCTTTTTTTTTTCAGTTTTCAAATAGTTGAGAGTATCACTCCGGAAATTCTTCAATCCCTTAATATTCACGGATGTTTATATCTTCAAACAGCTAGAATGAACGCCAGAATCCCGTATGACAGACATCAATGGTCACATTCTCAAAGTGAGTATTTCAAATCTTGTTTTCCTGACACAAAAAAAGTCTCGTTTGATATTCAGAAGGATCAATCCCACGTCATCAACCTGCCTATAAGAAAATGTTGATTCAAGGATTTCCGACACATGCAATTAGGTGTACGAGTATTAGCAATTCAAAGTTCAAAAAAGATGTGAGTTTCAATTTATTCCTGTAATGTTCTGACATTAAATTTCCAGGTTTTGCATTTCGGAACTGCCACCTATTATCATTATTTTTTGACTGGTGACGGAGTTTATACAGAGCCAGAAGACGATGAAATCAAAAAACCAAGGATAACAGGTCAGTTGTGCTGTATGAATTGAAGGTGTATGAAAGCGAGCACAGTACACGGTGATTTTTCGAGTACAACTTTGTCGCGCTCTAGGCCATGGCCGCCGACGCCGAAAACTCTTCCAGATGGAAAAAATGTACTGGAAAATCGCCTTTTTTCACTTTGACGACATTTCTCTCGAAAACTTATCGATAACTTTTTTTCTAATTTTGTGTGCTGATAATACATGACATGAAGTATATCTGGTTAAATTCGTGTGTCGATTGGGGTCAAATGAAGCAAGTTCTAGGTCAGAATAAACGTCTGCAACACTAAAAAATCGGGAATTTTCTGCGTTCGCATTGCGAAAAGGTGTGCGGCAGCGTTGCATTTGGTGGGCCCCGCCCCTTTTTCACGTGGACGAGCTTTCACGCCCGGTACAACTAACTTGTACTCAAAAAATCACCGTGCAGTAGTTTCATTTTGTAAAATTGTCTGTAATCAGACGTGATGGTGTGCACGGCGGTGCGCTTGCAGAATATGCATTTAAATTGACGACACACTCTTTTCTTAGAAGAATTTTGATAAGAAAATAAGTGAAAAACACACTTTCATGGTTTCAAAGGGAATACAATTTATAGAAGAAAACAAAAACATATTTTCCAAGAAAAACAAAAACCAAAACCTCAGTGTGGTTCGAACTCACAAGGGTCAAAACCTTAATATCCTACATTATTGGGCACGCCGTCAACTTACTTGAAATTGTCAAATATTAATGCGATTGACTTCAGAAATTTTCCACGATTAGAACTATCATTTTATGGCCACCTGGAGTGCATATTTTTATGTGAGCCATGATCTTTTCTTTTTCCTTTTGGCCCCTTCGAAAAACTCTCTAGTTTTGTTTTGGTTTCGAAAAACTTTTTGAAAACTTTCAGATGACACCGCTGAACAAATTCGAGATCTCATAAAAGCAGAAGGAAATACCAAAGATGCTTATGAGCAGGCAAAAAATCTAGGTCTTGAAGTTTCAAAACGACAGGTAATCCGATTCAAACTGTTCGATTTTTTAAAAATCAAATATATTTTCAGTGTCATAATCAATTGAGAAACATTCGAGAATTATCTGGATCTGAGCAACGAGAAAGGGCCCCCAGGAAAAAGAGGGAAATTTCAATGGAACAATTGGAGATGCTGAAACAAGTATTCCCAAATGATGTCACCATTTATACAGGTAAATCAAATGGAATACGGAAACAAAAAAGATAATGAATTTTACTTCCAGATGACACTAATCAAGTACATTACCAAATTAAAATATTTGCAACTGGAAAAATTGACCAAAATCCGGTGGATGGATACATCGATCCGTTTAGCAATTACCTTCTTGGACAATTCGATAATCAAATTGAAGTGAAGGAAGAGCCAATTGACACTTATGGAATGGATTTTTCTACCATTAACTATTCTAACGATCTCACACAATCACCAAAGTATGAATATGATTCTTTATGAAATTCTAATGTTTTTAATTTTGAAAATAAATTTGTTTAATTATGATTGACCTCTTCTATATACTAAGCGAAAAACTATGTTCGTGTGTGTAGGGTTACGGTAGCTGCAGTAGCCCATCTTTCGAAAACGTGTTCAGAATCGTTACAACTTCCGCATGTAGCATCTACGGGACCTCAATAGTACACAAACAAAAAAATGATATAGATTACTGTAGAATTAGGGTGTTTACTCTAGCAGAAACCTTCTAGAACATCCTGGCGTCTTCCAGAAGAATCTGTGAAAATACGATTATTTTGGCCGGAATTGAAATAAATGAACATTTTGGCGGGAATTCAAAAATTCGTTTGGACAGGTTGACCAGCGCAGCGACGAACAAAAAGGCTGTGAGCCGCCGTTAGGCAACAAATCGATCAGCATAAGCTTAAAAAACCGCAGTTTTCTGAAAGTCAAACACGTTTCAAGATTATGTTTTCTATCCAAGTTTCAGAGTTCTAGAGGCTTGATAAATACTTTTCTGACATCATTCGATGTTTTCCATATTTCCAAATTCTTTCTCTGACTCACCGTCATGTTTCCTAGTTATTCTCGAATTCCCATGATCATGAAAACAAGTTTCGAACATACTCTTCAAAACGTATCCCTCTTTTTCTCTATATCTTTTCTCTATATCGCCTCATAGATTCTTCATTGAAAACAACAGTTGTCAGTTGGTAAACGGAGAGATCTCATTTCATCTCGAGCTGTCGATTCATTCTTTTATTCTTTTTATCAAAGTTTGGAGTTTGATTTGAAATGCTGAAACTGTTGATTGTTGCCAGTCTGGCAATTGGAACTGTTCTCACTTTGACCTGCTATAATGTGAGTTTACATTCTAATTTTTTAGATTTGAAGGTCTTGTGATCATAACTTTTGAGTTCTCTGGAATCCAAAAATTCCCAATTTCAAAAAAATTATTGAAAAGGGAATATTTTTCTCACATGGGTTGAGAATTTTCTATAAATTGGTTGTCTGAAAGTGGATGCTACTGTGAGTGGATTCTGGAACTTCCAGCCCTCACTGGAGCCTGAGAGTCTGGAAATCTTCATCTGAAATCGCCACGTCGACTATGTATTGAAAAATAAATGGGCGGGATCAGATATTCAGATGGAGATTCCCAGACTCTCAGGCTCTAGTGAGGGCTAAAAGTTTCAGAATTCACTCACAGAGACATCTACTTTTTGACCAACAATTTATAGGGAAAAAAAAGAAAAATTACTAAAACACGTGAGATAATCCTTCCCTTGTGAAGCCCAAAACTCTGGAAAACACAACACAGTAAACTTATTTTTCAGGGTTCCAAAATGCTTGCAATGCAAAGTGTGGGTGAGACAACTGAAGAGTGTCCTGACTCATCGTACTGTTATAACATGTCCACAACTGCTTATGTTATGCTGAATATGGTAAAGGCTGGATGCTCGAGATGGAGATGCATGGTAGGTTGGAAGAGTTCTGTTGCTTCAGTAGGTAAAGGAAGAATTGCCAGTTGAAAAATATGTTATTGCCTACACAAAAATACGGGTCTAATCCTTTTTCCGAATATTTATTCCTTTTCCGGGGCCCATGGAAATATTACCCAGGACTCATGGCTCCGCCATAGGACTTTTTTTCAGATTTCGAGAAGTACCCGGAACTCATGAAATATGGGGGAACAAAAAACTTTTCCGCGACTGATCCGAATTGATTTCTGGTCCAATTGATGTCGCCTGAAAAATGTTTTTGAGTCCCGCATATGAGTCCTAATTATTTCCACAAGACCCCTGTCCAGTGTAAGAGTCCCTGATATTTCCATGGGTCCCGGAAAAAATAAATCCCCAGGAAATGGATTAGAACCATTTTAGAATGACTAAAGTGTCCCCAAAACCGAATTCCAGCTCGCTAAAGACACGTGTATCTTCACGACGTTCCAAGCTGTCCCAGTGAGTCTGTGCTGTTGCAGTTACGATAGATGTAATGTTGGTGGTAACCCAGTTTACTCTGATAAGTGAGTCTTTGATAATCTAGAATCATTCTGAAAAAAATCAGTTTCCAGTCCAAAAAATATCCAAAATGGTGGTGGATCCAACTGGGGAGGCAACTCGAATAGTGGAGCAAGTGGTGGATCATGGGGAAATGGAAACAATGGAGGGAATGGAAATAGTCAGAACAACAATGGATGGGGAAATAATAAGTTGGTACAGACGATTGAAAAAAAAAATCAATAAATATTTACAGCGACTGGAGTAGCAACTACAACTATGGAGGACAAAATGCAGCAAAAGAACCGACCATGTAAGTTTTTTTTTTCATAGAGACGGCATTATGCCAGGATGTTTCTTGTCTGGAAAGTAATTGTATATTCAGGACGAAGCAAACTGTTGGAGGTGATGATAGCTGGAATAAGAAGAAGTGGTCAAACAAAGAAGTGGAAGATATGTGGAAGAAATCAATCGATGACAAAGGAGATGAGATTCAATTGGAGGATGACTTCAAGAAAGTTGACAAGAACTACAAGACTCAATCAGTTCCTCAGCAGGCACCTCATACTCTCTCAGCCCGGAAGGAAGTTCAACAGATCCCATTGGGTTCAAAAAGTATGTCTGGAGGAGTGACTACTCCATCGACTGGGAAGGCAGGTGGAAAAGAAATAAATCTGTAAATTTCCCATTTCTAGTTGTAATTATAATTATAATAAATATGTTCTCTCAAAAAGTAAATAATTTATTAATTTAAATTTCAAAAAGTCAAAAAAATGAGTATCTCATACTTTCTCGTCCTTCTTCTCCTCTTGCTCCTTTTCATTTGGTATTCGTTTCCCTCGATAACCTCCATTCTGTGAACACCATGGACAGTCCGAGTTTTGTGGAGGAGGTAACAATCCAGGCATCCCCCCGAATCCATTCGAATGACTTGAGAAGCTTTGAGGCATTGATGGAGTTGAACCGTATGACTTTTGTTGTGCTTGGAAGGCTTGCTGAACAGTTGGAAGATCTTCTGGAGGATGAGTTGATGGCCATGATGTAGTTGGATAAGAGGATGGGATGGAGGATCCATATGAAGATGTTTGATAAGAAGAGGATGTGGAAGGAGACATGGAAGCGTAAGAAGTGGAAATAGAAGGAGAAGATGAGTAGGTAGATGGAGAGGAAGCAGGAGACGTGGGTGGAGTAAACTGAATATCGTATGTTGGGTCTTGTTGTGAAAATGCCTGAAAATTAATTTTTTATTTATTTAGACGGTTTTCCAAAGCATGCGATGATTATCAGTCCTAAAACTGTTTTACTCGTATCATGTTGGTTTCGAAATAGTCTTCAATAAGTCAGTAGCGTCTACCGACGGCGGGGCTCTTCTCAAAAATCTGCAATGCTCAAACCCCATTTTTTATTCGTTCGGTAGTGATGCTTCTAAGCCTTCTTCTGAAGTGATGCATTTTGAAAATGTGAACTCTCGCCAAAAAATTAGAAAATTCGAATTCCCGCCAACCAAACGGTTCTGGGAAATCAAAGTTATTCAATGATAAATGCGGCACACAAAGAGGTATTCCTTTAGTATATAGAAGAGACATTGCAGCTTGAAATCAGCTACGTCACCAATTACAATAGTATCTCAAAAATCATGCCAGCAGTCGTTTTTTTCTCTGCCTATTTCTTCAAACTTCTATTCAAAAAAATCAAATTCAAAAGAGATTGTTTGCTCAAGTGTCAATCTCTCTTTTCTCCTCCGGGTATGCATTCTTATTATCCAATAAATACACGCAAAAGTTTCAAATTTCCGGCCCCCAATACATACAAACCTGTTGAATTCTCTGTCCAATTGATTTTCCGATCGCTGATCCGAATGCTTCCGCATCCTGACCGAACGTGTTGAATATACGTGAAGGAGAAGAAGGAGACGGTGGAGGTGGAGATGATTCAGGAGCACTGAGAATGGTTTTTTTTTTCAAAAATACATGAGAAGTTTATTTTGATAAGATGAATTATTTTAAAATAAGATTTTTCTTCAGACTTATCTACCGTAAACCCTACACTAGAGACCCACTCACTATGTTCAAAACAGCATATCTCGGCTGTGTTTGGAGAAATCAAAAAAGTTTTTACTAACAAAGTGTTAACAATGTACTGGTGAACATTTCTTTAGTTGGGGACATTTTGAAATTTCCAAAGTTAACCCAGATATGCAGCTCTGAACTTGTGGTACTGACAAGGGAACGTTCTTCTCACATGGGGTTAGGAATTTCTTATAAATTGGTAGTCTAAAATTAGATGCTTCTGTGAGTGGATTCTGAAATTTCCAGCCCTCACTGAAGCCTGAGAGTCTGGAGATCTTCATCTGAAATCGCCACGTCAATAATGCATTGTGATAAAGGGGCGGGACCAGATATTCAGATTAAGATTTCCAGACTCTAAGGATCTAGTGAGGGCTGGAAATTCCAGAATCCACTCACAGGAGCATCTGCTTTCAGACCACCAATTTTTAGAAAATTCCTAACCGTGAGTGAGCCTCAATTACAGGATTTACGGTACTTATCTAGTTTTTGGGAAGGAAACAACTAAGGGATATTTTCACCTGAACAGGAAGAACGTGTTATTTTCCAGTCATCCGAAAAGAACTCACGTGAATCCTGGAAACTGGCTGAAGAACTTCTCAAAATTGAAATTATAATTCCTTTGTGGATACGATGAGAACTGCATCATCCTCCTATTTCCACATTGTTGACATAATTGTGAGTTGATGTTCGAAATGAGAAAAAGTGAGAAAATAAAAAGGAATATCATTTGGAATTACGTGAAATGCGGACATGTTTCTGTATTTATATATATGAATGGACTCTGAACTGGTTAGAGGTTTGACGAGAGATTGAGGAGGGAAGTCCTCTGCTGCGGAAAGAGCAAATAAAATGAATAAAGTGTCCGTTTGGAGGGGAGACTCAATGCACAACTATTTGATTGTTATTGTTGTTTTCTTTTTTGTTCTCCACTGAGCTCCTTCTCGCATTCTTCTCCATCAACAATGAGTTTTTTATTGTTATTGGTCAACTGGAACATGTACGTGTTCCACATTTACACGTGATATACACCCCATATATTCTGGTTTCGAACGGAAATGAATGAATGGGGAAGGAGCAAAAAGTTGAAGTGCAAACGAAAAGAAGTGAATCAGCTGAGAGACTTCTGTGCCTTGTGAGCCTAGGATGATAAAAAAATGAAGCTACAGTAGGAATACATGAGACTACCGTAATACTCTAATAGAAGTGCACCTAATGTCGCCAGGTTGGAACATCACATCTTGGTTTCTAGATGAAGTGAAGAAAACTTGTCAACTGGCGAATTATATGAAATATCATTTTGGGTTCCTCTTTTAAAGTGATACTCTATGGAATACTTCAATTTTCCACCAAATTTTCTGAGGTTTTGAGTTTCCGACAAAATTTTTGAATGTTTGAATACTCGCCAAAATAATTATATGCTTTGACATTTTTGGAAGTATCTAGAAGTTCTGGAATAGAAAGGAAAAATGGAAAAAAAACGTCATTGTCTCGAGGGAGGACAGTTGCAAACCTCCCTAATTTTTGAAAGGAAAAACCTAAGAAAACGACGCACGACACACTCTTCCATTTTTTTGGGTATACTTCTGAACTTTAGGGTAATTTTTTGAAGAAGCGCTCTATTTGAGATTCTTTCAATTTTCGTACAAAAATGTATTTTTTTTCGAAAATCCTGCATATATTTTCTGCGAAAAACAAAACTATTGTTTTGCTCAGAGATTTGTGCCAATTTGAATTAAAGTGTTTTCGCAAGGAAAAAAATTCATTTTAACGGTGCATAGACTGAGACAAACTAGGCGCCATGGGTCTCGTTACGCAGGTCAAAATAACTCAAAGGTCTCGTTACGCAAAACAGTTTATTTTGATCTACGCAACTTTTTTTCTCGCGCGCGAAAAACAAAAAACACTTTTAAAAAAACTCTCAATTCTTCATATTTTCGCCTTCAGCCGACAAGTTTTCTGCAAAATCGAACTTTTATTTCCTGTATAATTCACTCGTTCTGTTAATCGTCGTCGTCGTCAGATATATACTTTTCTTGCACAATTTAACATTTTCAGGCCGCCACCCATCCAAATAAAAATGGGTAAGAAGAAATCTAAAGAAAAGCAGAGAAAAGGAAGGGAGTAAGTTATCTATATTGAATTTCTCGTGAATAACATCAATTTAAGCCTATCCAACGAGCCGCCCCAGCACAAGCCCAGACACCAATCTGAAGTTCAAGTACAAGCAGGAGTCGATCACCAAAATCAGGCCATCGGTCAGC
>GL379804.1:615696-635104 GCA_000143925.2 Caenorhabditis brenneri | reverse complement strand
TTTTTTCGAAAATCCTGCATATATTTTCTGAGACCACAAAAATCGGGGAGAAACCACTTTGTGCGAGAAACGAAAGCGAGAGAAACGAATCGGGGAGAAATTTGGTTCACTGTCACGTCAGATTGCAGAAAAATTTCTGTACCATTCAATTTTTCAAAAAATTTCTGGCGAAAATAAAATAGCTCACTGTAAATTTTTTCTCCCGCTTTCGTTTCTCGCGCAAAGTGGTTTCTCCCCGATTTTTGTGGTCTCTATTCTCTGGGAAAAACAAAACTATCGTTTTGCTCAGAGATTTGTGCCATTTTGAATTATTGATCCCAAAATATTTTTATTACATCCTTAGTAGCACGAGAAGATGTACAATAACAAAGGTTTATTTACATAGGGAAAACCGAGTTCTATAGGGTTCTCAAGGCTTATATGCTTTGTATATAGAAGAGATGATTCAAATATTCATTTTTCAATGCAAAAATAATTTATATTTAATCAAGTGACAATTTCGAAAAAAGAGATAATAATACGAGTATCAGCGGAGTATCATTTTAGAACAGATTCAAATCTGATCAATAACTTCATCCAAGCGAATCTCTTTCTTCCCTGGATCTTCATCATCCTTATTTCTTCTCATCTTCTCTTGTTTTCGATACTTTGCCCTTCTATTCTGGAACCATACCTGAACTCTTGCCTCAGTCAAATCAATTCTCATCGCAATTTCCTCTCGAGTATAAATGTCTGGATAATGAGTCTCACAGAATGCTCTTTCTAACTCTTTCAGTTGTCCAGAAGTGAACGTTGTTCGAATCCGACGTTGTTTTCGGCGCTCCGCTGGATTCAATGGAGCTCCTGAAGAGCAGAGAGCACCTGTAAATGAAAGGTTTCACTTGGATTCATAAAACATTTATTCCATAGAAAATGATGTTGTACGAGATGGCTTTTTCACATGAGCTTGGAGTTTTCTATGAATTCGTGGTCTGAAAGTAGATGCGCCAGTGAGTGAATTCTGGAACTTCCAGCTCTCACTGGAGCCTGAGAGTCTGGAATTCCTAATCTGAATAACTAGCCCCGCCCCTTATTTACAATGCATTGTCAACGTGGCGATTTCAGATGAAGATTTCCCGACTCTCACGCTCCAGTGAGGACTGGAAGTTTCAGATCCCACTCATAGGCGCAAGTGAGAAAACGATTCCCTTGTTCGCGAACTCACCAACTAAAGAACTCCTGGGAAGACCATTCAACACATTACTACTTGTCCGTTGAATTGCCTCGTTCCCTATCAATTGTGATTTTTGATAAAGTTGATATTGCAATCCAGTGTTAAAAAAGGCTTGCAATGAATCATGAGTTGAGTTTCGATAGCTAGAAGTACTGGATGATGACGTGGAATTTCCAGTCGAAGAACTCGATGAGTTCTGAGCAGCTGTCAGAGCTCTGCAATCAATTTTAGCGTACACCGTTTTATCAAACAAAATTTACCGTCCCCCTTGAAGATAAGGAGTTGCATATTGATGATAGATGTTATGAGATTGAGGGGTGTAGAAGAATGAATTGGCCACAGAAGACGAAGCAGAAGTTGGAACATCGACTGCTTGTTGAGCAACTGCACTACTTGAAAAGTATCCACCGTATTCCATCATCATATCCTGGGATATCAATATTGTGGGGGATCAAAGTAGTAGGAAGATATTATGAAACGATGTTACCCATACTTATGAATAGCCGGACCGGGACTTCCCATGAATTTCTTAGGCCCGGCCGCCCTGGAGGCCAGTACTGCCTGTTCAGCCCGGAAGAATACCGCGAGTTTTGAAAAATCGGAAAAATATGCCCAACTTTTGTGCTCCAGAGTTGGCGACCTGTCCTCTGGGCTTTGCCGGGTCGGGCCAAAATCTCACAAGTATGATACTACCGGAAATATTCTAATCGTTCTCTTGGTGCCACGTGTTTAGAAGGTCATATCTTGGCACCTCGTCAAGAGACTGAAAAATTGTCAACTGAAGAGTTGTTCCTAGAAAAGTTCTACATAATTCTTCAGTTGAAAACTTTTCACTACCTCACTATGAGCCGAGATATGATGCTCCAAACATATCGGGAGCACTTCTATTAGAGTATTAACGGTATATTGCGCAATAAGGTCAACTATCGGTCAGAAATGATAGAGTAAGTGTTTTTTATTAGAACGCTTTTTATCATTCCAATCACTTTTTCAAAATTACAATCCTTCCTATTGTCTCAATTAGATCTTCCCCCAGACAAACCAAAAAAAGAACTGCCGAAATAATTGTATTGCCAATAAATTGCTACGAGAATAATTTATTTGTCAAAATTTCAAATTTTATAAAGAAATCGAAAAATTGGATAACGATCGAGGAAATTGGCAAGAAAAAAGAATTATTCCGTTTATTCGGATGCCAGATGGGAAAGGGGCGGAGCTTTGATGAAATCCGGAGAATCGTGGTCCAATGTAGGGCGTGGTTTGGTTTACTGTAGAGGATGAATGAAAAAATGGATGTTTTCAATTTTTTTTACCTCAGAAAAAATTTGAATATTCGTTTTTTTATTTGAATTTATTTTCCGAGACTGTTCATGGACTTCTGAAATACAGTGTTTCATAAATAATGGATTGGAAGGAATTCAGAACATTTGTCGTCCAGTTCCATCCTACGATTTCACATCGTTTAGAAATTATCTACTAATTTTTCACATGGGTTCGGAATTTTCTATAAATTGGTGGTCTGAAAGTAGATGTTTCTGTGAGTGGATTCTGAAATTTCCAGCCCTCACAGTAGCCTGAGATTCTGGAAATCTTAATCTGAAACTGCGACGTTGACAATGCAATAAAAATGAGGGGGCGAGGCCAGATATTCATATCACAATTTCCAGACCCTCAGGCTGCATTTAGGACTGGAAATTTCACTCACAGGATCATCTACTTTCAGACCACCGGCTTATGGAAAATTCCCAACCCACATGAGAACAACATAAGGTTCCAAATATCAACATTCTGTTATAATTTTGTGTTGAGAAACATTCGTTCGAGTTTTTTTCAGACCTGAAATTCGGAACTTTTTTTTGTTTTCAGAAATTTGAGACTGTATTTCGCACACATTTCGCACACGCACACACAGCTATTGCCGTTTCATTCGAAAAAAAAACTATTGTTTTGGCAATTGTTGCTTTTCGTAAAAACAAGATGAATCTCATTCCTCCATATACATACATAATTACACCAATTCCCCTCAAATCCTTCCTCTCCTTTCTTCCTAAAAGTGCGCGTCATATTGTAACCGCATTCTGTTAGGATCACACTTGACATCTCATTCCCTAAGTGTTTTGCCATCTCTCTCTCTTTTCTCCCTTAGAATACTACGGTAGATTAGGGTTACACAAACAATGCAATCAAACCAAATTGCTCCACAAAATCAGAAAGAAATTTATTCGATTAAATAGACACAGCAAACGGATTTTGTTTCGACATTGGCGGGCATTCACAGTAGTTTCCATCTCTTCCCGGGCGACCCATACGACCAGTCTGAATAAAAATAAAAGATTTTGTGGGATTCGGAGCATTCACTCACAGCTCCAGTAGCACCAGGTCTACCGTTGAGTCCATTCCTTCCTGATAAACCAACAGGGCCAACTAATCCAGTGTTGTAGACTGAAAATAGCCACATTTGTTTCCGGTAATAAAAAATTTTTTTCCACTTCAGGGTCACTAGATTTATAGTAACCTTTGAACTGAACTCAACCTAAACTGTCAGAGAATACAACAGATCACGTCGCGCCTCATTGATTATCCTGTCCGCCATGTTAAAAAAAAAATCTAGGACATCGGCCGCTCCCGGCCGGAATAACCTAGCTTTTTCAACGTGCCGAACATAATCCTATATTTGGCCCGAAGTGTTCTGTTACATTTTCCTATTATATGAAATGGAATTCCTGATTAACTCACTGAATCCTGCTGGTCCCTGTGCTCCTTGATAACCTTCTCTTCCAGGTGGACCATCTGGTCCGGGAGGACTGATGTATCTGTTCGTATTACGACCAGGCGGTCCGATCGGTCCCCGTTCTCCAGGAAATCCTGGATAACCTGGATATCCCATATCTCCCATTGGTCCAGCAATCCCAACAACTGCTTTCACTGATCTTCCATTCTTTCCATTCTTCCCTTTCTTCCCCATTTTCCCTTTCTTTCCACGTGCACCTGGTTTCCCAGGTGGGCATTTTATACAGCCACCAGCTACAGCTACACTTATTCCAGATGGTCCGTTCGTTCCATCCTCTCCAGGTTGACCGGGTACTCCGTCCTTACCAGGTTTCCCAGGTGGACCTGGTGGACCAGCGGGACAATTTTGGTTTTTCTGTTGACAGTCTGAAAATAATAGTTTTTTAGCATTAAAAATTGAAAGGTGTGTTACCTTTTAGACAAGTTTGTGCCTGATTTTTCTTCTTCTCAAGCTTTTTCAAACTTTTCATCAATTTTTCTTTCTTTCTCTCTCCTTCCCCGTTCACGGATCCAACAGAGCTACCGTCAATTGATGCTATTGGTTCTGGAAATGGAGAGCCTGAAAATCATTTTTTTTATGTCTTCAGCTCCACTGATACCTACTTTTGTAGATGTCCGAATACTGCGTTCGGTATCTGGTTGCCGACCGTACCACCCTCCGGCGTTTCAGAATGTCTAGTTCATTCCAAGCTTCATTGGATGCATACTAAAAAAAAATCAGTACATTGTTAGAAAAAAAAGAAAAAAATTACAGAAAACTCCAGCATTTCTACAGTAACCATTCTCTGAAGTCCTTGAATTTCTTGAATAATTTGTCCAAGGAAATGAGCAGTTATCAAGAAAAAAGTAGAAAATGCAATGATCAAAAATATCAATATTTGAAAAGTTTTATTGTGAAATGACATGTTAATGAACACATTTTCTGGGTTTTTGGGTTTATTTATAACAGTAAAACCGAAGAAAAGAAACAAGGAGAAAGTAAAAAGAAGAGAAAAGTAATTAACAGGATACTGGTTTTCCGTTATTTGGAGAAAGTAAAATTGGTGTGGAGAGTGTATGTTGGATATGGTGAATTACGGCTAATCACAGAATTACGAACAGACCCAAATAAATAATAAAGAAACATGACTCAAAACGGCGTAGAATCTAATATGATGGCACTTGATCTCATCTATTTTGAAAACAGATTTGTGAAAGTTGTGAGCATTGCGGTAAAAATAGCATAAGAATAAGCAACAAAAGCAGTTATCATTTGCGGAGTTGATGAGATTCGACGAGATATTGAAGAAGATCTGACCATGGCACGAGACTGATTGGACGGACCCGAAGACGATGACAAAGGGACTGTGATTATTGGGATATCAATGCTTTCAATCGACACTCGACGGGTATTTGTTACACTGGAAATGAAGAGATGTTTGTGGAAGTGGGGGAGCTGGAATTGAGCGGCTCCTGGGGTTGTTTGATTCGTGCAAGTATAATACCGTAAGAAATTCGAAAATGTTTATTTATTTATCGACTTCCATCGATTTTCAAGTAAAATTTTATTATTTTTTTCTGAGGAATACCTTGAAAAATTGTTGAAATTCGCTAAATAACCAATCATTTCAGAGACTCCTTACGGTAGAAATTGAATTTATACCGTAGTTTTCGTGGTGAGATATCGCGGCTGTCAATTCGGCCAGAACTGGCTTTTACAGAGACCACCAATATTAGGGAGATGATTTATAGAACATTTTTTAACAAAATGAAATTTCTCAACTCACCTAAAAACGGTCTCTTTTGGATGACTTATATTAGTTCTTGACGAGATATCACCGTCTTCATTAAACACTGCTTTTCGAGGTTTCGAATGTTTTGGAATTTCAGGAATAGTTTCCATTGGTTGAGTGTTTTTGATGGCAGATGATGTACCTGAAAGAAACACAGAACACATCAAAAGTAGACATGAGGGGTAGATGATTTTATTGAAGGGAATGGAAAATTGGACAAGATTCTTTTGTTTGAAAGTTCATGAAGAAGAGGAATTACTTGGTTGTATTGTGTCGACTCGAGGCGTCACTTCGAGACCCTCTTCAATTCGAATGAATCGTATGAGTTCTCGCATTGGGTGGAGTTTGCTGCAAACTGTTTCAGAGTTTTTAAAACAACCAGTAAGATTCACAAATTCGACAATCACTGTTCAATGAATAAGTCAACATATTCCTCCACTCACCTATCGTTGGTTCTCGAAGTCCTTGCTGTCTCAAAAAGTTCCAGATTTATCTCCGAAAGTGTATCGGGAGCCAAAGTGATAGGAGCTGTGGAAACCGTTGGAGCAGAGTTAGATGGACGAAGTGCCACGTGTGGAACCATTAGATGTGGTTGACCATTCACTTTTATTTCAATTGGTTCTAGATGAGTGTTTTGGGAGTTAGACTGCTCATTCTGTTGTGCATTGGACCGTCGAAAATATCGAGAACAGCAACATATAGAGGATGAGGATGTTCCGTTTGGAGACATCCTGTAATCAATTTGAATGATATAAAGTTTTTAAGAATTTACATCTACAAGGGAACGTTTCTTTTTTCATGTGGGTTAGGAATTTTCTAGAGATTGGTGGTCTGAAAATTAATGCTTATGTGAGTGGGTTCTGAAATTTCCAACCCTCACTGGAGCATGAGAGTCTGGAAATCTTTATCTGAAAATCTGATCCCGCTTTTTAATTACAATCCATTGTCGACGTGGCGATTTCAGATTAAGGTTTTCAGACTCTCAGGCTACAGTGAGTGCTGGAAACTTCAGAATCTACTCACAGAAGCATCTACTTTCAGACAACAAATGTATTGGAAATTCCTAACCCACAAGAGAAAAAACATTTCCTTGTCAGAGAGAAGAAAAAATATGAAATTATTCGTAATGATGAAAATTATGAGTCATTTTTTTTGGAATAAAAGAATCAAAAAATTGGGTTCTGAATTCAGAAAATTCCCTATTTTTTTGACGTTCGGGATTTTCATTGGCATTATCTCTCATCAAAAACCCTTCAGACAGATCTCATTCAACATTACTTTCCAAGAGAGTCATCCCACAAATTATCTGCAGAAAGGAGATGTGTATGAGTTGAATGGAATAAGAAAATGAAAAACGGAAGAGGAGAAGAAGGAGAACCTAACTCCGTTAGTGTGAGTATACGTGTAACATACACTCCTTCTCCTTCTCACCCGGTTTCTTGGCAACCAGCAGAGCTTGAGTAAAAGAAGAAGAAGAATAAGAAAAAAGAGGGAGAAGAAAAGAGGGAGAGGGAGGTGATCTGTGATATGATAGAGAACGTAATTAGAGGGTTTGTATATGTATTCATGCGCATGACTTCAACTTCAAATATCAAGTTTCGGAGAATACTTCTCATTGGTTTTCGAGTTCTATACTTGAGATGAGAAGGGAGCAATGTGACGAATACAACAGAAGAGGGATGGGATTAGGATACAAAAAAGTACGAATTTCTATTACTCATCATAGGATTTATCCTGAAGGTCTTGTTAAAAAAAGAATAGCACATAACCTGAAACAAGACTTTATCGAATCAATAGAATGGTCTTAGAAAACGGTATCATAATGTGTCAATTAACATGTTCAGGTAATAAAAAAAATGAGTGATAAAATGTGTTCTCCCGATTGTGGTTATCAGTCTAACTATGCGGTTTTTTGTAATTCATTTCTCTTTTGAGAAAGAATTTGTGGTGTTTTGGGAGGGCTCGTTTTTAAAAAATTGTTTTTTGTTTAGAACTGTTTTTAAGTTTGTTATTTTTTCAAATCGTATTGTTTAGTGATGATTGCTCCAGTTCATATATCATATGTCTTGTGATGGTTGTTCAAAATTATTTTTTCAGATCTAGGGTTGTTTGAAAATTTCCATCTTTTTTTACTTATTTTTGGTTGGAAGTTTTAGTACTGTTAGTTTATTTTTTTCATAATCATTTTGGTCAGGATATGAACCGTATCTGTGTTGCGCGAGAGTTCCGTTTCCGCTTCCGCATTCCGTAGTTTCTGTTTTCGTGTTTTCCGCTAGACGAAATATTACTTTCCGTATAACTATTATGAAAAGAAATTCTGAATTAGAAACCGAGACTTCCGTTTCCGATTCCGTCTTCAGTAACTTCAAAATTTGACTTATGTGCAACACTGATACCATATCAAGAGCTACGAGTACAAATACTGTTTCGTAAAACTTCTCGATTCTCCGTGTCCCGCCTCTTTCTTTTTGCAACAATCCCCCCTTAAACCATCAAAACTACCATAGACCAAATTTCCTAAACGTGCAGTTTTACGAAATTTTAGTGAGCAAAAAAGCTCCTTCGCCTCATGAATGAGCAATCATCTTTGGACAATAGAATCACATTGTTGGCACTTTGACAACTTCTATTCTTTTCAAAAAAAAAGGAAAGTCAAGAGACCTTTCCCTCCTCTCATTTCTTACTTTTCGTTCTCGAACTTTCGGTGTTTAGCATCATGAAAAATTATCGAATTCTGGCTTTTCTACTCCTTGTTTTGATTCTCGGTGAGTTTAACTCGTCAAATATATATTCTCAAAAGTTTGCACCTGCCTGCAGAGACCACCGCGACTCCCGAAACGACAGGTGACGTGGAATCGACTAGTGGGGTGGCTGAGTCAAAGCCTGATGTCATCATTAAACTGATAAAAAGAGGTAAACTGTGCTTCTTCGTGATTTGTGATCACTGTTTCTGTTCTAGGTGCCTCGATGAAGCGCTCTGACAGTTCTCAAGAAGAGCCTCCAAGAGACAAGAGAAGAAGCAGTAGCAAGAAGAACAAGGGACGAAAAGTTGGAAAGAAGTGAAATCGTTTATTGATCTCCGTAAAATGTTCATGTACTTTTTTTTTAATTGCAAAATAAATACAACTTTTAATTAATTTCCTCGACAAGTTTCAGAATCCGTTTCAGAACAATTGGTATATCACAGTAAAAATTAGAGTTTGTATAGGGTCTCTCGAAACGAACAGTTCCAGCAATAATGTATGTTCCGTTGGGCTTTTCGGTAACATCTAAATGATGACATCTCAGATATTCGACCACTTTGAGTGCTCTGAAATCATGAAATTTTCAATAAATCTAATAAAACGCAGCTTTGAAGTTATGTTAATTAATCCTAAAGTGGAGATTTTCGGACTCTTAATCTTGTGAGCTATATGCAATTTTAACTTTTTTATTTTTTCTCACCTTGCTTTAATAACTTCCTCTGAGTCCTCACTACTGCCTTTACTCTGCTCAAAGTATTTATCGAGCACTGAATTCACAACATTCTGATCACTTCCAGATCCTTCTAGTGGTTTTATCGCTTTCACAGAACTGCTCGGAATCCATTCGATAGTTTGTATGGTGCCTAGAAAAACTAATTACCAAATGTTCTTGGTTTGAAACTTCTTACTATCTGATCCCATTTTGGCGATTACTAGTGATTGACTCACTGGATCACAAGTCATCAAATTCCCGACCGTCGAATCGCTTCTTCGTGAATCGCCTGTGTCAAGGTCGACTTGAATTTTACGCCCAAGTAGATCCCACATTTCGTTTTCGGAGAGCATGATTTCTGAAGAGTTCCTATTCCTTTATAAGAATTTTCAGACAAAGCGTTTTAAGTAAAAGACATTCAATTAGGGATATTCACCAATGTAAGGATATGAAAACGATGAAAAAAAATGTTTTACTTATTATTTAGAAAATGATATTATGTCAAAATACAATCACCACAGGCTATAAAAAGTTAGTATCACAAAATTTGAATTGAATAAGGCCACAACCAAACAAGAAAGTTAGCACAATTTGAACCAGTCATCACGAATAGAAAGGCAAGATGCCAAGGGGCTTATAATTTACATACAATTCTGGAAATGCTACAGTAGAATATGTTTATTAGAATGGAGCTTCAACGTTCTTGATGGAGTTGATGCATTAAAAGTAGGTCTTCTTGGGATGGCTCATAGATTCTGCCGAGAATGATCTTATCTTTGAATAGTTTCGCGAAGAGCAAATAGTTGGCGAACATGAGAAGTACAAAAGTGACAATGTGTTGCCAATCATTGGTGAGAACTAACATCCAGAACTGAATTACGATCAGACCACATTCGAAGAGGCACATCGCATTGATGAGGTAGTTATGTTTCCGCAAAACTTTCTGAATTCGATAACAATATAATTAATAGATTCACTATGATTCTTACAAAGAATGTGTTATGACGAGAACTTTCTGGATGTGCTGCAACTGTTTTTATAACATGAGAGGATTTGGCCCGATAACACCGTCCATCTGGCATTTGAACTGTTTCTCCATCGGCATACAGAACAAGTTCGTTCCACGGGGAAGGCGCGGAACTCATACTACCTGTATGTCCGATTCTGGGTCCTTCAATTTGATGCCATGAGCCCAAGTGAATAGCTGCTCGATGAAGAAGATCCAAATAATTCAACGGGGAGAGATAAGCCACATATAAAGAGAAGGCTGTGAGACCAACAACGATTGCAAGTTGACACTCCCAAAGTTCATTTATTAAGATCTTTTGCGGCATTCCTTGGCTTGTTTTGTACTGAAATTAGAGGCAATTACTTTTAGAACGAATAAAAGTGCTTTAACTTACCGGAACGAAAATACATGGAAGCATTATGCTGAGAAAAGCAGTGGAGACTCCGGCAAAAATACTTTTCTTGAATCTAAGTACTAAATCATCGATGAGTACTTGGATTTCTTCACGGATTTGAGCCGGATTATCACTACACATGTGCAAAACCGAGTCTAAATCGATTTGTGCTGGTGGCGATTCCATAAGACGTTCACAGACATCAGAGAATTCGATTTCCCTACGTCGCCATTTTCTCAATTGCTCACGCAACCTTCCAAACCATCCGAATATTTCTGACCGAAATATGAAGACGTAAAATATTACTCTGAAAAGAAGTGGATAGTTTGATAGAGGGATTTTTTTACAAAAACATTCACTTGCTTTTGTGAAGAGGATAAATACTTACGGAAAAAAGAACCAAAGCACTGATCTACTTGGAAAGTCGTGACAAACTCGGTTGAAACTGAACAAAAAACTGGTGATAATCAGAGTCATCACTGGAGTTTTGATTGCCGCATATTCCACAATCATCAAAGACGATTGAACAAATTGGGATCGATTTGCAGAGATCGTGGCGATTACTTCCGTTATCTAAAAATTTTCAGTCTTTTCAATTCATACAAAAATACTGGAGTTACCGTTTTCCAAAAGCAAACAGTTACTCTCCAACCTAGTAACAGACCCACGCAGGAAAGAAAATACGGGTTGATTAGATGAAACTTCTGTAAATGAGAATTTCCAATGAGTGTCAGTGAGGATCAATTGAACACTTACAAGTGAATAATGCCAGTACGATTTCGGAAGCCACCAAAGGGTTTTATAAATGTTGAGATATTGCAGAAACAAAGCCAGTACGGAATAAAGGAAAAGAGTACACTCGAAAAATAATTCACCCTGTGTGAATTGAATATCTGGCCATATGGGATGTACAGATAGTATAACTCCACTGGTTCTAGGAGCTGGTGGAGGATTAGACTGGGCTGGCGCCGGCCCCCTTCTACGAGGCGGCATGAGCTAAATTTCCACTGTGGATGAAACTAATAGCCTTTGCGTATGTACTGACGGGAAAAACAACCTTGTGTTTATTGTATTAAAAAGTCTTTTTTGTAGTAACAATTTCATTAGAAAAACAATAACATTTATTGTGGTGGTGGGGCTCCACGTCCGAATCCGGCTCTGAAAACTGGAGCTCCTCCTGGTCCAGCATCGGTGACCTTCTCGGTTCTGTAGGCTTCACGGTCTCCCTTCTCTCCTTGTGCTGAATCTTGGGAAGGGTTATCAATACTAGGTCGGCAATAACTTACCGGAGCGTTGAGCTCTCTCTTCAGTTGGGACACGGATCTCTCTTGGCTTAGTCTTGATGGTGGCTGGGACGATCTCAGCTGGGAGAGCGAGGTATTCGCGGAGGTACAAGATTCCGGCGTCGGTCAAGTACCAGTAGTAGTGGCGCCAAGCGAATTGCTCCTTCACCAACTCGCGGGAAGCGAGGGACTGAAAGTGAATAATGATATTTTTTCTTTTTAAACTGAGTCTTACTTTCAAGGTCTTGATAACCTCGAGGTTGGAGACTCCTTCAATGTTTGGGTGGGTCTTGGCATTGAAGTCCTTCTTGGCGACAGTCACTCCCTCGTTGAAGAGGTACTCATAGATGAGCTTGGTGTGGCTTTTCGGGATGAACATGATGACCGCAAGTTCTGTAATAGAGAATTTGATGTTGGTATGAAAATTGCATGGCAAACAACAAGAATAAAGAATCAGATCGAAATACGACGATGCAAGTACAAACAATATGAAAATAATTAAGATTTTCGCAAGCGATCTGAAAGTAGGGCAAAATGGTAGAAAATCGATATTTTTGGGTCGCAGAAGTAAGGAATGACAAGAATTTAAACGAAGGGTGATTGAAACATATATTTTCAGGTTCTTCACCACAAAAACATCATTTTTCAAGAAAAAATTGAAAGTTACAGCTACAAATTTCAAGGAAAAAAGAAAAATGTGAAAAAATTATCCCAATGCAAAACATAGGGGCACACACGCAGCGCCACAACCAGGCCACCTCTTTGTGAAGAATACACTGCTAAAACGAGTGTTACCGTATGATGCCTGCGTATGTACCCCTATGAAATGCATTACAAACTTTTGCAGTGAAAAAAAGATTTTTTCGATTTTTTAAAGGCCTATCCTTGAAATTTTATAAATGGAAACTGTTTTTTTTTTTGAATTTTACTGAAGCTACCAAACGTTTTAAGACATAATGCAATTTTCTGACGTTCAACCCTTTTCGTTATGATATTCGATGCCAAATCCTAAAATTGTCGGAAATTAAATTTTTCTTGTTTAAGATTCGTCAAGCGAGGGCCATTCAACAATGAAGGTCGAAACCTGCGTTTACTCCGGATACAAGATCCACCCAGGACATGGAAAGAGACTCGTCCGCACTGACGGAAAGGTATTTCATTACTTAACGTGTAAAGACGTAACAAAGATTATTTTAGGTCCAAATCTTCTTGAGCGCCAAGTGCCTCAAGGGAGCTAAGCTCCGCCGTAACCCACGTGACATCAGATGGACTGTTCTTTACAGAATCAAGAACAAGAAGGTACATTTTGTTCGGATCCGTTAGCTCTCACTATCTGATTTTTACAGGGAACTCACGGACAAGAGCAAGTTCAAAGAAAGAAGACCAAGAAGTCCGTCCAAGTCGTCAATCGCGCCGTCGCTGGACTTTCCCTCGAGGCTCTTTTGGCCAAGAGAAACCAGACCGAAGATTTCCGTCGCCAACAACGTGAACAAGCTGCTAAGGCTACCAAGGATGCCAACAAGGCTGTCCGTGCCGCCAAGCAAGCTGCCAACAAGGTAATTTTTAAGCTTTAAATTTAAAAAATAAGTGCATGCTATTAGAACTCGTAAGGAACTTCGTAATCTTACGAGTGTCGAAGTTATGCAAAAGAATAAGCATGGTCACATCTGTCATGTGTTGTTACCTTGATTTCAAGTTATTTGAGATTATGGTATCGAAAAGCATGCCTCGTGAAAAATGCGACAAACTGTTTATTTCAATTTTCTGGACTTTAATCCATCTTTTTTTCAGGAAAAGAAGGCCTCCCAACCAAAGGCTCAAACCAAGGCCTCGAAGAACGTTAAGACTGCTGCCCCACGTGTCGGAGGAAAGCGATAAACGTTCTCGGTCCCGTTATTGTAATAAAATTTGTTGACCGTTGAAGTTTAATCACAAAGCAGGGGTATCAAAAGTCGTTTCTACAAGTTTATACTTTAAACAACTCTGGTTGATTGCTATAATCAGGTCTATTAAGAATGGAATTTCGACAAATAACACAGTACAGCTTTCTTACTGTTGGATTTGCAATATATGCATATCAAATGGTAATGGATATACCATTAGATATTAGAAAAATGAGCGCAGAGAGTCTCGATGCAGTCATCCAGTCGGATGAAGTTTGTGAAGTGACTGGAAAGGGTCGACAACTACTTCTTCGCTATCATTCTCTGAGTCTGGAGATTCTCAAATACAAGTTCGAGACATTTTTCACAAAAAAGTAGTCAGTTCCTGAATTAAAGAAGCGATTATAATCAAACAATTTCATTCAGTCTTTATCGATTTATGGGTGAACAAATTCGATGCTTCCATGTCATAGATGAAGCTTTTTTGTCCAAGAGAGCTGTATGCTGTGCTGCGTCTATGGTTTTTAGCATACTAATGATACAAGGTTTGATTGTTAAACGTATGGGAAACTTGATCAAAAGCAGGAGAAATTTGAAAAAGTTAGAAGAAGAAGAAGGATCCGAGGCATTGAAATGTATCAAGGATTACATAGTGGAGAAAATTATGGTATTGCTGTTTTGTATTGTTCGATCGAATACGAGAAAACAACAGTAAGTACACGATTGAAGCCTTCGTTCTAAAATTGATCACGCAGTTCCAGCAAACGCTACATTGATTTTGGAGAGTATGTTCATGATAGTATATCACTTCATAACGGAAAAACAGATATTACGCTTTTTGCGTGCTATTACTGTCTTCTAGCCATTTGCCATGTTTCTACAAACTCAATATTCCGTCGTTTCATCAAAACTATTCCATATCTGGAACGATCTCTAATGACTCGTCTTCGTGGACAATCAGTATTTATTGCAATGTTCGTAACATTATGCCTATTTGTGGCTTACTCAGCGATTCTTCTTGGTGGTGCTATAGTCAGTATTGCATTTATTCATCCAGATTATTCTACTATTCTGATTTTGGAGGTAACATTTAAAAAGGTTTCAGAACTTGTTTGCAGCCGAAAGTTTAATTTCAGTGTTTTCGACAGTTCATCAGATCCTTGTATTCATTAGATCGACTAGCACAGTGTGTTTCTTCCAATTTCATGAATGAAATTGAAAGACAAGTATGCCTCAGAAACAAAAATTCGTGTCAGAAATGTTGTGTTTCAGAGACACTTGACTGACAAGGAAGTCGCAGAAATTGTGGGCAATGGATATCAATACAATTATAGTCGATGGAATGTTCGCAGTATTTATGCCGTCTCCACTCTATTTATCAATTTCCTTCTCTATGTCTACTATACGGTATTTATTACAGTATTTGTGAAATTAGGAACAGAAAACTATGTGATGGAATGCACAAGTCACGATATAATATGACACAAATCACTCAAACTGTGATGTCTGCAACTAGGTCCGGTCCGGAACATAGTCGTCATTTAGAGTTGTTAGAGGAATGACTATCCGGGAAAAATTGAAAAACACTTTGAAGATTCAAAATTGAAAAAAAAAATGTACTAAGAAAAAAATATTTTTCACGCAAAGAAATCGCGCGGTGTTTGCAGACTCGGTACATTTTTCTGTGAATTTTGTACTGAGTCTGCAAACAACGCACGACTTCCTTGAGTAAAGAATATTTTTTCGCAGTGAAATAACTTAACTAGAGTACCATCTGGAATTCGGAGTGGAATGAAATTTAAATTCAAAAGACATATAAATCTTTTTTTCAGATCACTGGTCTCTTCTTCCACCGAAAAATGTTTGCATCCCGATTTCTTCTGGACGCAAACCAAGTCGTGAAAGACTTTGCAAACATTGCAGAATACGATCCAACTCATCTATTGTAATTACTGTATAAATAACTCACATCCAATGTAATAAATTAATTTATTGAATTCAAATTGATTGATTGTTTTTTGAAGTTTGCATGTATTATGCGACAAATGAACAATTTTTGAAAACCCGTACAGAATCAAGATGAGAAAGAAAGAGAGTGAGACATTGAGATCAATGAATAATGCTTCAGATTAACAAAAACTGGAGAAATGAATATCGTCAGAGTGGATTCTGCATTAAAAGACGAATAAAACGTGGCAGTGTTGATTCAATCGGCTCATACTTTTTCCATATCGGATGCTTGATCTTTCGATGATTATTCAATGAATTCTCGAGCAGAAACTTCTGTTTCCGATGGGCGGGATGAAGAGGGAGAGATCGTTTCACGTAGTGTGTACAACAACGAACACATTGGACAGGCGACGTGTAGATAGCACATGAGGCGTTACAGTCACATTGACTACTGTAGGAGACGTGGAGTCCAAGGAGTAGGAGGAGGCCAAAGGCGAACATCCCCATTTTCAATTCTGGAATATGATGGTAGTTAAAAGTCTTTCTCATAATTCATGAATAATATCAAAAGTGCATTTAAATTAAGAAGGGGAGAGTGGGTACGGTATCTCGAGAGAAGGATCTGACAAGGGAATGTTTTTTTTTTCACATGGGTTCCGAATTCGTTATGATATTGTGGTCTAGAATTAGATGCTTCTCTGAGTGGATTCTGAAATTCCCAGTCCTTACTGGAACCTGAGAGTTTGGAAATCTTCATTTGAATATCTGGCCCCGCCCCCTTCTCTATATTTGACATGGCGATTTCAGATAAAGTTTACCAGACTCTCAGGCTCTAGTGAGGGCTAGAAATTTCAGAATCCACTCACAGAAGCATCTACTTTCAGACCACCAAATTATAGAAAACTCCGAACCAATGTGAAAAAAAATTTCCTTATAAGTTCGGGATGAATATGAAAGGTTGTGAAAGACATTTGACTGGTTATCAAAGAGCAAATTGCTGAGTTCCCAAAGTGTTGAAATATTGTTACAGTAACCCGTCTAGAGTGGAAGACCCCAAAATGCCTATTTCCGCATTCATTTTCCAAAGATCTTTGGGATGTTTTGCAAGATGCACGTCTTCCAAATGTGTTCAGAAAACGTTCAAAAAGATGCTAGATTTGGCGGGAATTCAAAATTTCACTTAACCTCATACCTATAATTAGAAAGTTGAAAGACTAATGAAAATGACAGACTGTTTCTTCCCCTTTATGTATCGGAAGTCATGTGGTTTCTACTGAAAGAAGGGAGCTGATGTTCTCTGTGATTCTGAGAGAGGGCAATTACGCGCGGAGCACGTAATTTATGACGCAAATTAGTAAAGAGAAGAGGGCGAAGGTATGTTTTTCGAAGAAATTCATTGTGATAGTGATAGACGTTAAATGAAAGGAAGTAACCGGAAATAGAAGATGGTGTCAAAGTAAGATGCCGTTAAAATAGATGTTCATTAGACACGATGAATGGAAAAGAGTAATCAAGCTGGCAAGGGATTTGAGCAATACGAACTAATTCATGACCAATCAATACACAGTAGGAGAATATTGAAAGTGATGTTTGCAAAAGAACTTTGGACTGGAAGGCCTTCAGGTTTTCACAATAAAAACTTCAGAATGGCACGTTTCCACCCGGAAAAACTATGACTCAAAACCAGCTCATAAATAGGTCAACTACGTCAGTTCACTGATAGGATTGGCATCCTTCATTCCAAAATCAAAAATCATCGAAAATATTTTTTTGAAAAGAAACAACTATAAACCAGTTGTCCTAAGATAGTTCCGGGCCCCGTTTGGCTCGATAAAATGTTGTTGGGAAACTACAGTAGGACTTTTGATTCGAAACTGACGCTGAAATAGATACGAACAGATCTTTCACTATTTCTCAGTTGCTGGGATTTTCTCTTTTGCTTAAGGGGATTTTTGCTAGTTGACGTTTTCTCGGGTGACTCAGTTGCTACTAACATGGATAATTTGCTATAGAATAGCGAATGAACAATTTATAGCAAATGATCCACGTGCCTATCAAATGAAAAATAGCAATTTTCTGGAAAATATCAACTGAGCAACACTTCATAGCGAAAGATCCGCTATAGAAAAAGAACAAATTCTAGCAAATGAGAGATAGCAAAAGATCTGCTAACAACTGAGCATTTGCCAAAAAATGACGACAATTTGAACCAGACATTGAAATTATATATCGAAATACTAGAACATCTAGAGTTTCTTCCCTAAAAACGTCATCATAATAAAACTGTATTCTTCAAAAAATGAAGGGCCATAAAACGAAGTGAGTCAATTACCGTAATCCTCTCTCCAGAAACTTTTAATTCGAAAAGTTTAAATACCAAACTAAACAGACAAAAAAACGAGCCATAAAAGTGGGTGGGGTGAATTGAACTGAAACTGACTCTGAATAGATAAAGGAAAGGGGGACACTATCTGCGGGGGAGGACGAGAGAGAGTTCTCCGAAAAATGGGCGGTACTTTTCCCCGACGAGGAAAAGAAGGAAGTTGATAAAATAGTGTCAAAGAGCAACGAGCTGGAACTTATTAGGAATTATTACAAATCGTTGACTAATCAACGAAGAAGAAAATGATGAATAAGGGAAGGGAAGAAGAGCAATTTTATATAACTCTTATCAGTTTTGATTCCGAAAAAAATGAGGAAAATGAGTTCTTCCTTTTTACAAACAATGACTCGATTTGTAAGGTTACGACCACTATTTGCAGAAATTCCTTATGAAAAAAGAATTGAAAGAGCAACAAATCATACTCACAGAGTTCAGATTATGTCGACATTTGATTGAGTGTGGTTGAGAACTTTGTTGTCACATATAGGACAATTACTCAACTGCTTTGAAGTGATCTTCTACTATATGCTATTCTTCCAAATTTGACTCTTGTGCTATAGCGCAACTGCTATTTTCACCACTTTCAAATGGCTCATGTGCTATGGCATGTACTAGCAGTTGAGCCAATAATCATAGCAATAGAGCTTTGAAAAATGGTGAAAATAGCAGTTGATCCATAGCAAAAGAGCCAAGTATAGCACATAAGACACTAGCACTTCCCACATAGCAAAAGATCACTCATAGCAGTTGAGCAAGAAGCAGAAGATTTCATAGCAATGGGTATACAGTACCGTGCAAAAGTATACGAACACCCCCCGTTTTCAGTTGTTTTTAGCTGATTTAGGCCTACTTTGAGCATGCGCCACACGGTCAAAAATTTTTCTACGACTCTAAAAATTTTTGGGCGTATCAAGCATAGCTAGAACTTCATTTTTGTAGTTGATAACTTTTTTATACCACCACTCTCCCGGCAGATACAGCTCGTTCAATTAAGGACCCATGAAATCATCGAGATTCCTATGGATAACGAGAAATTTTTGAGGGAGTTGTTTTGGACGAGCTCTAACTCTCGAGAAAGTGGTTGCACAAAAAAATTGCCATCTACTAAAATGTTGTTTTACACCTGCTTGATACGCATAATCACAATACTTAACAAACTATGACTCTTTTCTGTCCCTTTTTAACAAAACTCCCAGAAAATGAGATTCTAAAAATTTTGTTTGTTATATAAAAAAAAAACCAGGAAGTTGAGGGGAAACAAAAATATCAACCCTT
>GL379804.1:566748-614507 GCA_000143925.2 Caenorhabditis brenneri | reverse complement strand
ATCATCGAGATTCCTATGGATAACGAGAAATTTTTGAGGTAGTTGTTTTGGTCGAGCTCTAACTCTCGAGAGAGTGGTTGCACAAAAAAGTTGTCAACTACTAAAATGAAGTTCTACCTATGCTTGATACGCCCAAAAATTTTTAGAACCGTAGAAAAATTTTTGACCGTGTGGCGCATGCTCAAAGTCAGCTAAAATCAACTGAAAACGGGGGGTGTTCGTATATTTTTGCACGGTACTGTATGTCCACATATAGTTGTATCTTATATATGAGATGTTTGATCAAGTTTCAACTGCTTTGCTTTCATCAAAACAGTTTTTGTGTATTCAGTTCTTCGTTGATTTTTACAGTATGTATGCTTTTTAGGCAAATACTCAGTTGCTAGCAGATCGTTTGCTATTTCTCAGTTGCTATATTTTGTTCTTCTGCTATGAGATGTTGTTCAGTTGCTATTCCTCATTCGCTAGACACATGGATCATTTGCTATAAACTATCACTATAAATTGCTCATTCGCTATTCCATAGCAAATGATCCATGTTACAAGCAACTGAGCCACCGAATTTGTTTTGGGTACAGCAAAGAAGAAATCGACAAATAGCAAAAGAACAAATCCTAGCATCTGACTATTTGTCTGCTCTCTATAGACAATGCTCCAAAATCAGAAAAAGAGCCATTTGTCTTTTTCCTGAGCTTCAGTATAGTTCGTAGTGAACGTGGTCGTCGAGCACAGAACACGATTTCGTGATAATCTCGCCACTGTTATTTTCTAGACACCTTGTGTTATCAGTGGTCAACGAAATGTCATCATGCTAGATTTATTCTGTTCCAGGAGGAAGTCATATCGTGCTACACATTTACTGATTTCCTATTTTCAGAATAGAGGCTAGAAGACACCCCAGAATACAGTAATCAACAATTGCTTTCCACTATCTCATAATCATATGAGTGTCCTAAAATAGAGGTCAGACAAAGTCAACAAATAACTTAACTTTCTATTTTTTGCAATAAAAAACTTAAAAATGAAATAATTCCTTTCCGGTCTCCCACACTAATTTCGGTGGCGAAACTCGTCGTTATCAGAGAATTACCGTTAAACACTCACACATCGAATTGCGTATTTCAAAAGTTTGTTTTTTCCGTTTTCAGGTGATATCACTTTTTCTTTTCTTCTTTCTTTGGAGAAAATGCAGTAGTTTGAAAGATTTTAGGAAACGAAAAAAAAATATTCGATTTCAAATTTGCGGGGGTTACTCTCTCCTTCGACGAAAGTATACATTTCAAGACGTCGTCCAAATACTATCTGGTGTCAATTCTCATTATCCACTTCTAAGTCCTTCAGAAGTCACGAAGAAGAATTATAAGTTGATATTTTGCAAAAGAAGTCAATTGTGTGCATTATAAATTTCCAGTGACCGGAACTTCTAGTTGTTTACCAAAGAGGAAACTTGTCTTGTGTAAATTCATTTTTTATCGAAAACTAGTACTACTATTACTATAGCTAATCAATTAACTCTGTCTGAAAATTTGAAAGTAATGGTCTCTGGAAACTAGAGTAAGGTCCAGTTTTTTTGAGTCTTTGTGAATTGTTGTATTTTTTCTCTGGTATTATTTGAAATCCCTGTAGAATGGTGTTGGAATAGTTATAGGTTTTCGGTGATCTCTGTAAATTTTAGTTGTGACCGAATTCCGACAACTCGACGGCCGCGATATCTCACAACGAAACCTACCGTATAAATTCAATTGCTACCGTAAGAAGTTCAAAATTTTTCGTTTGTTTATCGATTCCATTGATTTTCAACGAAACTTAATTTAGTTTTTTTTTTGAGGGAACATTTGGAAAATTGATGAAATTCGAAAAATAACCAAATATTTCAGAACTTCTTACGGTAGCATTTGAATCTATACAGTAGTTTTCGTGGTGAGATATCGCGGCCGTCTACAGTAGCCATCCACCAGATATCCCAGATACTTTCCGATAACCAGTTTTCTAGTGATTCTAAAATTGGAAAACTAATATTTACTGATAAACGGCTGACATTTCTCGAATTTTATCAACTTCAAAGTACGCGTCATACTTTCGAAAACACATGAAACCAGCATGGGTCATTAAATTGTTTTGATTGTCCTGTATATTGCCCATTACAGTGATGAGTGGGCGAGGCGGCGCATTTGACTTTGAACCCGGAGCCGTGAAAACTTTTTATTAGACCATCATTATTCGCGTATGCTGATAAGCGCTGTCGACAAACCACTTTTGGCTGGCTGGTCAGTCATTTGTGATATCTTTTCTTGAAGAAACAAAAAAAAATTATATTGTTCATTGCAATGAAATAACATAACAGGGAAAAAGGAATAAAGCAGAGCTAGTTAGTTGTTAGACTTATTTTATAAGGGGGACATAAGAATCGAGTGGAAATAAATAGAATTTAATGGTGCCGAGGATACATGAATATTCATGACTAGTACAATCCACAACTTAATTCTTGAAAAATTTTCGTTCAGTGAAAATTCAAAAATAAAGTTCGCAGCGTTGTACCGATGTATTTTCATGATACTTAGGCACCACAGTAAGGATGCTGCATTAAAACACACATAGATCCTGTGAAACACAACTTCAAGATTTGGGAACGAACTAAAATGCTATATAAAAAAATATATATGGCTATGCAACTCGGAAAATGATGTCAATGAAAACAAAGTTTGAAAAAGAACACGGAAATACTTTTGAACATTATTCCACTTTGAGAATCAAAAGAGATGTACATATTTCTATTCGAGATCCATTGGTACCTCATCAGTTTGGTCTTCGTGAACATCTGCCACTGTTTCTTGTTTTACAGGTTTAACTGGTTCTGACTCTTGACTAGTGACGCTTTCTACTGGAGCCGGCTCTGAAACAGCAACTGGGTCCTTCAAATCGTCGAAAGTGGTCGAGGAGACTGTGGCTTCTTCAACTGAAACGACAAAAATTATCAAGGGACAGCATACAAAAATTTACTACTTTTCATAACCGGCTCTTTGTCTTCGTGCCTTTCATAGCTTGGGGAACGTCTCGTTCGACGATCCGGTGACCTTGGAGATCTGCGCCTGTAAACAGATATTCCAGAATTTTGGAAAAATACGAATATATACCTTATTTCACGACGGTCATTCCTATCCTCATGTCTACCATCTCGGTACTCATCCCGGTAGTCATCGCGACGATCTTCGAAACGGTTATCCCGACGATCACCGTAACGATCTTCTTGACGATCGTCGTTTTCCCATCGAGAACGTCTTCTAGTTCCATCATCGGTGCGCCGCCGATCAAACTGAGAACGATCACGATCGCGGTCATAGTCCCGGTCTCTTCCATCTCTACCACGTTGTTCACGTTCTCGATCCCACATATCACTCTGATCCATAAGACGACCTCGTCCATTTTCAGGACGGAATGGGCCTCCCCTTCTTGGAGGATCGAAGTGATGAGGTGGTAGTCCGTGGCCGCGCCCACCTCTGAATGGTGGTGGAGGAGCGTGGTGCATACCTCCTCGTGGTGGGAACGGCTGTAATGGAACAGCGCCACGACCAAATGGTGGTGGTGGTGCATTAGGATTGAAGGCTTGTTGGAACTGAAATATAATAAAAATTAGTTTTTTTGTTTGTTTTCTAAAAATTACCATTGGTGGCGGCTTGTTTGGATCGAAGCTCGGAGGAGGCACGGCCTGTGGAGCTCCGACTCCAGGTGGTGGTGGAGCTGGTGGGAAACCAGGCATACTAGGCATCCCAGGCGGAGGAGGGGCGGCGAGATTGAACTGAAACTATTTGATGTTTGTTATATAAGTTGTAATCGAATAACTGTTTACCATTGGAGGAGGCACGCCTGGTGGGAGGTTTGGAAGACCTGGAGGTCTAGGCTGACCAGGAAGAGCCATTTGTGGATGAAACGGAAATCCCATTGGAGGCGGTTGTGGTACAGGAGGTGGTTGAATCGACGGTGGCGGAATTGCAATTACACTTTCTCCGTTTTGTTTATAAAGCGACTTTTTTTCGTCTGGGAGGGATTCAAGATCCAACATAGCACCTTCACAGAATGCTACCAAATCCGAAGGAAGTCGATCATAAGGAATTTCCCAAACGCCGCGATTCGAATCCCACAAATCTGTGAACTCATCTGAATCCATTCCCGGACTACGTGCCCAGTACACTTTCACCATTTTCTTGGCAACCGAAACTTCACGCAGTTTTTGAACAACTTCATTGGCCGCTTTTCGTGTTTCCATCGTAATAAAAGCACAGGCCCGATTTCCAATCACCTTGACACGAGAAGCTTCTCCACAAGATTCGACAGCTTGCTTCAAATCACTTTCCAGAACGTTGGTAGGAATCTTCTTCAGCCATAAAGTTCTGGAAGCGATAACTGTGTATCCCGGTCTGACTGGAGGTAATCCCATTTTCTTCCGTTCTTTATTATCTTTCTCCTTCTCTTTCTCTTTCCTTGCTCGTTCAGCTTCATTATTTTGTGCATCTAATAGTTTCTTTTCTGGACTCTCCGCCTCATTCAAAAGAGCTTGCTGTTGCGCTGCTTGTAATTCCAACAGATTGACACCTGCCGGAAGCCCAAACGGTGTCAGCAGTGGATTCCCTAGCATGAGAAGATTCCGTTGCGCGGCTGGATTTCCTTGAAAAGCGTGAATTTGAGCCGCACGTTGTTGAAGAAACAGAGCATTTTGACTGTTTAGGATGTGTGGAGCCATACTGGAGAGATTCGGGATACTGACTGGGAATCCTGGTGGAAGTGCTTGCGAAAGAGCCATAAGATTTGGTGGAGGAGCTCCAAGATTAAGTACACCTGACGACGTTGGGATCAAATTTTCTGGTACTATTGGAACACCGAACGCGTTCACGGTAGGTTTGAATATTTCTAACATCTTCGAAATAATAGCATTCTGATTCAGCAAGGACTGAGCTAGCCTGGAAGATACAAAGAAGAATTCAAAAACCGTTTATATTAACTCACCCAACTATTTCGTCATGATTTAGTGTATTTTTCTCTTCTACCTCTGATTCTTTCTCCTTTTCTTCTTCATCGTCCGAATACTCAAAATCTTTGGTTAAAACATTTTGAAGGCTCGTCCCATTCTTCTTATTCTTCTCCGACTGAACTTCTGATATTTTTAGAGTGAGACTTGAGACAAAGCTTTGAAGAACTTGTTGTAATAGGCTCCTATCTTTGCTTAGTATACCAGTTGGATCTATTCCAGCGTTTTGTATCATTTCGAGCATTTCTCTCTCTGATATTGTTCCGTTGACATGTTCCTCAGAGAGCACGAAGCTAGGGATTTCTGGAGCTGTTTTCAGTGAAGAAGAAGGTCCCGCTCCTAGAAGTCCATCATCCATTGGGATTGGAGGTGTACGAGCCTTATGCTGAGAAGATATCCTTTTCTTATAAGATCCAGAATAAATGCTCATGTCTGCATTTTTTCCTTTCACCAACTGTTCCACTTTTTCAAAGTCAATTTCTGAAACTCATGTATAGTAGAAGAATAAATAAAGTATTTTCTTACCTAAACCGGCGTTTTTACATCTATCTCTGAACGGTTGCACTTCAGCTTCAGTATAAACTTTGTTTGACATCCACAAATTGAGGGTTCTAACCATTCGGAGCTTCTCTTTCGTTCCACATTTCAAAAGTGGATCAAGAAACTTGTCAAATTGTTTTAAGAATCGTGGTCCAAAAGTGTCTCTTTCTTTTAGTTGACTTCTTGATGCTCTAATGATACTATCGACTACATAGAGTACCGTTAGACGCTGTTCTGGTTTGCTCTGAAAAAATACATAAGGAAATGTAATATTTAATTTAAAAACATACTTTCGTGATGAGTTTTTCTACAGCAAAAACAACATGCTTGTATTGTTTATGTGCCTTGATGGCTGCCTTCGAAATATCTTGTATTTTGGTCTTGCTCACGTTTTTCGAGTCAAACAGAGTTGACAGCTCTGTATTAAACTTCTTCACGACCTCTGTGTCCATTGTGATCCCAACAGTGAGCTTTAGAAGCTGAAAAATGATACGGATGTATTCTAAGTATTATTTATTGCAAAACGATTTTTATAAGGAGTACTAAAAATATATATTATCAATCGATTGAAAATCGGCATTTTTTTGGTAAGAAAAACATACTTTTTAAAAATCGATAATGTAACAACGACTTGGTAAACGTTTTTCTGTTGAATAAATTACGTATGTTTTTTTCCAATCAGTTCTTATAGGTTTATGAAATTCACTCTAAAAATATTTCAACAGTAAACTGTTTCATTTTTGAAATAAGGTTAAAAATGAAGAAAAAAGGCCTTGCTAGTGAAAAGGTCTGCCGACGCCATGCAATAAAAGTGCGCAGCACTTGCAAACACACGCTCCGCCCACTTTATTGAGGCAACGCGCTGTGTTTGACTCTGTGGACCCCTCACAAGAATTATGTTATGTACTATTGCAATTTGAGCCGATCGATTTAATTTGCGTACTCTCACCAAGAATTACTATCTCGAGACTTCGAATTTCAATATCTTCCCATTTTTCAGTGTCGCATGTCCGAGTCAAGTGACATTCCAACCGGTACTTACTCCTTGAGTCTCGGGAAGTCGTTCGATCCGAAAGCGAAAAAAAATGATGCACAGTTCCATACGTTAAGATGTAATTTTTTAATTATATGACGTTGACCTCACTATTTCGAAATCAAAGGAATGAAATTTTTAGACGACTTCAAGCCGAGTTCAGTATCTAACAATGCGGACACCTTTATCGCTTTTGGAAACAGTGGAGACGTCCATGTGTCGGTGCCGAGTGAAGGGGACAATATGACTGTATATAAAGGACCAAAGAAGGAGGCGAAGCCAAAAGAATGCTTGTTATTTTTCGATAAAAAGACGAACACAGTCCGATTAGAAAAAATAACGAGCAACATAAATGTGAAGAAAACTAGAGATTTAGATCCTGGCACGGAACAAGCTTTAAAACGAGGAATTGAACGATTAAGAACTTCTTCTTCGAATGCTCATCGCTCTGAGTCCGCGACACCAGAAGAGAAATCGAAGGTCCAGAATATATCAGCAGTAGCAGAAACATCCGATTCAGAGAGCGATTCCGATGCATCCAGTGATTCAGATGATAAATCGAACGTGGATTCCAGTGACGAGGATGAGAACGCTCTTCTTGCCCAGATGAAACAGCCAGAAGCTCCTGTAGCCCCTTCATCCTCTTCCTCGTACCACCATCACCAGGAAAACCATTATAATCAATATGGATCAACAAACGGGATATCAAACAGTAACAAAAACAAGAACAAAGGAGACTCTGAGAAGTATGGCTTGGCTTTGAGTGAGAGCTCTGATGAAGATGATTGATTCTTCACAAATTTATTCTCTATTGATCAAATTGTTTAAATGTATTTTTATTCACCTTCGATTTACATGTTTCTTTTCAGTCTTTCTTTACATATTGCTTGTGGGCAACTGCTATTTCTCTGTGATATAGTTTCATTCTACTGGGTTTTTTCTTCAATAAATACTTATTTTCTTGATTTATCTCTTGCATGAATGTATTGTTTTTTTCAACGATGCCGTATCAGTTCTCTATTTCCGCTCTGAACCCTTAATATAAGTTTTATAAATTTTGGTGGTTCTGTGAGGCTCTAAAGCTTCGCAGGAAAAGGGAGGGGCCAACGAATTGATGCAGTTTTTGAATGTTATTAAAACAAACAGCTTTTGAACGTTGCATAGTTTTGCTTCTCCCGTTTCTGGCAATTTGTAGATCTTAGTTCTTTTTTCAGATGGCTGAAAGCAGTCATCGACGCTTTGTCCCGGAACACGCTGTACCTGTATCACTGTCCACAATCGCGAACTCAAAAACTGATCGTATAGAGTTCGGCAAAGTAGAACTCGTTCGTGTTCAAGTTATGGGAATCGTTGAATCAATTGAATTCAATGAATGTGACATGGATATCATGTTGACAGATGAAAATAATGAGCATCACGTCATGGTTCAGAAAATCTTCTCTGTAAGTATTATTCATTATTATTCGTGAGTTCCAGTTCCGGTTTCAGTCCGCTTTTCCTCGAGATCTTGCCCAGCAATTACAAGTCGGACATTTAATTGAAGTGTACGGAAAAATTCGAGTTTTGGATGAAGGAGATCCATTTCTGAATGCTCTTGCTCTCCATATCGTCACAGACTCCCAGTTTGAAGCATTTCAAACAATTTGTCGAGTTTCTAAGATTTTTTACGAGATGGTAAACCACTAGAAGTTATATATCTGTTAAACTCCTTTGAAAGTTTTTTCAGCACACACCTGCTCTTCCGCAAGGAACCAATTGCAAAGTTCCACAAAAAATGGGCTTGAGTAAAAGGTTAGGAAATTTGGATCGTTTTCCAGTACATTTTCTCGAAGAATCCACTTCAATTGAGAATAATATGGGAGACTGGCCTGTAGAAATCGAGCAATTGGCTACAGGAGTGCCTTTCAGCAGCAAGGACAAAAAAAGAAAAAGAGTGGATCCAGAAGCTGAAGAATCTTTCAAAAATGAAGATAGAGATATGAATGGAAGGAATGGAGATATAGAAGAAGAACAAGGTAGTTCTAAGAGAATGAGAAGAGATGTACCTGATATTGAAGACAACGATGCAGAGGATTCATTTGATGCAGGCCCAGTTAAAGTAATTGGCGTTGGAGAAGATCATTATATAGAAATTCCGCAAAACACTGAGCAAGCTCAGGAAAATGAAATCACTCAAACAGTCAAGCAAACGGAAAACAACGAAGATGTTCCCGACTCGTTCGACGATGTTATGAAAGTATCGGAAAAGCTTGAACAGAACGATTTGATAAAATCTCATGAAGACAGAGTTGATTTTGATGACTCTTTTGACGCAGGAGTGACTGAAATGAAGATGGCTGGACCAGTAGAACAAGCAGTTGATGAAAAGCTGGAAGTTAGTTCAACAATCGTTGATTCGTTCGAAGCAGGTCCATTGAAATCAAACGAAGTAGATCAGGAAGCACAAGCTGAAACTGCACATGATAAGACTCCTGATATAGAATATGATTCGTTCGAAAATGCTTAAATCTCTTGATTATACCATCGACCCAATGAAATCATTCCAAAATTTTCTCTTTCACCAATGTTTTATTGTCTTCCCTTTTTTATTTGTTGAATTAACATGAAAACGTTTTTAAGATCAATTCAATCGTTTTTTTTTGCTTGAATGGTTTAACTCCCATATTTTTTCTGGAATCAATCAATCAATCAATCCGCTTCCAAACATTTACCGAACTCTTCCCTATTTTGAATTTCAGATGCAATCTGTTCAACTTTCTGTGAATCGCTCCAAACTAGATCCAAACTTTGAAGGTTACAAAGTTTCCATGGAAGATCACCATTTTATGAGCCGAAAACTTGAACAGAATAGTAATTTTTATTTCCAAAATGGTGAACCTTTAATTTAATATTTACAGTGTGTACCCGATCCCTTTCTCCAAATATGATCACTCTTCAACACATGAAAGTATTTTCCAACGATAATCAACTGTTTTGTGATACAAAAAAAGCAACGGATACTCATGAATACATGTACCGAATTCTGGAGACCGGTCACATTCAATCTCTAGTATATGACAAAACGCTCAACACCTGGGACACTTCTGTGGTCGGGAACCTCGATTTTGAAGCGAATGTGGACTCTTCATTCCCCACCAATCTTTTATTCGCTGATAATAATATTGTTGTGGCTTGTGATGGGAGTGCACACATTTACGTGTTTCTGGCGGTGTCTAATGCCAATTGGGTACAGATGTTGAAGCACAAAGTTACGGAAAATAACTCCGGAGTGTCACTGATAGAGGCCAGAATCCTGAATGGAAAACTGAATGTGTTGTCGTATGAAGTGGAAAGTGGCGACGATAAGAAGACAAGAAGTCAGATTCATTGGACGATAGTGAAGTTAGATGGTTAGAAAAATTAGAACGCTGAAATTTCAAACAAAATTTTTTTTCAGATATTGACTATGCAGAGTCTCTTACAATTGAAAAGACGACACACTTCGTACAAAACGGTCACTTTGAGGTTTAAAAAACAGTCAGATTTTGTATTCAATTTTTTTTTCTACAGACCTGCACTTTCACAAACGATGGATACATACTGTTCCTGTCAAGCGAGAAGCCTTATATGGTTGGGCATCAGAATATTCCAGAAGTAAAAGTGCTTGGACAAAGTTGGAGCCAAGCCGACAATATTGTGGAGATTAAGTTCAAATTGTCCACAGAATTTTCCCAGGAAGATGTCAACATCGACGTCGCAAAGACAAGGATTAAGCTGCTTGTTAAAGAAACGACACTTCTCAATGGAAAGTTAGACGGAGAAATCGATGAAAACGATGTGGAAATTTGCGCGGATCAGGAAACAAATACACTCATTTTGAAATTGCGAGCTACTGATAACAAGAAGTGGGCAAAGCTGATCTCTTTGGAAAACACAAAACTAGAGTCGTTGGAGAATGAGGAGATCAAAAAAATGGGAAAAGAAGAGCAGGTATACGGAACTGATGAACCAATGGAAGAATGCGATGAAGCGGATTCCGCATTAATGTTCCATTGGGTTGATCAAGAAACCGGGAAAGCTGTGAAACTGTGTGATGTCACCGGAAGCCAACTTCTTTTCTCTATTAAAAACGGCTTTTCTCCTGCTAAATTTTGTCTCCGTCATGATGTCGATGGGCTTTTATGGGGATTTGAGCAACAAACTCCTGAGCACGTTGCAACCTTTCAAGCATTCGGATATGTTCAAGCATCGAAAACAACGCGACTGTGGTCGGGATGCTCTCCGAATAACGCATTGGCCTGTATCATCGAAGGAAACAATCGAGTACTTCTCTACTCGCAAAAAGTAGAAGTCTCTGGAAGTGAGTTCAAGGTTTTTACTTCTTAAAATATGTCAATTTTACAGCACTGAGTAATCGGAAAACAGCCCAAAAAGTGAGTCACGTGGCAAAGCAGCATCTTCTTCGTGTGGAGAGCGCCGATCAAATCCGAGGAGTTTATATTACCGACAGCCACCTCTTCGCAGCGACAAGAGATCAAATTCATGTTGTCGAGCTTCCACTTTAACATGTATTTCCCCCTAAATTATGGCGTACTGTTATCTCATGTTCCATTCATTTTATTCTTCTTGATATGTAAAGTATTTATTTATGCCTCGGTTTTCAATTACGACAGTTTCAAACGTGAGATTTGAAAGCCTCAGTTTCCACGTAATCTCAAAACTTTGATCATTCTTGAATTCCATTTCTGGATTTCAATATTTCCTTTCAAAATGACAGTTGGTTACATGCGTGACGTGGCAACTGCCAACACATGGACTTTCATAAAACTCTTGTTCCGATGGAATGGAAGTGTGTGGAAGTCGATTCATATGGAACTCATAGTTTGGCTGTTCATTTTCGTCAATCTACGAAATGCATATGAGTTTTTCATGCTGGGAACAGATGCTGCTCAAACTTATGAGCATGTTGTACATCGATGTAGACAGGTATCTTCAATAGAACAGCAATAGTTGTATTAGAGATTAGTACAGTCCTATTGAAGAATAGAGATAGCTTTAAAAAAACAATACTAGCTGGATTCCCATCTCTACCAATTTCTCTCCTCTTTTAGATATCAGGGAAGTGCAGGACTGTGATGACATTTGCGATTGGATTCTTCGTCACTTACGTTTCCGGTCGTTGGTGGAATATCTTCATGACAATCCCTTGGCCAGATTCATGTGCTCTTCAATTAACCGCTTTTCTGAGAGTTCGTGGTCAACGACATGAACAGGAAGACCGCCTATTTCGACAAAATATCATGAGATACTTGTGGTTATCTTATGTTTTAGTGTTTCGAGATGTTAGTGTCAGAATAAAGAAGAGATTCTCATCAGTTAAAAGTATGACGCCAACGTTGTTAACAGAAGAGGAATTGGCAAAGTTGAATAAGTCTAGTGTGAGTTTTTTTGTTGTTTCATTTTTAGTTACCGTAATCCACACTCGAAAGATTTTTGTTTTAGAAGTATGGTTTTATTGGTCATAAAAAACATTATTCTAAAATATACTGTGCTCAGAAAGAAATGCGTCCATGGGTACCAATCGAATGGATTCTTGACTACCTTAGAACTGCAAAAAAACGACATCTATTGGACGAATTTCATTATATTGAGTTGAACCAGACCGTCCTTGCATATCGCCAACAGCTCCATGAAATCCTTTCCCATGACTCAATTACAGTACCCCTTGTTTATGTACAATCAGTTCACATTTGCACGATTTGCTATTTCATTATCACTTGTTTCGCTTCCCAAACGATACATTCGGACCATGATTCTTGGGAAGGCGTTATCGATTTTTACATTCCTGTTTATGCAATCATTGAGTTTATTGTCTTTGTTGGCTGGTTGAAAACTGCTTTTGTGATGTTGAATCCGTTCGGAATGGATGATGATGACTTCGAAATGAATGCGTTGATTGAGAGGAATATGATGGTTTCGTTGAGCTATGTGAATGATTTCTATGATAAACCACCGAAGATTGTAGACATCAAAGTTTGTTTACCAACTAATTTGGTAAGTTTTGGTTTGGCAGTACGTTGGGTAACTGTAAATATTGAGAGATATGTCAGACAGTCACTTTGTCACTTTTACCAAGACTACGGTAGCTTACAATCTGTCAGAAGTTTTATCTGCACTACTGACTTTTATAAATAGAATTCTTTCAAAAACTAAAGAAACGCAAAATAAGATATTAGTTTTCCTGAATTCCCTTGAATTGAATGAGCCCTTCTCATTCATGGTTTCCAGCAAGAAGTGGTTCGAGAGAATGCAAATCCAATGCATGGATCTGCAGTACCTGTCAAAATGACACGTGTCGAACAAGTGATGTTAGATGATCCACAAATAGCAAATCTAGTCTCAAGTGTCCTTCCGAATCGTCGATCTTCTGCAACGGCTCTTCACTCTCATCGTCCAATCAACGAGTTCCCAAATATCGATAAAAGTGCAGCAATGATGGCAATAAATAACACAACAGAGGATGAGAAGTCAGACAAAGGGATAAAGAATCCGGATAACTCTTCGAAAGACGATGGAGGTGGTAAAGAAAAGTACTTGTTGAAACAAGAGGATATTGAAGCGGCAGTGAAGAAGCTGTTGAATAAGAAGTTGGCAGAAGAGAAGGAGGAAAAAGAGGAAAAAGAAGAGAAAAAGGAAGAGAAACCGAAGTCATTATCCCCGGAACCTACCCAAAAGAGTTATCAATTTGAGGAGGCCACACAGAAGTCATGGGCCGGGAATGATGATAATGTCAGTATGTTACAAAAGAAAACAAGTGTATGTTTTTAGAGTTATCCAACTTTTCTAAATCTTTTTTATTGAAGAGAATCAAAGCACGAGCCAGCAAAGTAGATGTCCGTCCAACTCCTCAAACTTCTTCTCGTAAACCAGTCACGAAACCTACAACTGCTCCACCGACTTCTATAATATCTCCAATGGCTCCTCCATCAGAAAAGAAAAAAGAAGAGAAGAAAGAGAAGAAGGAAGATCCTTCGTCTTTCAAACTAGACAATACACAGTCTCTGGATAAATCGGTATGAAGAAAATCGCACGGAATGCATTAAAGTTATCGAACATGTAATCATTTTTTTGTAATGAAACTCTTTCTAAACCCTTCAGCTCAATGATCAAACCGTATTGTCCATAACAGTAGTCTTGCTATCGAAGTGACTAGAACTGACAAGAAAAATTCTAATTTTCTTGTTTTAGCTCGCCATAGGCAAGACAGTGGCTTTATTGAAGGATAAGAATGATACTGAGAGTGAACTTTTTGAATAAAACCAGGGTACAGCACGGGAACTTTATTATTCAGAAAACACAAATAAGAGGCTTGTAAACGTTCTGGATTATTACTGAAAAACAAAAAGTTTAAGAGAATTAGTTTCAACTTCGAGAGCTGCAATTTTATGATCACTAGCTCGTTTCACTTGATAATATGGTCGACAGTCATAAACTAGCTTATTATCTTTTCCATTTAGTCGGTCCCCTCTGAAATTTTTTGCAATTTAGTAATTCAAAATTGGAACGCAACTGCATTCCACGAACCTGGATTTGAATTCGAATATATAAGGAGTGTTCTCTGGCCAAAGTGCTAGTCCGAATCGTTGAATAATTGCATACTTTTCAATATTCAGTGATACTGGCGAATACAGATACAACAGTTCTAAACTACGGTAGGCAACTCCTGAAATCCACTTGTCCAAGAATTCAACAACATCATTTGTATCGAATTTGCAATTGAATAGTTGTAAATCTCGCCCGTTGAATAATTTGAAAAGCGATGTCGGAGACGAATTCTCGCAACAAATTGTCGGAACCTCAAAAATTGCCGAATCTTCACTGAACTGCCCCGTTATCTCCGTATCAATAAATGCACTCGTCTGGTTTGGATATCTTGCAAAATGCTTATTCAGCATACTTGCATCAACTGTTTCCCCAAACAAAACGGTATGATTGATTCCTGACACGTCGATTAGTTGTTCAAAATCAGCGACGGTATGCAATGTTACAGAGATAGTTGGAGACGATCGACGGAATAGTTCATAGAGATGTTCGAAGATAGCTTGATACATCTGTTTTTCATGTCTCATCTTACAGTACAAAGAAGCTGGGTAATCTTCGTTTTCCTCTCCTCTGTTGTCAAATCTGAAAATTAAAAGCAATTGTAGGCTTGAATTCATAAATGAGCAACTTTAACATTGTCAAAATGAAAACCCACTCAATCTGTTTTTGAAATTTTCCGATTTTGACGACTACAAGTTTGTGACTATTCAATCGTTTTGATGGGTGTCCTGTCAACACGTGCTCCTTGATTTCATTTCTGCTCTCCGTTTGAACTACAAGACCGGCGGAGCAAAACATATATCGTATTGCTTTCACATCCTTTCTTGTCAGATGATTCATAGCGAATGCTCTAGTTTTCAATGAACAAAAGGAGAAAATGACTAATTCCTTGTTACACATTTGATTTATAATTTCCCGTCTGATCAGATACGGAAACGAATTGAATTTTATAGTCATCAGATTCCTCAGTTAATAAGGTAAATTCGTGAGGTAAATTCTTGTATTGATTAAAACGATGAACACTTGTGCAGTAGAGGCAAAAGGACAAAGAATGGTGAAGATAGGATCGTCTAGGTTTGGTATTGTCACACTAGATTTCATATATTTCCCATGATCCACACTTCCTTCACCTCTACCTGAAAGGGCATCTGTCATTAATCATTCGTAATTAGCAATCCTTTGTTTGACTTCCTCAGAATTCTTTGACCAGTACAGAACGTTTGTGTATCCCTTCACGTTCGTTGATTTATGATTGACAGGTTGTTTCCCAGACGACTTGACCCAACTCAGGATGTCTTCCCAGAAGAAACCAGAGGTATATAAGGACCAATGGATCCCTTGTTCCTCCATTCTTTTTCTCAATTTTTTCACTTTCTCTTCTTATCGTTTTCTACGTTTTGCAATGATCAATTCTTATTCCCTTCTCTCTTTTCAGTAGCATCACTACAACTATTCTCTCCAACATGCTTAACTTGATTTCTTTTGATCTTGAGACAGAAACTTACATGTAACAATTTATAATCAAAATATGAAGTTAATTGAATAAAATGAGAAACGGGGATCAATGAGTTAAATTAGAACCGAATAAATGATGGCATTCCTTGTGAAATTTGCAAGGGGAGATTTAAAGTTTTGGAATTGAATGAATGAAAACGTGAAATAAACGATGAGAACGAACAGCTAACCGATTGAAAGTCTAGGAGAAATCAACAAGAAGAAGGAAAAAATCATTCTAATTAAAAAAAGGATAATGTGTCATAAACGAAAAATCAAAAGTGAAAAAAAAAAGTTGGAGGGGTGAAGAAAAAATAGCTATCACAATTTAACAAACGAGCTATATATTGACTTATACAACTTAGTACTCAATATCGTACATTTCGGCGTTGAAACCGCTATAACCGAGGCTTGATTCGTACAATGAAATGTCGCCGAATAGCTGGCTCTCCTCGTATTGGTTGACAGAACATGGATCGAAGAGATCGTCACGCTGAAATGAGCACTTTGAATGAATACTAACAAAAAAAACATACTTCTTCAACTTTAATCTTTTTGTCAGTGCAGAACTTCTCCAAATTTTCATTTCCATCGTTCAAACACCATTTAGTCACGAGAAGACGACAAATTTCTGGATTAATAGCTTGATGTCCAGTGTCACGAATGAGATGACCAACGTGGTATGAGGTCTGGAACTAAATCGTTCGGTGCGTTACTTTCAATCACTCACTCTTTGTCTAATCGATTCTGATTCATCTTGAAGATAGATAATAACTGCTGAGATGAGAGCTTTTTCTGACTCTGAAAAACATTTCATTACAAATTGTTTTTAATAAAAATTAAACCTGTATAAGTCCGTTTCGATTTCAGACGGCGAACGAAGTTACCTCCGATATCCAAGGCAATCTTAACATTTCAAGTTTGTTTATGTATATATGGTGAGACTAAAAAACTCGCTCTTTTGGTTTCTGGTTCGTCCAACTTGTAACAATCCCGAATCCACGTAAGCAATTCCTCATCTGGATAGGAATAATGTACGTATTTCAACTTCATTGCATAGGCCATTGTGGATTTTTGAGTCCAGTTGAGATCGGGGTCATCGAGACGATTTTCGATAAGGTTTTGTAACTTCTGCATGCTTTCTGGGCTCATGAACGCTTGGCTAATAGCGGCATCAAGAATTTGCATAATCTGAAAAATTCGAATGGTTGTAATGAGATGATAAAAAAGTATTGTTATTCAGACGACATGTAAAAACTTAAAAATCATTACCATCTTGGCAACACACTGCTCTGTATTTCGAGACTCCAAGTCTTTTATTGCTATCGAGATGATGTGAGCACGAAGGAACTGAAAACACGATAGTTTGTTGTAAAATTATAGGAATACAGTAACGTACCATATTGCATACTTCCCAACCTTGCTTACAGAGAATTCTGTACACCTCTCTTCGTGTATCCTCATTTCTCAGTAGTCGACACATTTCAGATTTGAATGCGTCACGATCACGAAGAAGTTTGACAGATAGAGGTCGTTTCGCGAGACACACTTGATCAACAGTCACTTCATCCACATCATATTCCAGATAATATCGATTAGCCAGTGTAAGGAGCAGGTTGATATTGAAATCACACCATGTTTTGAATGCCAGTGAATTGAGAATACTACCGACAACAGTGATGATGCGTTCTTCGTATTCCACGTACGAACCGATTCCTTCAGCAAGCAAAATGAAACTGTGAATCTGGTTTTGTCCTGCTTTTTTGTATTCAAAATTCTCAATCCACTGACAAAGCTCCTCTTTCGCATAAGAATCGGAAATTGCAACTACTGCTGCAATGGCATGAGAGCGGAGATCTTCTCGTTTTTCTCGGAGTGAAATCTCTAGAAGCGGCTTGATGAAGGAACCGAGTGGATACAGGTCGGATGATGATGCAGGTGTATAAAGATGAGTGAGAACAAGCAACGGTGGAAGCAAAGAAAACTCTGATTGCTCGATGTGCAATTGGTCGAACAAAAATTTGTACAACGTAGGGAACTTTGAGAAAAACTCATAGTTGCTTTTCCTGTTTTTCGGATCCACCACAAGAGTTCTTTGCGCAGATCTCATCACGCCGAAGATTTTGGTTCGAAGTGCGGCGAATAGCTGGGAAGCAGCATTTCTTTCACTCCACTCTGCACGACATGCATCGATAGCAACACGAAGAGTCTTCTCATAACAGAATGCTGTTCTCTCGTGCAATGATGAACTTTGGATGATGGTCTTCATGACGTTCATCGAATGAATTCTATATTCTGCTGTTTTTCCTTCCATATTCAACAACGACTCGGTTGCCCTGACGAGAGCCTTATTTTCATTAGTTTTAGGTTCAGTGGCAACAATGGAGAGAACAAGATATGGAAGACCAGCGCTTCGACGGGTTGAACACAAGTTCGTTAGATCTTTTTCTCCTCGGATTGCGGCGAGAATCTCATCCAGCCAGTCATCGGGTTTTTGAAGATCTTCAATTGATGTAGTCCAGAGAAACTGACAGAGCTGATGGAATCCTTCGGTTGCTGACTCAAATGCTCCTTTATGCTTGCACTCGGTGAGCTGAGTCCAGTAGAATTCACCAATCTCATCAATGACTTCTTTCGACAATATCTCTTTCGGTGCTAGCTACAAAAAAATATTGATAAATGGAATAAATACAAATTGTTTTGAAAAGAATCTTACTGTTTCGATGATCCAGGAGAAAATTCCAGAAATGTGCTTATGAGCTCGCCAACAACAAACCAGCAAATGCTGTGATATTCCTGCCAACTTGTCTGTAGATGTTCCACACATGTCTTTCAAATTTTCATTTGGAATGCAGCCTTCTGGTGACATATTGTGAACCACTGGAGACACAATGGAAGCAATACGATGGCAAACCGGAAGAAGTAGATTGATACAGCTGTCTTTGTAAAACTCTAATTTCTCTTCATCTGCAGCTTGCCACGACGGGTTCTTCAGTAGAAGTTCTACCATGTTGAGTAACGGATGAATTGGAAGATGAATGATGTTCATCTGAAAAATCGGCTTATATATTGAAAAAGAAATGTGTATAAATATTTATCACTAACAAGGTCCTCTGCTACAGAATTTGATCGATCCCTAGCATCCTCCAGGAATTTAATCAAACATGCGGTATATCTTTCTGGTTTTACTGCCAAGTAGTATTGCATTCTGAACACGGCAGCTGTAGAACTTCGAGAACGAGCCGATGCCATGAGATCAAAAGCGTTATTTAGAAACGATGTTTCGTCCATAACTATATTTCCAAAGTCCAGTCTTTTTAAAAGACCCAACGCGGTCGTTGCAACAAGTTCATATGAATCATCAAGACATTCAACCACAAGTTTATGACGGTCCGATCCGAGAGTGCTATCCAAATTCAGTTTGTTTGCAAACAGAACCTTTCCGTCACAAATGTAGCTTTCCTTATTGAAAAGTACATCGATTTGCATCAAAGCCATGATTCTTCGGTAGAAATTTGCTTCTGAAGATAGTGATTCAAACGCAAGTTTAGCCATCCAGCGTGCCAAGGCGATATATGATTCTGGGACTGGGTGAAGATTCTCATTTCCAAATCTCCATTTCGCTAATCCGCGATGGTCGAAACTCGAAGACTCGGGACTATATGAATCGGAATCTCTTTCGATTGGCTGTTTCGTCTTCATATGTGCTTCAGCTGACGCCCCAAGACGTTGGCACATAATTTTGAAGGCAGCAATGAGCTGCTGTCGTGCACTTGCCGTCTGCATGGTCATGTTAGAAGCCAAAAACGTTTTGATATATTCAATGTCGCTCTCAGTGAAAGGGATAGTTTTACGTGGGTTTTCAACGACCAGTTTGAAGGCAGCAAGACGAACTTCTGAGTCGACGTGAACTATGGCCGCAGCCATCGTGTCTTCCGTTATACAATGACTCCAGCTTGAGAAGTCCACTAAATTTGCCGCGGCACCGGCTTTCACTTGTTTTTTTGGCCATGTTGTGATAACCAGTGCATGCACAATTTCCAATTGAGATTGCAGATCACTTGGTGGATTTTTCGCTGGAAATAGAAATGTGTGATATTATAATTTAAGGAATGCATCTTTGATTTCAACGTTCAGGTGTCTGAATTACGATAGATGACAAGTAAATAATACACTTACAGTTCAGCTGAATGAGAAGCTGATTCAAGAACCTGACAGCTACGTCCGATTCAGCATTTTTATTGTCATTGGAACTTGAAAGTTGATGTTTTTGAAGCAAAGGAATCAAGCGAGACTTAATAAGTTTTGCATCGGTAGAATGTAGTAAAAGTTCGCAATGAAGATCCCAGAGCTCTTCTCTATCAAAAATGTTGTCAATAATGAGTTGGAAGATGACAGAAGAGAACTGAAGGTTTGAGAGAAGTGGATAGGTTCGGCGGAAGAAATCCTCTCCCAGATTCAATCTTAAAGTGGTACACTGCGCAAGCAGTTGAGAAATACATCTGAAGCGAGAACGGCAAAGGGAAGTTGGTTCGAGAAGCCACTGAGTGATCTCATTTATCCAATCGCAGTTTGCATGACTGTCAGCTGGCGGTCGCTCAAGACAATCGTCACAGGTTCTCAAATGGATCTCGATGAGAGTTGTAAAAATATCAACCGCATCATGACAAACGCGATCCGTTGTGTAATCCCACGTGCGCCTGATATGCAAGATAATACTGTTCTGGAGGTGGTTGGGGATTTCAAGCTCTGCATTTCTGAAATATCAAAACTTTATGAAGTGGATCGGCTACTATTTAAATATTTGATGCAACAATTATGATGAAAATCTTACTGAATGAGAATAAGAATACGTTTCAAGGTAGCGGCAGCGAAGGTGACGGTGTCGCTGTCATTTAGAAACTGTTCAGAGGCGTCCAATGTCCTTCTCAGATATTCGAAGATTTTCGGATCGTCCCCATCAAAAAGGTCTGTTGTTACTACCTTCGAATGAAGAAACTCTAAGTCACGGATGGCTTTTCCAGCCACTCGGACAGGCATTCCTGAATAATAAAAATATTTTGTTTTCGACATTTTTGAGCGAACACATGCGATGTAAGAACTAAAAAGTGGTTCAAGGTAAGTTGAACTACAGCAAATCATAGAAAAATCGATAGAGAGAAATGAAAAATGCAAGGAAAAGAAAAAAACAATTTTAGGACAAGTGCAACTTTTTTTTTGAAGAGAGATGAAAGTGCGCTCCGATGCACGTTCTTTTTTTCTGCGTATTTCGGGTTTTCTGTGTCATTCACTAGATATCCTCTGGTTTTGGACGGAATTTCGAACGAATCTACAGATACTGACACATAAATTGTAAAAGCATTGAGTTCCTCCAAAATATATCAAAATGAACGAGCAACAGGCGAGGAGAATACAGAAATTAATGAAGATTAATATGAAAGCTGAAAATCCTCCCGATTTGATTGCTCGTTTGGCTTCAGACTCGATTACATTAGACTCTCGTATAACAGGAAAATCAGATAAGGTAAAGGAATGTGGGTGAAAGAAACTCAAGGGCTTTCAAACTTCGCGATACATCGAAATCATTATTTTTTCAGGAAGTCATTGACACTTTGATCTCAAAAGAAGAACATGATATCAAATCAATTGGAGTGATGTATCATATTCTTACAAGCATAGAAAACCAAGAACTGTTCCAAAAAGTGAGTGGTCAAGAAATATACTGAATCAAAGTTAGTTGTTTTTAGATGCTAAAGTATATCAATGGAGGCGGCGTCGACTACTGGCATACTGTCCTGTGCAACATGAACATGATACTATTTGGTGAGAGTTTGAATCACGATCCAGTTTCATGTTATAATTAAATATTTCAGAATGTTGGCCATTCATACATCTGGCTTGCAAAGAACAGCTGCTTCGTTTGATAAGAGAAGCAGTTAGACTTAATGTGAAACAAATAGAAAATGTTCTTATGAACGTATACAGAGTGGCTACGGTATCAGCCGACCCGCCAGGAAAACAAAGAATTTTCAAAAAGGTGATTCAACCATATTTTAAAATATAGAATGATTTATTTTTTCAGTTAACCGGAATGATTAGAGAGAACGAGGCCTGGTTCAAAGGACAGAAACAGTGTACTGCACTGGTCGCCAACATCTTAACATGCACGGCATCCGTGATAGCATCGAGTCCAGCACCAATGACAGCACAAGACACATTTCGTGAAACTTTGATAGATTTTGTACATTTCGTTATCAAAAATAAGAAAACAGATTGTCAAACGCTCGGCAGAGATTTCATTCTAGTTCTTATGAGACTCGGGAAGCTCCCTCAAATTGAAGATATTTGGAAGGATATTGCTACGAATCCAGCGAGCTATGGAGTAGCAGGAATTGAAGATTTCTTATCAAAGCCACATGTACTTCAACATCTCAGACTTAGTATAGAGTTAGACAGAAAGCTGCAATTTATGGTCAACAATGGAGGAAAGAATATGTTGATTTATTTTTCATGGTTTTCCAATAAATACTTGCGTGGTGCGGATGGACCAGCGTTAAGAGCTGAATGTGTTCGACAATTATTATACATGGCTCCAGATCAAAAACAACCGGGCAGTTATGACAACCGTATTCAAATAATTCATCTTTTGGTAACAACTGCGCAGGTAAAAGTTTTGGTTTGTCGAGATTCAGAGAATGAGAATAGTTTTTCATAAAACATTCATCTATTTTTGAAATATTTGAATGCTGATAAACATTTCCTTTTCAGCCTGTCGCAGAGCAACAATGGCTCAAGTTATGCCTTTTCGCCGATTGGTTCGGATGTGACGAGAAGAATATAACGAACTTCGGTTATGTGGAAACGCCGTTCTTGGTTTTACGGTTTGTGCCTTTCGACGCTTGTAGTTTTACTTATATTTCGTTTAGATATGCTTTGTTTCTTCCTACAATGCCATCTCATCCGAACACAATTGTTCAAAATTCTCATGGAGCTCAGTTTGCGAATTCTCTATTCGAATACATTTGCAAAAGTGTTGATGTATTCATTCCACATCTCTCAGGTTATGTTCGGAAGAATGTGAACAACGCGATGAGGTGCTGTAGAGATCGTCTTCCTCACATCTTTCCACAAGTAATGGAAAACACTAAAATCGACAGAAAAATCGTGGACTTATTAAAAACGGTTTTCCCGGAATTTGTCCGAAATGCGTATGTTTGTTGTTTTGAAAGTTGATAATATTTCTGGTTTTTCAGAGGTGGAGTTGCTCTGCCAATACGTCCCAAGAAAAGACCAACTGAGGATGCAAAACCACCTAGAGCATCAACGTCGACACCTACCGAAATTCCAGAAAAGTCTGAAAGACCTGAAAAGCAAGTCGAAAACCCAGTTGAAAAAGCTAGCATACTTGAGAAACCATCTTACGCAAAGGTGTCGGCAGCGGATCTTGAAAAATATCGGAAAGAGCAATTAGAAAAGGAGGAGAAAGAATTGAATTCTGCCATCAAACTATTAAGAGGAGAAGTCGGAAAAAAGATGGTTTCATTGAAGGATCAGTGGAAAAATTATGACGACGATGCAGATAAATGTGAAGCTGTGGAAGACCTGCTACAACTTATGCTGAACACGGTACTTTTATTAGCTGAATGAATACTTTCGCAACCTTTTTTCTATACAGTACCGATTTCGATTTCCAGGAAGAAAATTTTGACGAAACGCAGCAAGAGATGGCCGCTCAATGTCTCCAAGGAATAATGGGATCCGTAGTTGTTGAAAACAAATCCCTACTGCCTGAGAACGAAAAAGATTTGTCAGAAGCTTTTACTCATCCAGTTTATTCCTTTTTAAAATTCTTATGGTAAACATCATATTGTACAGAAGGAATGCAAGCATAGAAATTCCAGCTCTCCCCCCGATGATGATGATACCTCGAATGACATGTTAACAACCATGATGGCTGCGATGAGAGAAAAAGATTCATCACTCACCTATGTCCTCTTGTATTTCATAAAAGGAACGCTTGCGACACGAGCAAAAGAAGTGATAGGATCCTATAGAGACATTGCAAAGATGAGTGGTCGAGGTGCTGACGAAATGCTCGCCAGTGATATGCAACTGTGTGCTGTGAATGATATTCGATTATTCGCTTATCTTGCTCCGTTTGTCTTCACACACTTTGATATTGAAGTAACGAGTACTCCAGAGCTTCTCTCTACACTTTGTGCGAATTTGGATGCGATGCAGTTAAGAACGTTCGTCAGCAACATAATACGGTCAGTGAATAGAAAAAACTCTAAGGTGAAGACAGAAGTTTTAGAAAAAAAACTGAAGTTTACCGTGATGACTGTAAACTAAAGCTTTTTCATCACTTAAAATATTTAAAGCTATCGATTGCCCATCGATTTGAGCGACAACTCAAAAAAGAATAATCTAATTTCCGCATTCTGAAGTAAAAGTGGACGCAATTTATCTCTGTTTATTTCTTCTTCGTTCCTCACACTGAATAGTTTTGTCTCCTTGTCGTACAGTATTTTGAAGTAGTTTCAAAGAGCTGTCCCATTTTCATAAATTTAATTTTACTCATGCATAATTTTATTTCAGAGAAGAAATCAAACTCTTCAGGAAGGATACATTTTCCAAAATGTTGATAGAGTCCGTCGATTGGGCAACAACTCCACAATGGATTTTTTGGCACCTTATCCATGCTGATGGTGTTCCCATAGAATGGTTTCTGAGTACAATTCCAAAGTTGGATTTCAAAGTTCATCATGAAGCCATTGCTAATATATTGTTGATGATGAAGAGAATGGGTTTGGAACTTATGAGCGTTGAAAGTTTTACTGTTTTTTTTTTGTTTTTTTAGATCGAGAACCATGGGCTGGACTAATTCGAGCACTTTTTTCGCGGCCTCCCAGTAAAGAAGATACATTCTCGGTGGATGCGTTGAAAGTTCTAATTGAGGATACTGACCAATGCCACAAAATTGCCGAAATCGTTGGGGCATTGATTAAAAAATTGATTGGAGTAAGAGAAACATTTCAGTATGCTTGATTTTACACTAAAAAATTTGTTGCGATTCCAGAACAATGATCTGCTTGGTGTTGGCGTTCGTGGTCATAAGAAAGGAAATCCTCTAAAACTGACACTCCAGCAAGTTCTCGAACATTTGCAATATTTCAGTGTTTCATGTGTTGAAAAGAAACATAGATCGACAGAAGTATTTATGGCCAGAACTCATATGCAGGAAGCATTTGCTTCAATAAAAGCGTGCGTTTAACGAATAGTGGCTTCTAATCTTCCATCTCCCTCATCATGTGTTAGCTTACATTTCAGAAACGATAAAACAGTTGTGCTGCAGAAGAAGTATGCCAATTTGTTTAATGCGATGGAGATAATTGCTCAAGACACGAAAGAACAAAGTACATCGAGAACTTTAAGAGGAAACAGGTGCTCTCCTCGTTTTCAAATCCATTTCTCACTTTCTCTTTTTTCAGACAAGGAAGTGCAGCGGATAAGCAGTCAAAACGCAAAACTGGTGATGCAGATGTAGGTCTTCGGATATTACTTGCGTGCATTTTTGCTTCATTCATTGACAACAGAAGGCTTTGATTATTTTTAGTTTCATTTCAAAACGGTGCAACTACCTATTATCAAAGTAGATGGTTTCAATTTCTCGGTTCTCAATATTTTTCAACCTACAAAGAACTTCAATGTTTAATTTCCTGAAATCATCACTTTTGGCACAAGATAATCGGGTTGGAAGATTAGACTTCCTCAATATTTCCCATTTTTCCGATTGAAATTTGTTAGATGGAAGCTATGTTAAATAGCTTAAGAGCAGGACTGCCAGAATTAGGATCACCGCTTTCGCGAAATTTGGGTTCTTCTACTGTCGTCATCATGCTGACTCACAGCATATTTCAAATCGGTGAAAAGAGCAACACTCATTTTAAGGCCAGCTAGTTTCAACGTTGATTTTATTTTTGTTTCAACTGTAAATTTTATTCAGGATGAGCAAACCAACAAAAGACGCAAGGTACAAAAAGGACTTGTTGAGAGCGACTCGGATTCCGATTAAAAAATGCCCATCACCGTTTCTTCGTAAAAGAGCCGAAGGAAAACGAGAGGAATAACAATGAGACACATACGCCTTCTTCCTTTCGTTTCACGTCATCCTCTTCTCCTTCTATTTTCTCCCTTTTTTCGACGCCTTCTTTTCATTTTTTTCCCTCTATCTTTTTTCACTGCCCGTTTTTTTTTCTCTAAAACTCTTGCCTTTCAACTAGTTTCTCAACTTCTCATTTTCTCTCATCGCTCCCACTTTTTCCGTTAGATTTTGATGAACATTACATCTCCTTGGCGGTAAAAGCTGTTGTTCGCCAGAAATGAGAAATTATCACTTTTTCAATGTTTTATTATGATTAATTGCTTAATTTATATTATTTTCTTTTACAAACAACTTATCATTTTTCCTCCCTTCTCGATGCACATAACTGGTTGTCTCTTTTGAACTTGGAAAAAACGAAAACCTGATTCTTCTTTTTCCCTCTTGTCTGTTCGAATTGAAGATAGAAAGAGAAGGAAAAAGACAGACTGATGATCAACATTGATTTTCAATCTCTTTTCTTTTTTAACATATTTTTTTATTTATGCATTTTTAATTGTATTCATTGCCATTTTTTCAACAAAATCTGAAAAATCATTTTATTTTTAATATTTTTCCTTTGAACTTTTCAGTTCTGAAAGTCAGTCTGAATCTATATTTCAGTTTTCTTATCTCTAGTCATTAAATACATAATGAAGAAGTGTCGGTTTCTTCCAGAGCTAATCTCAGGAAGGTTTACTAAAAATTTCGATCAATTTTTATCTCCCAAATGTCATTTAATGATATTTAGATGAATAGCTCGTCGTTTTGGGATGATGCCGATGAGTACAATACCTCTGATTTTGCTTGAAAATTGAGATGAATGAACGGTTACGTTAGAATCAATGCTTTTTAAAACTTCGTCTATTTGGAACTCTTTTTCTCTACTTTTCTCTCTTATTTTCTAAACACAGGAGAACAAAGATACATGTTTGCCCATGTAGCTTCCATTCTCTGGCGCCCCTTTTTCTCTCAATTTCCATTATTTTCCGACTAAGCTCAAACCTGTTCGAAAGAGCTCTCATTTTGGCGGGCATTCTCAATCAGTATTCTACTATTTTACAACTTGTTTCTAGCTTTTGAATGTCATCACTTTTTCATTATTTCACGCTAGAAACACTGTATTTTTACAGTTTCACTCCACTATCACCATCTGCCACGTGGAGCCACATCAGATATATATGCGCTAATTTTTCGATTAACAAGATTGTTTCTACTTTAATTTAACACAGTCAGACAATGGTGATACAGACAGTTATTCATGGATATCCGGCAAATACTGATAATGTGAGTTTTTCAGTGGTGGATGACTTCAGGCTATTATTTACACAAGGCCCAATTAGGCTTTTATTGCAAAAATTATAGCCTCTATTACAAAAACTGAAAATAGTTACTGTAATACTCTTGACCTGAATAGTTTCATCATATTTTTCAGGACACAGAACTTTTACGGGTCCGATTACTGCGTGGTTTAAAACTTGGTAAACGAGATTTGTTCGGTGTCTGCTCACCATATTGTTTGGTCCGATTAGAGAACTCAAATGGAGACACAGTCGATGAAATTCAGGTGGAGACAAAAAGAAAGGTAACATTATTTTTAACACTCCTTACCATTATTGGAATGTATTAAGACCCGAAATCCCACATGGAACAGTGTATTCACGTTTCGAGTGACACGGTCATGTCAACTCAAAATATTGGTTTATGATGAAAATCGTCTGAGAAAAGACTCCTTGATTGGTTTCGTTGGAAAATCGTTAGATGATGGACGAATCTCCACACAGGCACCAAATCCAGAAGAATATCCAATGCAAGCTGGATCTTCATCATTAAAGGGAAAGTAAGTGAAGAACCATGTCATTGTCCAAAGTCGAGCCGATTAGGCGGGGTGAAAGTTTTGAAAATATAGTTTTCAAACCAGCTAATGAAGCTCATATAAAGTACTTCAACTTTTTCCAGAAGCATCGGTTCATTATTTTTGACATTCCACTTCATTCCATCATCCACGGATAACTCACCAAATGAATCTACAAATGATTTGCAACAGACGACGAGTGGAATGCCTCTTGGATGGGAAGAGAGAGAGGATGGAAATGGAAGGACACTTTACGTGAATCATGCATTGAGAACCACTCAATTCACACCACCTGAGAATATCTCAAAGTTCGTAAGACCGTACTTTTGAAATTAGTTCTCGTCATTTGCAAGCCTTATTTTCTTCTATAACCCTTGTGTTACATTTTCAGTGGCAACACAGACGCTGTCACCGAGCAATCGGTGATAGAGGAGACCCGTCGTCGACGTGATAACTATGAGCATCGGAGTCAAGTGACAGATGAGCCGTCTGATACCACAGTTGTTAGCAACGAACTGACAGCGGTGAGTTTAGAACAAATAATCAAATATAGAAAATCGTATCCCTCAAACAATTTTATGAGTTTTTGCCATTCTATTCATTCAGCATTCGATAGTTATATCAAAACTCCAATTTTGCAGTGTATCCGAAGTATAATATTCAGAGTTAGTCGTTTGCTTTTGTTCACTATTTAGGTGACTTTTGAAATTATCTTCTTCATTTTTGGTTTTGTTGTGTGCGCCCCGTGCTCCTCGTCTTTCAGCCTGATTGCTCTTCGCTCCTTCAACTAGTAAACAAAATATTGCGATCCAAAAAACCACAAAGGAATTGGTATATTATTATTGTTATTGGTAGTCATTTTTACTAGTATAGATCGTTTTTTCAGAAGTGGCTTAATACTAGTTGCCTTCCTTGAGCAATAAGAAAATCTTATTCTGAAATTGGGCGTTCTAGTTGTTTAAATCCAATGTTGTCAGAAACATATTGGAAGCACAGCCATTTTTTCTTCATCAGTTGAAAAAAGTGCAAACAAACTTTAATCTTAAATTTATTGTTTTTATCTGTTAGCTGTTGATAAATTTGTAAGTTGTGTTAGTAGTAACCAATGAGTGTCTTCCCACTTCACCACTGCTTTTCATCATTCTTTATTTTTTTTGTAGTAGGTTGTACAAATATTTGTAATTGGAGGTCTATATTGCAAGCATCACCATTCCTTCCTTCTACCATCTCTCCGACGGTTTGCTCCATGAGATGAAGACGAAGAAAAGCCGGTTCTTTTGTATTCACACGCGGGAGGTGCTCTTTCTCTGTCTCTCATTGTCTAACTGTTGCTCCTTTCACGTGAACATTTATCTCTTTCTCACTTTAGGCACAAGTACCTTTACTACATGATAGTTTCTAGCTTTAATTCCTAATCTAAAACTTTTGGCTTCAATTCGTTTTGAAATTTTTAGGTTTTACTTTTATTACTGTTTCAACTGAAACCCCTTGCGTAAATCACAATGCTATAAAAACCATAGCGGCGTACAAAACTATAAAAGGTTCCTCAAACTGTCTTGAGGACGCCACTCTATTGCAGTTTTCGTCACAATTACGAAAGCGTCCCGATTCGTTCTATAATTACTATTTCATCACTCTTCCCGTTCACTCATTCAAATATTTGTAAAGCTGATTAAGTTTCCTATTCATATTTTACAGACTACTGCTAGTGCTATTTGAAAATGAGTACACCTCCACTTTTTTTGTATTCGAAAAGCTCGTGCGAGTTAAATGTGTGCATGAGTATGGGTCTGTGCTCACAAGACTACATAATGGGCACATATTGAAACTGGTGTACTTTCTTTTTTCTGTTCTACTATTCCTTTCTCAGTTTCGTTGTTCTCTGAAAGGTCAAAGTGCTTTAGTCTTCGCATCGGAAATATTTTCGAGGACCTTTTTCCTACACTCTTCGCCACATTTCCGTTTTCGAACGAATTGGATTGAGGTTCCACTATTCTCACGTTCCTTTCACTTCAAAAAAGTAGTTCTCTTTTTTTTCTCTAGAAAATTGCTGCTGCGATTTTCCCAAGATTTCAAAAAATCTGTTTAACGAAGTTTGAGTGTGGTATAAATGGTCGCTAGAATGTGTTTTGATGATTTTCGTTCGTAAAAGGTTTTACGAACGCATAAAAATAAAAACGGAAGGCTCGCTGAAGTTTTCGGTTATTGTAGATAACTTTAGCAAATTTCTTCGCTGCATTCTTCATGAGGTTCATGGCTCTTATCATCAATTATCTGAAAATTTTCAAGTTTATTAGAACCTTATAAATAGTAATGTCGCAAAAATATTCTTTTATAAACACCCCTCCAACATTTCAACAGCTTCAGATCGACGACGCGATGCGAGCGAACTTCGAACGAGGCGGTGGTCATTCTGAGGACGAAGAAGACGAGTTGAGACTTCCAGATGGATGGGATATGCAAGTAGCACCCAATGGAAGGACATTCTTCATTGATCATCGAACAAAAACGACGACGTGGACTGATCCACGAACCGGAGTTGCTGCGAGATTGCCAGTTCGAGGAAAGACAGATGATGAAATTGGAGCATTACCACCTGGTTGGGAACAGAGAGTTCATGTGGACGGTAGAGTATTTTTCATTGATCACAATCGTAGGAGAACCCAATGGGAGGATCCTCGCTTCGAAAATGAAAACATCGCTGGACCAGCCGTACCGTACTCCAGAGATTATAAAAGAAAGGTAGGAATATTAGTTTCAAGTTTCCCCAAACTTTTGAGAAAGGGCATAGTTCAAAATCAGGAACATCAAACATATAGAATTGCATTTTTACGGCTGTCAATTTTTTTCCCCAGAAAATTCATATAATTTAAAAAGAATTATTTCAAGGTTGAATATCTCCGTTCGCGTCTACCAAAGCCAAACAGCAATAGTGGAAAATGTGATATGGTGGTTCACCGTGACACATTATTCGAGGATTCATATCGGCATATCATGGATAAGGTATGTTTTAATTTTCTTGTCTATTGTCTTTTCTTCCAAACGATCCAAAAGTCTCACATTTTCAACCAACCAAAAAACCACATATTACAGAAAGACTATGACTTGCGCAATAAATTATGGATTGAGTTCTTTGGAGAGACTGGTCTAGACTACGGTGGTGTGACGAGAGAATGGTTCTTTTTGCTTTCTCATCAAATATTCAACCCTTACTATGGTCTCTTTGAGTACTCAGCAACGTGAGTCATTTAATTCCTTTTTCTGGGTTTTAGTTCAAATTCAGGGTTCATATTGTTAGATAGAAAGTTAAACATATTGTTTTCCAGCGACAACTACACTCTTCAAATAAATCCTCACTCAGAAGCATGCAATCCAGAGCATTTGTCATATTTCCATTTCATCGGTAGAATAATTGGAATGGCAATTTATCATGGGAAACTACTTGATGCTTTCTTCATCCGGCCATTCTATAAAATGATGCTTGGCAAGAAAATCACTCTCTTCGATATGGAATCTGTTGATAATGCATATTATAACTCTTTGATTTATGTCAAAGACAATGATCCCGCAGACTTGGAACTTACTTTTTCTCTGGATGATTCAATTTTTGGAGAAACACAGAATGTGGAGTTGGTTCCAGGAGGAGCTAATATTGCGGTGACGGAGGAGAACAAAGAAGAATACATCGAAGCAGTGATTAGTTGGAGATTTGTCAATCGTATTGAAAAACAGATGAACCAGATATTGAAAGGTGTTCAAGAGGTAAGAAATGTTATATCTTCGTAAAAAAGAACGTTTGTCGTTTTGCAGGTTGTTCCGTCAAACCTTCTCCGACTTTTTGATGCCAATGAACTGGAACTGTTAATGTGTGGACTTCAAAAAATTGATGTGAAGGACTGGAAAGCAAATACCATTTACAAAGGAGGATATGGGCCCAGTAGTCAAGTAGTTCACAACTTTTGGAAATGCATTCTATCGTTTGATAATGAAATGCGAGCCAGAGTTCTTCAATTCGTATCGGGAACGTCAAGAGTTCCCATGAATGGTTTCAGAGAGCTGTATGGATCTAATGGACTTCAAAAGTTCACCATTGAGCGCTGGGGAAGTGCGGATATGCTACCGAGAGCCCACACTTGGTAAATAATTAATTAGAAGATTCAATGTATCAACTGAATAATGCGTTTTCAGCTTCAATCGCTTAGACCTTCCACCGTACACTACCTTCAAAGAGCTAAAGCAGAAACTACTGACTGCTATTGAAAACTCCGAAATCTTTTCGGGAGTCGACTAACTATTAACGATTGCCATTTCATCTAGATTCTATTCCATTCCGTTCTCTTTTGACTCATTGTTCCATAATTTCCCTGACTTGCTTGCCATCACACACCCTACATTCAGTCTATGTCCTTTATGTAGTTTCGATGTAGTGCCGAATATTACTTAGATTCCACTATTATTTTTGTAAGATGGATCAAATTTTCCTCTGTGATTTCATGTTTATTGTTCACCTTATTTTTGTTTATTTCTCCCACGAAAAGTCTCATGTACAGGTTCACTACACAACATTGCTCTGATTCAATGAAAGCTCGAGTAAAGCAGTCAATGAATGTATCGTTTCGCTATCGAAGAGTTTAATATTTCATGAAATGAATTTCATAACGTTGAAGAATATCGCTTGTATAAATATTAGAATATTCAGCAGGTAGAAGAGAGGTTGTTTTGCTTTACTGTTTTTGTACTAAACCATGCTATTGAGGTACAACACGCAGACAAACTTTTGTAAAGACGCACCGGACTATCATGGTAAAGGGTCTCAACTTTAATCATCGTTGCACCTTTACAAAAGCTCGGTTGGGTACTGTAACTTTATGAACCAAGTATGACTATCTTTGTCTCTCTCCTGTCACATGTAAACAAAAATCTCCGGGACCTTCTAATCGGTTAGGCACCCTGCGCAGCACGAGTAGCCAACCGGCTGCTGGTGCAATAATGAGAGGAAGAGAAAGATGGATGGTGTGACGAGAACACTCCAAGTCGCCTCGCAGTACTATTGAACTCTTTCTCTAATTGCCTGCACCTCTTGGTCATCTCTATCTCTCTATACTTCTGTCCGTTTCCTCTTGGTTTTCAATGAAGGGGACAACGCTCTTTCTCTTTTTCTCTCTTCTTCACGCGCGCATCATCCGGGGCCGAAACGACCTCCCGTTCACTCGTTTCGCTTGTTTCCTTCGATTCGTTTCTATTTCGTTGATTTGGAGGTTGTGTTAGAAAGAAGAAAGGAGCAAATAGTGTGTATTTGTCGGCACAAATTCCTGTTTCTGTTTCGATTTTTGTTGATGAAAAGGAGAAGGCGGCGGTCGGCATCCCGCACATTTTCGTGTTATTGGCTTGTCCATATTTGACTATTTATAAAAGCTTCAATAGGTATCATGATCCCTTAAATTACTAATGAGAGATCAAAACGTGATCTTTGTCTAACAGTCCTTCCATGCACACCACTTTACCCTCAATTTGACCAATGGAAATATTTATGGTTCATTGAGTACACACCCGTTTAATATTTGTTGAGAAAGACATTTATGCTCCAATTATTCCGAGAAAAACCAAAAAATTCCCAGTGAAAAGGTTACTGCTCCAAAATCTAACCCTATCTTCTAGATATGATTGTAGTTTTAACATACTATTATTCAGAACATTGTATTCTGAGTTGATGTAATTGTTGAAGGTGTTCCGGTAAATCCAAACAGTTCTTTTCCCTGAACACCAATCTGTGCTCGCTGGCGAAGCGTACATCAACTTTGCAACAAAGTTATGAAAGTACATGCACTTTTTTCTGGACTTCTGATTTTGAAAAGTCTCAGGTTAGTTTCGAGATAACGCTTGCTTTGATTTTGGCTTTCGGGAACATCACTAGTTTATTCGCTTTCTCCGTTGAACACCATGAAAAACGTGAACATTTTTATTCAAAATTGTTATCGTTCATTCAAGAATGCGAAACTTTTTGGGCGTTTTTTTATTTCCCTCCCGGTAAAAAAGTGTCTCATGGCCTAGAAAACGTTGTCTTGTTCATTCTTTACAGGAGAGGAAAATGCCTCTCTTTTTTATTTTGTCTTTCTCTCTTCCAATCTGGGTATCGAAAAACCAACGCCAGGTGTGCAAACAACGTGTTTTCACTTAGCCGTTCTTATTTTATTTTTTCATGTTAGGTTAGTATTGATGTATATTTTCTACGTTCTCACGGCTAAAGGAGTATTCAAATTGTTCAGAACATTACGAAATAGCTTGCAGTCCGTCAAGCTCACTGAAGATTTTGAAACTAGATTTCTCTTCTAACTACATTTCCCTATTCTCCACAGCATCTTACAAAAAAGCCATTTATCCTATAATTTTTTTGATTAACGGAATTCCACTAACTTACCCGAGTGGAAAATTGATAAAACATTTTGTTGTAAATAATCCTATATCAGCCAGTATCCCCTCTTCCAATAATAAAATTATCATCGGCTGCAGCAAGAAGCAACCAAGAAGATGAATACGAAAGACACGTCTTGGTGTCGGAAAGAGGAGAAAGTGACAAAGTCGTGTTATACCAAATGAATTGAAGGGGAAGAGAGTGAGAGAAATGGATAAGAGATAATGATGACCTGCTCCTATCTTTTCTTCGCTTGATTCCATTTTCCCTTTTCTTGTAGTCGTTTCGATTTGGAGGTTCTAATCGGATTTCGAAAGAGATGTACGGTTGAAGACACCTAAAGAATAAAAAAAATATTAGATTTCTGTATGTCCAGGTTACGGTACCGGTACGACACTCCGTGATTCCGAGTGATGTGCGATGTTTATCGTGAGTAATTTTTACTTTTTTTCTCGTACAGTTACAATTTGAGGCTAAGAAAAAGCAATTTTCAATAATTTTCTGCATTTTTCTACCAGAACATTCAGACTTTGAAAAGATTGAAATTTCAAGCTCTATCAAAACCCCAAGGTCCGAACCCCTAGACCGCTCTGGTTTATTCAATCAGTTTTCCCAGAGCACTTTGAAGCTGGCACGAAACGCTGGTTGAAGAATCATCGGTCGTTCTATTTCCTACGCTTTTTCTCTGATTCTCTTCGCTTCTTACAATTTTCTTTTCACTATTTTGCTTTTTGACAATATTTTTTTCCTCGGTGACTCATTGAGCTCATACAACCTTTCTCGCAACAACCCTTGTTGTTATCATTAATGTCAAAGTTCCTCTTCTTCTTTCTGATTTTGATTTCGCGTTACTTCGCTCAATGCTTATTGTAAATTCTTTATTTAAAGTTTTTACAGAACCAACAGGACCCGCTGAAAAAATCCCACAAATCCAAAAACGCTCTCATGCATGCCAGATAATCTGTCTCTCATCAAATACAAGTCTAGTGTGTAAGTCAGTTTTTCATTTGGTCTCTTTTATGATACGCTTCTAAAATGAGCTTTCTGAATTCTGCTATTCATGTTACCTTGGAGTATTTTCAGAATAAAATATGGGTTGTTTGTTCTCAAAAGAGCGCCGAACAAGTGGAAGTGATCAAGGGCCGGCAGAACGAATAGACGTCAGCAGGTACTATATTACTACCAGAACAAAATACTCATCCAATAAGGTTACAACAATTCAGATTCACGACTCCACAACAACAGACAGTTTTCCATGTGAACAATGGTGGGAACGAGGGAACGATCTCTCTAAATGGAACATCAGATGCGGGATTGGGAAGTGGCCGGCCACACGAACGGGAGATACTTGTAGCTTTATACCCCTACGACTCTCGTGCAGATGGAGATTTGAGTTTTCAAAAAGGAGATGCCATGTATTTATTAGATCACTCAAATTGCGATTGGTGGTATGTGAAGCATCAAAGGACCGGGCAAACCGGATATGTTCCACGCAATTTCGTTGCCAGGCAACAAACAATTGAAAGTGAAGAGTGAGTTACTGTTAAAAAGACAAGTAGAGAAATTCATTTGAAAACTAAACCTTACAACAATAAATCTGAATAACTGAAAATTTTTTCCAGATGGTACGCAGGAAAGATCCCAAGAAATCGAGCAGAGCGTCTTGTGTTATCATCAAATCTACCAAAAGGAACGTTTTTGATCAGAGAACGAGAAGCGGACACAAGAGAATTTGCACTGACGATTAGAGACACGGATGATCCGAGAAGTGGAGGTAATGTTCTGACTCTTTTGACTTCAGAGTTTTTGATACAATCTGTATATTTAAAAAAATAACAGAAATTATCAAAAAAGCATATTTTCACATTCTAGTTCCTCATCATTGCTTCCAAAAGCCTAAAAAAATTGAAAATTTTAGGAACCGTAAAACATTACAAAATCAAACGGCTCGACCACGATCAAGGATATTTTATTACGACTCGTCGTACCTTCCGCTCCCTACAAGATCTCGTCAGATACTACTCTGATATGGCAGATGGATTATGTTGTCAGTTGACATTCCCGGCACCACGTCTCGCTCCAACTCGACCCGATCTATCACACGATACTCAGCAAAATTGGGAAATACCAAGAAATCAGTTACATTTGAAACGAAAATTAGGAGATGGAAATTTCGGAGAAGTTTGGTATGGAAAATGGAGGGGAATTGTGGAGGTAGCAATCAAAACTATGAAACCAGGAACAATGTCACCAGAAGCATTCTTACAGTGAGTTTGAAATTTATATAAATTAAATACAGTTTGCGAAAACAAAATGTTTCGGAAATTTAATCACTAGGAATAAGTTGATGAAGAAGGAAGAGACCGAAAACTGGGAGAACAAAATCTAGAATTTTATAGAAGACAATTTAAAAAGACTGAATACATGTACTTCAAAAGTAAATGTTCATATATATTACTAGCAAAACATTTTTTTAAAAATTATTTTCCAGAGAGGCCCAAATAATGAAACAATGTGATCATCCAAATCTGGTTAAACTGTACGCAGTGTGTACGCGAGAAGAACCATTTTACATTATAACCGAATACATGGTCAATGGATCTCTGCTTCATTATTTGCGAAACGATGGAAGTACTCTTGGAATCCAGGCGCTTGTCGATATGGCTGCACAAATTGCGAATGGAATGATGTACTTAGAAGAACGAAAACTTGTGCATCGTGATTTAGCCGCCAGAAATGTTCTCGTCGGTGACAAGATCTCCGGAGTTCCAGTTGTCAAAGTAGCCGATTTCGGATTGGCACGGAAGTTGATGGAAGAGGATATTTATGAAGCACGAACTGGTGCCAAGTTCCCGATAAAGTGGACAGCACCAGAAGCTGCCACATGTGGAAACTTCACAGTGAAATCAGATGTCTGGTCGTATGGTATCTTACTGTACGAAATCATGACAAAAGGACAAGTACCGTATCCAGGTAAGATTTTTAACTTCATCTATTTGGAAACTTCTATGTTAAGATTGTTATTTTAAAACGTAAAAACATAACTGTTTGTTTCAAAGATCTAGTATTCTTATTCGCAGGAATGCACAACCGCGAAGTTGTTGAGCAAGTCGAACTTGGTTACCGTATGCCAATGCCACGTGGATGTCCAGAACAGATTTACGAGGAAGTGATGTTGAAGTGCTGGGATAAGATACCAGAAAGACGACCAACCTTTGATACTCTTTACCATTTCTTCGATGACTATTTCGTGTCAACTCAACCAAACTATGCTCCACCAAGTGCCTGAAAGCATTATTAATAATAATTAGTTCACCATTCACCTCAATGAACCTCAACCCTCATAAATTTCCATCTCACTCTAATCTCAACGAAAACTTCTTGTTTCCATTTTTCCTTTTTTCAAAAAATTGCGGGATATATGTACCGAATCGAGTGGTTGCACTTTGGTTTTTCTTGAAGTTAGTTTGTTTTTTGAAAACCAAATAGTTCCCATTCTTATCGGTATACACAAATAGTCTACTTAATTTATATCCCAATCCCATTCAATTGTTTTTACCCAACGTTACGAAAATTTTCCAAATCACTGCGTTCGATCCATCGCAACACAATAAGAAAAGAAAGTTCCGTTTTATATACATACAAATAATTTATGCCCAAATTCCACTTTTTCTTGTTTTGTTATTTTCTTTTTCTGCCGAATGTACCATAATACAAATAAACTTTGATATCTTTCATAACAGATGGCTTTGGATAGTGCATCTGGGCGACTGACACTTTCATAAATAGCCTCGTTTTATGTTGGCTTTTAGTCTAGATTCAGGAGAAAAAAAGGGTTTCTGAAATAAGTGATCTAATTAGGGCTGCAACAAGAAGAGTTTTGATTGAAAAACATTGCTTTTTAACCAAGTTTTTCAAAAAAAAAAAAAAAAAACCCTTTTCTCTGTAAAAAAATCGTTTGAACTGAATATACAGCTAGACCACATTTGAATGAGACGGGAAGGATACTGTAGCTTTTCAGAATAGAAAATGAAAGGATTAGCGTGCATTTCAGGTCGCGTAGCGCAGCCGGTAGCGATCTTGGCGATCTGCGAGGATTGTCTTGGGTTCGAATCCGCCAGAGGAATCTACCATCTAGATTTCAATTTCCTCCTTCCAGTATCCTGTCTCTGTGATAATTAATATAGAGTTTCAGCTGATTTCTCTGTCTATACACTTTCAAGAGGAGTCCAAATGATAAGAAGTGCACAACTGATAAGCACAAAAAGTTCTTAGGCAATTCCTATCTTTGCATGTCAAACCAGTTGTGGAGGTTCCTCTTCAATTTTCTAAATTGAATTCAATCGGTTTGAGAAGAACAGGCAAAGTTTGGAGTATTTTTCTTCAGTCTTCCGACTGCTTCAATTTGCGAGATGAGCTATTTTTGAAGAAGAAGACTTTGATTTTTTTGCATTCACTCTCTTATATTGGATTCTCTTGCCTGATTTTTATACTATTTTTCCTTCCAGGAAACTGCTTGGTCATATTTTTGTTATTCACTATTTTTCGGTAGATACTCAACTGCTACATTTTGCTCTTCTGCTATAAATTAACTGCTACTTGAGACAACAGTCATAGCAGTTGAGACATCAAACGTGGCGAAAATAGCAGTTGACCATAGCAGAAGAGTCAAATATAGTTACAACATAGCAGTTGATCATCCCCATAGCAGTTGAGATATAGCAGAAGATTTCATAGCAGTTGAGTATTTGCCTATTTTTTCCATGGCTCAAAAACTCCCTGATTTTTTTTGAAAAGTCATATTCCAAAAAAAACTTCCAAGTGACACTCAAATAAGATGAAAGTTGATTTCCGACACAAATTTCCTAAATTTCCTCTTCCTCCGAAAGTTCATATTTTCTCGGCCCTACCACCACCACTACCACCACGAGAAGAACCAACACCCTTGAGTTTTTGTCGAAGTAGTGCTTCTTTTTTCTGTTGAAGGGAGAGAATATTTTTGGTGTATGAGAGATGGCCTCTTGGGAGAAAAGAGTGAAAAGAAGGCGTGTTTCTTCGTTCAAGTGTTATAGTGTTTTAGGAAGGGGAAAGGATTCTTCGGCATTCGTCGGATGGAGGAGCAGTCCATTCTTTTTTCTTCTCACTATAATCATCGTGCACTCTTTTTTCCATTAGAAATATTCATTATACAAAAGAAGGAACAACACGTTCTTTTTTTCCTTCTTTCCACCCCCTAAAAATATACGTTTGCTCATTTAGATGGTGTTGGTTTTGCTCGGTGCGGTCCTCTCTTCTTAATCCTTGCACCCTCCGATACTCCCAACCAAAGAAAAGAGCATCGCTTTTCCATTTTTCTTACTCAGAAGACATCGACCCCAGAAGAATGTATTTTTATTCTAATTTTCCTGTCCGAAATGGATTCTATAGTTTCATTTTAGCAGAACTTTTTTCTACGATTCTCAAAAATTATCAAAATATTTTGACATTTCTTTCCGTTTTCAGTACCATTTTTTTCTTAAATCACTTTTAGGTTACGTTGTGTGACCTGGGATGGAGAACTTCGCGTAGCTTCAGTGTTAATTTTACACGTGATTCATTCGCTTTTGAAATTGAACCTTCGCTTGGGGATTACTTTTCAGAAACCAGCTCTTAGCTTTTGATGGAAACGTTTTAAAATAAAAACGTCAACTACAAAGTTGTTTCTAATGTAATTTGTAACAGCTTTTTAGTTAACCATTTGTTTTCTTCTATAGCTAGTTTTTGAGTAATGACTTACATAATATGAGCTACAAGAAAATGATACTTTTATTGAAACGTTGAGACTCAACATTATGAAAAAAATTGGTCTGAATTAGAAACTGTAGACAAAAACAATTAACAATTCTTGCAAGCTTTCTTGTTCATCAAATTTTCTTGTTCCTTATCTTATGTAGGTTATAACTCAAAAACTAGCCATGGAATCAAAAAATAATTAACTGAAAAGATGTTACAAATTACATGAGGAACAACTTTGTAGTTGATCATTTTACTTCAAAATCTTTCCTCCAAAAGTTAGGAGCTAGTTTCTGAAGAGCGCTCTCCAAGTGAAGGTCCAAATTCAAAAGCGAAGGTTTTGAATCAGATGTAAAATTAATACTGAAGCTACGCGAAGTTTTTCTATTGGAGACCCCAAAATGTGAACTAAAAGTGATTTCAGTAAAAAAATTGAATGAGACGGTAACTCGATGTAACTCGCAGAGCTCTATCCGATGGTGTAAAAATCTTACCACTTTTTTAGTGACAGGCCTCCTTTAATATATAAACCATATAAATGCCATATTTTTTCACATTTTAAAGCGCTTTTTCGATACTCTACATTTAGTTATCCCATCCTTAATTTCTAATTTTCAGATCTCAGCACCGATGGTCTAAATAGCGGTTCACAATGGGAGGAGAACGAGGTTGGTTCTTTTTTTCCAAGAAAAAAAAGCACTCTCCTAGAGGATTCCTTCAATCTGATCCTAGAATTCGTTGAGTTTGAGACTATAAACTTTTTATCTTTCTCTCTTTTTTCGTTTCTTCTCTCTTGAAATAGTGAAACTCAAGAAAACTCTCTCTCCCTCCCGGGAGCAATTTGTTACACACCGTGTCTATACCCTCAGGGTGAGGAGAGATAGAGAGATTCACTTTCGAATGAGAAGAAAGTGGTCAGTTTTCCACACACACTCCACTGATTGATTCTCAGTTTTCCAGTGTTTTGCAGCTTACTCATTCTCGTATCATCGATCGGTTTACGACGAGCACGCCGGCGAACGACGGCCACTCGTTGACGACGATCGAAGTCAACGGTACAGAAGAGAACAGTTCCAAAGGCAACAACAACAACAACAACAACAACAGTACTGGTTACAGCAACAACAACGTCAACAAACTCAATATCGACAGTATCCTGATTACGGGGTAGGCTTTTTTAAATCGAAATGTTTTAAATCAGGAAATATTTTCATTCAAAATTGTCAAATAGATTAGGCGGTACGCTGAATCAGAACTGTCCCACATCTCGAAAGTGGACGGAGCTAGGAAAAAGTTGTCAACTGCAAACTTGCTCCAAATTTAATTCTGAGAAAGTTTGCCGTTGACAATTTTTTTCTAGCTCTGCCCAATTTCGAGATGTGGGACAGTTCTGATCCAAGAAGTTCTGGCTCAGCGTACCGCCGTACAGTACCCTTCAAAAGTATACAAACACTTTCCAGTCGATTTTAACTTATTTGAGCTGACTTTTAGCATCTGCAACACAGTCAGATATAACTCGTCCAAAACGATACATCCAAAATTTTTTAAGCCGCAAAAAGACTTTTGATCGCGTGACGCATGCTCAAAGTCAGCCTAAATCAACTAAAATCCACTGGAAAATGGGGATATTCTTTTTCGAATGATACTGTATATTCAAAATCGTTCAACAACTTTGTCTTTGAAGTTCGAAAAAAAAATTATATTCTCATACGTCAGAAGCTGTGATTGAGCAGAATTATGCATTTTTGCCGGGTCATAAACGATTCTCTTTTTTCATCCCATTGAGTTTGTAGAATGACGGATGGATGCATTCAAAAAGGCACAAATCTTCAATCTTTAGAAATATCTTTTTTCAAAAATGAAACGAAAAATTCCAAGACTGTCTGAATTCAACTGAATTTTTTTCACTTACTTTCAGAAGTTCATTAAAACTTCAAATATGAAAATTCAATGGTTTCTTTGACTGAATGTATTCAACTGGATTTTCTAAATGACTACTGTAAAAGTGCATTTTTTTCAGATGACAAACTGCGGTGCTGAGTCAACATCGGCACCGCAATACACTCAACCTCAACAACCACAACCATCACAAAACGGTTCTCTCCGTGTCCCTTCCTCAAATGGTGTCCAACCACATCGGAATCCATTTGCTCCTCCTCCAACTCTTCCTTCTCCAGATGATGAAGATGATGCAATAAATTGCTCGCCGTGTTGTGATGATCCGAATGTTAGGTACAAATGGAATTTCATTGAAAAATGGAAAAATTCTTCCCTTCCTTTCAATGTCTGGGTCTCCACAAGTTCACATATTTCTGAGTTTGTGTGTGTGTGTCAATGATAAAATAATCGCCAGTCTGATAAAAGAAAAAGTGCGACGAGCACAAACTGCTACCGTTATTTTTTTTTCCTTCAATCGACTGAAATGTCTACTAAAGATTCTTCTGAGATATGGTACTATTTGGGAATCAATTTTTTAAAATAAAATGAAATTGGCCTAAATTATATATTTTTCAGTCGAACGTTCAAAGCACTGGTTCTCGGTCAAATCCTATCACTTTGCCTATGTGGAACAGGAGTATCGAGTAAATTATTAGAACGGCAGAATGTGAAAGTTCCAGCAGGTATGTTTCAAAAATTTAGAATTTTTTTTTGAAAGATTTATAACAGTTACATCTCAATTTTTGATATTTTTCGGTTCTACTTGAGTTGGATGGACCCAAGCCAATTTTCAAAATTGGACGGAGGGTTTTAAAAATTCAATGGATCTTCCCGAAATTTGGATTGACCCAAAAGTGCAAATTAATTAGAAAAACAGATCTGCTATTTTTTCCAAAATTTTCAAAAATCTCTTTTCTGAAGCGTAACGTCTCATAATTCATTGAGTTTTGAAAAAAGTTTAATGTCCACCTAGCTTTTAGCTCTCTTCTTGGGTCTATCCAATTTTGAAAATCGATTTGGGCTCATTCAACTCTAGTAGAGCCATTTTTTCTTACCTTCCAAATAATTTAAATTCCAGCACAAGCCTTCTCCAACTACTTCCTTCTTTGTTTCGTGTACTGTATATCGTTGGCGTGCAAAACAGATGAAAAAGGACTGGTGTATGTACTTCGAAAACGAGGTTGGAGGTATCTGATCCTGGCGTTTATTGATGTACAAGCGAATTATATGATTGTGATGGCTTATCAGTACACCAATTTGACATCTGTTCAGGTTTGTTTTTTTTTTGGAAATGAATAAAACAATCATCAAATGTTTAGCTTCTGGATTGTGCCACCATTCCCGCCGTTCTCTTGCTATCCTGGTTGTTTCTATCAGTTCGATATCTGGCATCACACATTCTAGGTAATTCTTGTTTATTGTACTTCCTATATTGAAAATCATATTCTCAGGAGTCACAATTTGTCTTATTGGAATTGCCTGTGTCATCTGGGCAGATGCTCTTGGTGCCAAAGGACTGGAAGGTGGATCGGAGAGGGTATTCGGAGATATTCTTTGTCTTGCTGCGGCTCTTCTGTACGCAGTTTGCAATGTGGCTGAGGAATTTCTGGTGAAACAGCACTCTCGAACAGAATATCTTGGGATGGTTGGACTCTTCGGATGCATCGTTTCCGGTGTGCAAACGTATGGCTTTTTAGTTAATTGAACATTCTTTTGTCGAGATGAGATTGCAAAACAACATTTGCAGATTGCGAAAGAAGGGAAATAGAATTTCTCTAGCACGGGAATGTTTTTTCACATGGGTTCGGAATGTTCTATAACTGGGTAGTTTAAAAGTCATTGTCACTGTGAGCGGATTCTGAAATTTCCAGCCCTCACTGGAGCCTGAGAGTCTGGAAATCTTTATCTGAAATCGCCAATGCGTTCTTAATAAGGGGGCGAGTTCAAATCAAGATTTCCAGACTCTCAGGATCCAGTGAGGGCTGGAAATTTCAGAAACCACTCGTAGGAGCATCTACTTTCAGACAACCCATTTATAGGAAATTCCCACATGAAAAAATGTTCCCTTATAAGAACAAAATGTACTCGGATTGGAAAATTCATCAAATTTCCAGAGCGATATTCGAACAAGAAGCATTATCGAAGATTGTGTGGACTGGAGAAACAGTCAGCTTCTTTGCCCTCTTCGCCTTTTCCATGTTCATTTTCTACTCATTGGTTACTGTAGTTCTACAGAAAACATCCGCTTTAATGTTCAACTTATCCACCCTCACTGCCGACTTCTATTCATTATTATTCGGAATTTTTTTGTTCAAGGATACGGTCGGTTTGAAATCGTTTCGTTTCAAACTAAGAGATTCTCTTTTCAGTTTCACTACCTCTATTTCGTTTCATTCATCATTTGCATAATCGGATCTGTTGTATATTCTATGAAGGAGACTCAAGTGAGTTTTGATTTCGAAAAGTTTTTGACTGAAAAAAAAACTGTAAAGAAGGCCGAAAGGGAAAAAGCTCATATGAATATATGCACCTCAAGTAACCATAAAATGATAGTTCTAACCGTGAAAAATGACTGGTTCTCGAACTACAAATGGCGTAGGCGGTTACGGTTTTGACCCTTGTAATTTCGAACCACACTGAGGTTTTGGTTTTTGTTTTTGTCGGGGAATGTGTTTTTGTTTTCTCTGACAAGTTTCTCATTAAAACCGTCAACTAAAAAGCATGATGCGCACCGTCTCACCACGTCGGTTTGCCTAAAATTCTTCAAAATGAAACTACCGTATTCCCTTTCACCCTCCTTTAAAATTGACTTGGAAAAAAACTACTGTAATCAAGAAAACTTCAGATGCGAGATGCTGATGAGCCACGACGAGTCTGTCCTTGTCTTTTCATTTGCAGTTGTTGCTGTTGTGGTTGCTGTTTTGAAGAAGGAAACAGCACTGAAGGATCTATTGATGTAAGAATTTCTTGTTTTATCTCAAAACCCTCCTGTTTTCCAGGTGTCACCATCTCCAAACGAACGGATGCAGATGGGTCTAAACCCAAGAAACTCGATGAGTCCATGTCCAGTTCACGGGAATCAACTTTCTCATTTATAGTTATTATTTTTCACTTCTTCCATTCATATTCTTCTATACGTGTTGTTTCTCTTCTCCTCCTCTTCAAAAACACATTGATATCTCCTCTAGTTTTTTGAAATGCCCATCATTGATTTCTCTATTTTTGAATTCACTTGTTTGTTCCGTTTGACGGGTCTAGGTTTGTTTTTTGAAAACTTTTGAATTGCAAATCGTTGTTAATTTCAAAGTTGAAAAAGAAAGTTTGATATTTATTTTTTTATTCTGAATACACATCCAAGAAGTGTGAATTCTGAAAAGAGACAGTAAGAGATGGAAATATGGTTAGGAATGAATACAAAAAAGATTATCGGGAGCAAGAGGGTTCTCCTTTTAGTACTAAAACAGGTAAGCCTATCTTCGTCGTTAAATATTTCAAATGCTTTCGAAGCTGTCAAAAAACTTTCAGCTACTGTTCAAAACTTTTTTATAGCTCTGAGCTCAACCGAGATATCCATCATTTTTCATTTCTTGCCAGGCTTTGACTTGTAACTAGTTAGGCCAATCGTTCCGAAAAACACTTGCAAATTGTCACCCGCCAATGCGAACAGTTACTTATTCACAAATCCTAATAAGAAGATGATTTGGTATAGTTCCACCGAGCTCCAGCGGGAAACTCACAAACCATCATCCCTTCTCTACTCACTTGAATGAAGTTACAAATAAAAGCTAGTCTCAATCCTAACTGCTTAACTAATTTGTCAGTAGTTTTTTAGGCAACCAATCAAATGATGTACAGAAGGAATAAATGAATTTTTTTCATTAGGGTTATTTTATGGTTCAATTTCAGCAAATATCATGTGGTAAAAATTGCCGTTATTACGTTTGAGTTTACATTCATTTCGACTTGTGTGCAGATCTGTAGAACCAGTTGCCCTTACTGAAAGGCAAATTTACGATGTTCAAACTGTGTTACTTCATCCCCAGAGGGGAAAGAATGACCCTCCAAAGATGTATCGATTTTACCTCAGTTAGAATATGAAAACACATGAGTCCCTTCCTCATTCTCTCCTCAAGACAACCTTCCTTCGCCCAATGACTTCTCTATCGAAATTCCCACTACTCAAACTTCCACTTCTTGCATTTCAGTCAGTTTTATTGAATTTTCAAATCAGTGATCTGTAAGTTTTACTGTGATCCATCTGATTAACTCCAAGTTTCTGTTGCAGAATTCATTTCTCGTTTTCTTCAAAAAGAATCAAATATCATATAAAATTATTGAAGATCAAATTTGGCGAATTTGACGTTCACTTGGAAGAAAAAAATGTGCATTTTTCTTTACTTACGACAAAAACCATCAAAGCAAAATGGTATTTTAATAGTCCAGAGTTGGTCGAGAGAAGTGAAAACATGGCAGCGACCATTCGTATAAAACGCTTGAAATTAAAGTCATTGTAAGTATTTCATAAACATGGCATCGACTTTCAATCGATCGTTTCATCTATTCCAGAACTGTTGACCAAGATTTTTATACATACACCGATAGAAATGTCTTGAAAAGTGCGAAAAAGGCATTCAAATATCTGAATGATCTTTTCACTTGTCCACTTCCTACAATTTTCATCAGCACAGAGTATATTCTGAAACCGAAAAAGACGAAAAAAAAGTTTTTCTTTGGATTGAAACAGTGTACCGAATTAGTCGTCGAAGGAGATGACATGATAAGAGGTACATACCTCCGTACTATTCTCGAAGAACTGGTAATTACGAAACAGCTTTTTCTGAATCTACCCATAAGAAAGAGCTTCAAGTTCAATATTGCGACAATCAAACATCCGGAAAAAATTTGGATAGCTTATTGTGCTCATTGGGTCACAAGTGAGATGATATTCATACTGAGCATCAGTTACCTGATACTGAATGAAGTGAGATGGACAGCCAAAGACTGCGAGACGTTCGTTGAACGATGGTTGAATTCAGATGACACATTCTTTCGATTTTCGAGACTCTTTTGGAATAGGAGGGTCCCTGCAGATCTAAACTTTGAAAATCTTGGTGTGGAGCTGAGAGAATTCGATCCTGAAGCAAGAAGTCCTGCTTATCGGTTAGATTTTTTCTTTTTTAACCGCAGAAGTATTGCTTCTGTTAGAACTATCTATCGTAGTGCCTTTCCAATAGTTATCTTCAATTGAGTTACACTTTCAAACAGTTTGAAGTTTAAATTAAAACGAATCGCAAAAACCCGAGACATCAATTTACGAAGTGTTTTTTCAGTTACTCCGTAAACCAAGCAATTGATTTGTCGACTGGCCGTGACTTCTTCAGAAAAGATGGTTTGATGGCAACTGTTGCCGTCTTAGAACAGTTTTTCGTTTTCTGTGTATGGCACGAGAGACATCATAATATGGATGGAGTGCAGGACACACTTAGATTAACTTGACTAACTTGCATTGCTCTCTACTTTTGTCCAGCTGTACTTCCCATTTCCTCATAACGAAGTCTTACTTTTATTGCTCTAATTCTAAATTAATAAATCTTCCTATTTCCCTTGCGTCAAGTAACACTTTCAGTACAGTCCTTCTGCTCATAATGTCAAAGGGTAGTAGACGGTCAGTAGATTTGGCTCTTAGGAAAGAATTAGTTCTAAGGAAAGATTTGTTTCTATTACTTTTCCGAATAGTCTCAGAAGTGATTCATGAATATTCTTCATGAATACCACATCTGGAAACCCTTTGGCCTTTAAAATCAGTCTCACCTGTCATAACTGAGACTCCTTCCTATTTTTCACGATCTGATTTCTAGCATTCCCTGATCTTCAGAAAGTTTGAATCGTGCTTTGTACTCTATCTTGTACAAAAAATCTTTTTTCAGATGAGAGAAGATGTCTCAGGGAAATATAGACCCTAAAAACCTA
>GL379804.1:533284-550310 GCA_000143925.2 Caenorhabditis brenneri | reverse complement strand
TTTCAAAGTGATCAAAATTTTGAACTGGAATCTGGGTAATCCAAAAATCTTGGAGGCTGGGGCCAAACTTAAGAAAACGTGTTCAACGGAAGTTGTAGACATTTATGTAAGGATCATTTTGAGATTTTTATCGGCTTCCTATGTATAATCAGTTTATAGAATTTTCAGTTTCGGCAGTAAAAACTAGGTTTTTAGAGCTGATTAAATTGTTTCAAGTAAACTGAAAATGGAATGAGGATTTTGTACAGGTCACTAACTCAATGAAATGATGAATTTCAAGTCTGAAAACCTAGTTCTTACTGCAAAAACTGAAAATTCTATTAAATCAGCTCAACAAGATTAGAGGTATGAAGCTGGTAAAAACCTAAAAGTGATCCTCGTCTTCCGTTGAACACATTTTCCAAAGGTTGCCTGGTTGAATTGTCCTTATTTCAATGCTAGGAAAACGTGCCGTGTGTAATAACTAGTAATTGATTTTGCGAAATCACATTTTCTTGATTATATTTTTTTAAATCAAAAAAGCGAAGCAGCAAGTCACTTCGAAGAAAAAAAAGTTAAACGAACTTTCAAACTCTCATTTCCCTTTCACTAAAAAGGTTATTCAGGCATGAATTTCACTTTCACATACCTGTCACAACACGTCTCGAATTGAACATTATTCCAAGTTTCTTTTCTTCTTTTTCTCCTCTCCCAGTCCAATAATTCGAAAACCCGTGAAGCTGAAAATCAGATTATGATTGGAAACAAATAGATTTTCAAAGAACATGCACAGAATATAAGAGCTAGAAAAATGGAAAAATGAGAAAGCTGGACAAAAAAAATAGGAGATGGATAAGAAACGAAAGAAATAATTGAAAACAGATGAGAGATTTGATATGAAGAACACAAGAACATGTTCAATGGGTGGTGGTTTTACGAAGAAAAAAATGAAAGAGGAGGAAGGGAAAAGTGGAAATATTATGACGTTTCGAATAGCTTTCAGATGTGTCTAGAATCTGGAAATTGAAAGAGAGACACAAACGAATTGGTGGTTTTTGTACAAGAATTTGAAAGATCAAAACTACATTATTAGGATTGTATCACTTCAAAGCTTCGAAGATTGTCACAAAAAATATCAAGGCTCTCATGGAGCACGCAGGTACAACGGTATAAGTCAGAAAGTGTGCTATATCTGAAGGCCTTTTATCTAAAATTTATTCGGCCAATTTCAAAACTTGAGTTCCCAAAATTGTAAGGCTGTCTCCAATCAAGCAAAATGTTCGACTACGGCAGATCTAATAAGGGGTTTTACGCTTAAGTTCCCACTTTTTCGTTTATAGACATCCCCAGATGTATATGCGTCATGGTATTTTATTATGTTGATGCTTGAAATATGAAATACGGACTTTTAAGAATTTTGAAGAACATTAGCACCTTCAGAACAGTCTGGCTATAATTGTTTTTTTTGGGACCATTTTAGATTGAACATTAGTAAACATAAAATTAAATTGAGGTGGTATATCTGGGAATAAGGCCATTTCACGAAATAGAAAAGTTGACATTTTTGAAATGCTAGATTAGCCTTTAAATTAGACACACATCAAAATTTTTGACTTTTTTTCTGAATTCCGAAGACAGAACAAAAAACTTGATGAATCAGAATCTATGACGTCTTCTAGCCAATAACGTTGGAATGAAAATTTTATAGTCCAGACTTCTTAGTGACTATATTTTTCGAGAAAACCAGCTGTTAATTAAAGCTCGTCCTACTTTCTGATTTTCTAATCTACAGTAGTTCTTGAAAATCTTTGAATGTAGTCGGAAATCTGGAAGAGAAGCAGAGCACATTCCAGCAGCACGAGAGCTTAAAGAAGTAGGACAGCTGAAGAAATTTTGGTGAGAAGAAGAAGAAAATAGACACCGAAATATAGCTTCTCTCACACCCTCTCACCTTTGACCATCTAGGAACTTTTTGGCACAAAAATCTGAGATTTATATTCTATTCGATACAAATTACAAACTGACAAACTATGGTAATACATAGGAGTTAGTCTTGTCTTGAAAAGAAAATAATAATATAAAGCGAAGTCCTAGATAGGGATGATCTCATCATTATGGATCTCTTCATGTGAATAAGTTTCAAAAGATTCAAAAAAAGAATGAATATGATGATAATAAGAAGTCTGAAGGAGGAATGTTTCTAAATATCTTTTTGACAAACAAATGGATCATATACATAGGTAAGGTTGTTAGTATCATTTACAAGACAAATCGGCTTTTGACGGGGATAGAGAAGTACTTAACAGAAATGAGAGAGATGGGCGGTGGGAAAATAGACAAAAAACGAACAAATATTGTTTTTGGGTAAATAGAAATAAGGAAAGGATGACGAAAACGAGAAGGGATGATGGGATGGATGGGATGAGAATAAAGAAGGGCAAAGATTCTATTTTTGAGTGTAATCGATTCGGAAATGGTTTCAATACACACGGGGAGAGGATGAGAAGAGATGACTGGAATTAGAGCATCAGAGAGAAGACCGCCAATGTGCTTTTCTGCAAACCAAACTGAAACATATATGCTTTTTTAGTTGAGACTATCGATTCCTTTCTAAGATAATCTGAAAACTAAAAAGTTTGAACTGTGTTGAAGCGGGTCCTTGTAATGTTCCGATAAAAATTAAGCCACAATGATGAAGTCAATCTGTCAAAAAAAAAGTCTTGAGCACAAATAAAACTATGGAACAAGAAACAGTCTCGTCCAACTTCATTCACAGAGAAGCAGACCGAGAACAATAAAATAAAATGCAATAGATTAGTACACGAGACACATTTCAAAGTTAGAATTCTTATAGAACATGAGCGGGATGTGATGATGACGGTGAGTTGGGAGGGGAAATTGGGAAAAGGTGAAAAAGGGAAGACAATCAACAGATGAGCAATCGGGAAAATGGAACAATCGGGGGAGTGAAGAATAAAAATGCTAATTTTACTACATAAATTCTAGACTACCAGTTTTACTTCGTAATGTAACCCGTGAAAAGAGACACCATATGAAAGAAGCAGGGCTAACAGAAACTTGATAGGTTGGAAGAGAAAATGAGTTAGAGAAGATTTACAGGTAAAAACATAAATATGAAATCAAATATTTCAGGAAGCATATCTATATCATGGACGAGACCTATTCACTTGCGGAGTATCAATCAGAGTGGAGCACAGTTGAGGTTGCCCGAAAGTGCTTTCTAGTGTACGGTTGATTGGCGTTTTTGGAATAGACATGAGAGGGGGTCGAATTGGTGAAGGAGCTGCAGAATGACTGGATGTGTTTGATCCTTCTTGACTACCGGAAGACGGTGACGATCGATTGACGAAGCTATAAAATGATAATCAAACAACAGAAATTCGATCTAGTTCTACCTTTTCCTGGCTCTTCTCTGCTTCTTTGTGTAGCTAACGAAGAATATAAGCACGCAAACTGTCACAGCTCCCACAAAAGCCAATGCAATCGCAGTGATCATTCGGATATTCCTATGCCTCTCGGCTTGCTCCTGCTCCAGAACCATTTCACTTGTCAACTCGTTTATGTCGTATGGCACGAATGTGGAAAGTTCCGGTCTTACGAAAGTGGGCAACTTCTCGAGAATCTCTTCAATCGAAATGTTTTTAGCGGTAGCTCCGGCAAACATAGATGTAAGTGACGATGTATGCTGCCTAAAATGATCGACAAGATCCTGTGGAAGAAGACGCATATCTGGGACTTCTCCACGTGTCACTGCGGTGATCACTTCCATCGGAATCTTGGTCAAGTTGTATCCTGGAGGAAGCATTTTCAGTAGATCAAACATCGCAGGGTTGAACATGCTCGTGGAGGAAGCATTTCCTTGATCTTCAATTGGACGAGCTGGAATACCATCCATTCCGGGCATTTGATGCGTATAGTACTCCATAATAGTCTTTGTTTGCTCCTTGTCAAGTCCGGGAAGTGGCTCTCCTGACATGACTTGGGTGACCAGTTCAGATGGGAGTTTCTCGAGTGGTGGAAGAACTTTGTCTTGGCCATCAATTGGGTTCCCAGCAAGATTTGCTGCAGCAGCTGTGTGCATTTTCTTCATTGCCTGCTTCACAATCGACTCGAGCGTCGCTTTATCGATTCCAGGAATTTGGCCACCGTTAAGCACATATTGAATCATTGTTGGATCCATTTTGCTCAGATCGACATCTCCAAATCCAGGAACGTTGACAACCATATTGGGAATAGAACGAATTAGTGCTTCAATATCACTGGCAACAGGCTGTCCTCCAGTGGCAAATCTGACAAGTGGACCTGTGAATTCTTCAATAGCGTCGTTCAGAGGCTTGTTTGGCACTGAAGAAGCTCCAGTACCAGCTGGTGCGGCACCCCCGAAACCAGGAATAGAACGAAGAGCTGGGATTGTCTGAAAAAGAGAATTGAAACGTTGTTTTTCTGGTTATTAAACTTACATTAGTGAGTGTATTGACTAGTGGAATTGTCGCTCCACCGGCACCAACGCCGTTCATATTACCCAAAGGTCCGAGAGAAGGAAGGAACGATGACAAGAGATTATGACTGTTACCATTTTGTGGTAGACCCATCAGGCGTGTTCCTTCGCTGATTGTCTCATTTGCTTTCTTCAACATCAAATCCTTCAGTCGAACACCCGCATACTTCTCAGGCCCATGGCAGGTTATCTCTTGTTGGAACGGCAGGAATGTGCGCACTCTGTTTGTGACAAGGTAAGTCAGGAACTCATTGAATGATTCATCGCAAATCAACTTGTTACCGTCTAACAATATGTTCGAGATCTTCTTTTTGAAAACGTTTGATTGGAAGCCGGAAATTTCATTGTTTGATAAATCCAACCAGAAGAGCTTAGCGAGCTTATCAAAACTGCCTTCTTCGATTTTTTGAATTCTGTTGTGTCCCAAATCAAGTGTGGTGAGATGGGGAAGTTGGACGAACGAAGAAGCATCTAACGTGGTCAATGTGTTGTTTCGGATGCTTAATTGTTGTAAGTTTTTCATTCCATCGAACATTCCTCGCTCTATTTTTGAAATTGAATTATTTCCAATCAGGAGCACAACAAGCTTATCCAATGAGTCGAATGCGTTTCGAGAAATTTGAACAATGTTGTTGTTCTGAATGCTGATAAGTTGCAGATTCGGGTTGTTTGAGAATGCCAATGTCTCAATTTTCGAGATAAGATTTCCGTCAACGCGAACTTGCTTCAGATTTGGAAGATCTTTGAGCGATGGGAGTGCATAAAGAGCATTGTTGCTGACATCGAGAACCTCCAAATTTTTGAATGCTTGCAAGCGATTTCCATCGAGTGTCGAGATGATATTATCTTGGAGATACAGGTATTGCAATTGTGGGACGTTCATAAACGCCATTGGATGGATTCGGCGCAAAGTGTTGTTTTGGACACGGAGCTCTCGGAGAAACGGCAAGTTCATCAACTCGAAGTTGTTGATTTCACTGATGTTATTACTACCTAGGTCAAGATACATCAGGTTGGCGGCGTTGCGAAGAACTTGAGCCGGGATTGAGCTGAGACAGTTCCCACTGACATCAAAAAGCACGAGTGAGGGTTTGATAGAGTCCAAGGCTTTTCTGAAAGTAACAATTGAAATTTTGAAGCTGTCTTAAGATCATTACGTTGGAAAATCGCAGATCTTGTTGTCCTCCAGTCGTAGTTGAGTCAGTGAAGTAAGCCCAACAAACGCTTTTTCGGGGACCGATGAAATCTGAGAAGGGAAATTTAGAATAAACTTTGAAAAGTGACAGTATTCAGAATTTTTTTTCGGCGGAATTTTTCAGTTTTCTTGATTCCAAATATTCCTGTTTTTTCCAAACAATTTTCGTTCCCAAACATATTTTTCCGCTCCCCAACAATAGTTAACGCAATTACTCAGTGGAAAGTCAATGAGTGAAAGGGCCGCCTGTCGTGTTTCCCTTTTCCTCTTTCCCACGAATCCCTTTTTATACAACCAACCTGGTTACTGTTCAGATTCATCGACATAAGGGTAGTCATGTTTCCGAATACAGGCACACTCTTCAAGTGGTTTCCACTGATGGTTATGTGCTCGATTGTAGATTCCACATGTCTCCATGCCTGTAAATAGACACTAATTTGTACAAGCTATTCCTCCATGTAGTTTCTACTGCCCTTTACAACCCATCACTTCGGAAGAGCGAGTAACCCGAATCAAATGACCGGCCATGTACCGCACTCTCACCCGACAGGCCGTCCGGCGCGCGTACAGCTATCCCTCGACTTTCTACGCCATGACCCACTTTTCACTTTCACATTGTCGCTGTCGCCAACCGCTGCTGGCTAAAGCCTCTCTTTGATGATGGTGTATGACTACATAGCGCGTATTATACAATGAGATGAGATAGAAGGGAGAAGGAGGAACTTTCTGGAAGTTGCGGTAGAGATTCCCGGTTAGAGGCCATCGAATATAAGATAATCAAAGGTCTCTCGAAGAAATTTTCTTTTCAAACAACATTTTTAGCTGTTATCAAAAAGAACCTATGAAGCGATTCAAATAGAATTTCACCAGTTTCGCGTCTACAGGTTCCTTCAGGAATTTTTAACAACGGCGCGGCGCCTAACAACGTCAACCACCAGGTCAAGAGCTATCCGTGACCGCAATCTTCAAAACGATTTCAACACATCATTCTAAGTGATGCGAATCGCCCTCTCATCTCTCGTCTCGGTCAAATAATCGTACAGTCAGCATCAGGAACGGAACGAGAATCCTCAACAAAACGAAACTGGACAACGCAAAAATGCATTCGTCATGCGTTAAATCTTTCAAGACAAGTTACACGTTCTTTAAAAAACTAGTCGTTGCGCGAACGTTTTCCTAAGAAGCCAAGAAAATTGTAAAATATGTACCGTTGGTGAGAACGATTCAAGTGTTGAGTTGGCAATGGAGATAGTGCGTAGTCCACTGAACGGCAACGAGTCAATTTTTACATCAGTTCCATTCGAAATGTGCAGTTCGTCGACATGGTTCGTCCCAACTGCTTGAGCAATTGTGCGCACTTCAACACCAGTGCATTCCAAAACGATCAAATTTTTCGTAATCTGAAAAAAACATAATTTAGCATATTTGAAAACAGTTCAGAAATCTTACTTTACAAGTGCATTTTTCTGGAACACGCGGACAACTGATGTCTGCTGATACTGTGAAGCCTAGGAAGTGGGCGAAAAGAAGTATGTGGATGAGAAGCCACCTCATTCCGTTCCTTCTGATGGTCGAGGAAAGAAACCGGGATGGTTCTATGAATCAACACTTTCTTGTTAGAACGAGTTGACCGTGTTCTATTTCACCTGGAAACAAAAATATTGTTCAGATGTATCTAACCAGAAAAATACGGTTCGACAAACACATCACTTCTGGAATCACAATGAATTATAGATACGAGAATGTGTAGCTTTGAGTTAATCTCAAAAGTACGTCAAACAATTGGAATTTCGAAACAGAAAAAGAATTTTAAGAAATGAATAAACATGGCAGAACCTGCAGAAAGTAAGAACTCGCGGCAAAAAGCCCCTTTCGTGGTGAGACCTGCTGACAAATCAACTGTGCCTTTAAAAAAAAACTACGGTATTAATTTTCAAATCGTTTTCTTGTTAATGACAATTTCTTCGACAAGCTTGCGTCGCATACATAAATAGGTGTTTTTTAGACAGATAATTTTTTGGAAGCACGGAAAAAATATTATTTTTGGAATATCACCATGTCGATTTCCGTAGAGATCTCTTTAAGAATGAAAAAAGCTCTAACATTTCAAAAAAAAATACAAAAACAAAAGGTGCATTTTGTTAATTTAGCAAAACTTAGTGTTTCAGTTATTATAATGAATAAGTTTGAAAGTTAGTTTCCTAGAAATTTCTAGTATCAGCTTGAATTCAATCAAAGATTAAGCTAGCCATGCTAAATTTTCTAAATGAGCAACAAGATTACTAGTCAGGTTGCGCCAAAACGCGGATCCTATTAAAGCAAAAGAACGTACAAATCTCAACATGAAGCGCAAATTCAGCTATCAAGGACTAAAAAATGCCTCGGATTTAAAAAGAAATATGAAGAGGTGTTTATCCACAAGCAAAGGTTATCAGAAGAAATAATGTAGAAACCAAGAATGGAAAGGATGAAATGAGATAAGAGTGCAATCAGCCCAATTACCCGAGACTCTTCCTTTTCATTCCAAAAAATAGTTTTCCGGGCGGCGACGCATTGCAGATTCCTCCTTTATTTCTCATATCCTCTACCCCCTCTTCATCCTCCTCCCTTACCGTCAAGTCTCCTGTCAAAGTGGGCGGAGTCGGGTCAGCAGGTCGAAAAGCGGAGATTCCCTCTTCTTTCGGGATGGTGTCCAGTAACAGAGAAGATAAAGAAGTGAAATTATCGAAGACAAGGATGTCTCCGTCTCATCTGATTACATCTTCTATACTAACATCTTCATCTGTCACATCATCGTGTTTTGACTCGGACGGCCCCTCTTTGCGTTTGTCTCATTTCTCATTACAATTTCCTGTTGTTTTTTCTCTGGAATTTCAAGGACCATTGCATAATTAATTGATTTTATAATAGTTTTGGCACGAATTATTCACTGGTTTCGTAATAAGAAATAGATCGAATCGACACTGTTTCTTCGCAAATTTATGAATAACTCTAATATAAGGGCAAGTCTTCTTATGTTTGAACCATTCTAAAAACGAATAAATTACTTTTTTGAAACCCTCTGAAGTTAATTTAACAGTACTTTTTTCAGAACTCTTCGATCAAAAACTAAAAAAATATTTCATGTATTTGACAGTAGGAAAATCATATTTTCATGAAACCAAAACAGTTCCCAGGCGCTCTGGTTTGATGGGTTTCTCAAAACATTTTTGTAGTTTGTTCATTACTCAGAGCTAAAAGTTCAAACACAACTTCAGCTAGTTTTCTACTTTTCAAACTGAATACATGAGCTTATCTCTAATCCGATTAGTGATCAAAAACATCCGGGTGGATGAATAGTTCGACAGTCTCTTTGAACTTTTTAGGACCTCTACTGAACCATAAAGAAGAAGAGAAAATAAATAAATAACACATTTATATTTACCATTTGAAAAACAAAAGTCCAGAAAGAAAAAAGATAACAATGAAAAAAGAGTTGAGATGAGGAGATGTCGAATCGTTAATTGAGTCAAAATTACAACCGTCTTTGTCACATGAACACACTTGAACTATCTCATTCGCTTGAACTTGTGGATATATTTGAGATAATTGAAGTTTTACGCAAATTGGAGATCTATGAAGAAACTCGACTTCAATTGGGCGGTTCTTCATTTCAGAGAAGATATGGTCTGCACAACCTCGAATGTAGAGAAACGGTCGTTGGAGAGATTGAAGTCCTGTGAATTATTGACAATTGTGATAAATGTGTAGGAAAAAAATCAGACATTAATTGAGGAAAAATATAAAGATGTGATTTTTGTTTCTCTTTTCTGTCTTGTAACTTGGAACCATTATGAACAGCTCAGTTGAAAACTGAAAGCAGAAAACTGGCTCTTTCTTGAAAATTACTGTAGGTTACTGAGAAGTAGCATAGAATAATGAAAGAACTTTATGAAATAAAAACGACTCAAAGCAGAATACCATAACCCTCATGGTTGGAAAGCATCTAATAATGGTGGCTCAGTGGTACAGCCGGAAACGACAGGACAAATTATGCAGTTCAGTTGATTTTTCATTGTGGTTCATGGTTCAAAAAAAGCTTTTGCATACTGAAGATGTTTTTGAAGAAGCTTCTAATTTTGCAGGTAGAACCAAAAGGAGTATAAAAACATTCAAATCATGAAATATCTTTTTTCGACTGTACTGCTGTTTTAGAACCATCCTAACTATAAAACTTCTGGTATCCTACCTAAAACTCATTCACTTCAAAATCATTTTTTCACCAAGAAAGCCAAAAAACTTGATCATCACTTTTGGGAATAAACCTCACCTCCAAAATATTGTGGCTCAAAAATGGTGACACATGTGGAATGACACGTTTCGACTGGTGCAAATCCTTGTACCATTTCTTCCAAATCGCATAGACGGTCAAACTTTGGGACTCTGAAATGGAATGATCATGATAAAGTGTACAATCGTGACCAAGAATCGACATACCTAACTTTCCGGGACAGTGATGTGTCTTTATCGAACAAGACTCTGTATTCGAATGAAGCACAGGAATAGCATCTGAAAGTGAACGGGATAAGATAACTTTTGTAAATTGGTTTCCCGTTTGAATTTTGTTTTCGAAACTTTTGATGATCTTTTTCAGAATGTTTTAAAACACCAAAATTTTCTAAGAAATTTGTTGAACCTCACAAGGGAATGTTTTTCTCACATGGCTTTGGAATTTTCTATAAATTTTTGGTCTGAAAGTAGATGTTTCTGTGACTGGATTCTGAAATTTCCAGCCATCCCTGGAGCTTGAGATCCTGAAAAGCTTCATCTGGCCTCGCCCCCTTATTTACAATGCATCGTGGCGATTTCAGATGAAAATTTCCAGACTTACAGGCTCCAGTGAGGGCTGGAAATTTCAGAATCCACTCACAGAAGCATCTACTTTCAGACCACCAATTTATAGGAAATTCCTAACACGCTTTTATGATATATGTTTTTCTGTTTGAGTTATTACTAATTTTTTGTCACTTCTTCCTCTCCCTTTTTCCGGAAACGATTATTTTAGTGTGTGGTTGAAGTCATACTTCTCCTCCTCACTTTTATAAACATTTTCTTGTTTATAAATCAGCACGTTCTTCTTTCTCCTCTCACTTTCTGAGAAAAGATTGAAGAAGTTTAGATGGCTTTCTCCCACTTCTAGTATTTTTGGTGTATTGAATTTCAACAATATTCCGGAAGGAAATGAAATGAAATGAGGAACGGAGACAATTATTTAATTGAGAGTGTGAATGCATTAGAACAATTGAAGGGCGAGGAAGCATGTTGTGAATCTTGGGCTCCGCGACGTTTCGCAACTGGACTTTCAGGTATAAAATAGCTAGAAAAAGTATGTCTGACCAAATTTATCGTTTTTCGATTGGTTACGAAATGGCAGAGCCAAGGGAAATATAGAGTGAATATTCATTTTATCATTTGAACAAAGCAAATTCAGATACAAGATTCTAATCTGGAATATATCTGAAATGGCATTCCAGGAACATGAACTTGAAAAAATGATTAAAAAAAGAATGACGAAAATTGCTGATATTCAGAAAATTGACTGGTTCGTTATTTCTTTCCCAGTTTCAGGAGCTCTAGTTCATTTTTTGAAGGACATCGAGTACTAAGAAAGTAAACTTACAGAATTTCTAATCTTCACTACAATCTTTATCTGGTTTCACTATTCCCTCCTATTTCAAAGTTTGAAGTCTCCAGACCTAACGCTTCCTTTTTTACCCTCTTCCTCCTCCTTTTTTTACTTGTGGTCGTCAATCTGAGAAAAGGGATTCTTTACGACTCACCACCTTATCCCTCTCTTCTCGTTTTCTTTCTTTTTTTTTCATTCAATGGGACTTTTTGAAATGCTTTTAGTCGTACTAAATTTGATTAGGTGCCATCTTATTGTGTACCTGAGGGAGTTGCTTCTCTTAGAAGAGAGTAGCTCTTTTTCAATCCAGATTGAATACGTTTGAAAAGAAAAAAAAACGAAGGAGACCTAGGTTTGGGCAGCAACTGGAAAACATTATAAATGCAACTGGAACATTTTTGGTGATGAAAAGTTAGAACATTCTACTCTGGATTCTTAATTAGCTTTTACGGAATACGAGAGAGTAAAAAAAATTGCTGCTGGTTATATGAGAATACAAATTCCAAATATTTTCCAGGAAAGCTCCGCGTCACTTCGCAACTCTGACACTCTGAAACCCGTTATTATGACCAAACAAAGGGTGCACGGTAAAACTCAAAACGGTGTGAACAGGATGAATGGCTAGTTTTTGGTTACAAAAATTTGAAGGCCTTGTTTCGAGCCAACCCGGTTTCGAGTGGGTTTCAGAATGTTAGAGTTGCGAAACGTCACAGTTTCGAAGTTTTGAATTGCGAAGTGGCGCGGACAGTGACTTTTCTTAAATTCCGGATTCCGGTATGAGCTCATTTCCTTTCCTTTCATTTTCATCTTATCAGGAAATATCACATGAAATCTCAGAAATTTGTAGTAAATATAAATCTAAATGCACACGGGATTTTATCCATTCCCTGAATTTGTGTGTGTATCTGTTAAGAGATTCGAATTGAAAACGAGAAGACGAGAATACATTCTTGAATAGTGCCAATCAGAAAGGAAGAAGAAGGCAGTTTTGTCTCTCTTCCTTTCTTTCGGTTTGTCTAATAACAAGAAGATAAAGAGTAGAAATGGAAGATGGGGAAATGAATGGAAGTCATGTTGAGTTTTAGATGATAATGAGAAATTGAGTATTGAACTGATTGTGAATTTTAAGAGCGTAGGGTTTTGGCTGGATGTTTTTTTCCGATTCTAAAAGCTTCAACAATCAAAACAGGATTCCTTAATCATTCGGATGAGGTCATTCTGAATTTAGCACCACGTTTCATTGCGTTTTAAGATTTTGAACCACAAAAAGATCAAATTTTTGCTTCTTCGAAGAAAAAATACCACCATGTTTCATCATTTACAAGGTAATTGACCGATCACTACCATCTACAAAAAACATACTTTAAGCATTCGACCGATCGAATTAAAGAAGCAAGAATAAAAAATAAAGGAGGAAATTGTCTCATCTTACGTCCATCCGTCTACCAATCTGAAGAATTCGAAAGAAGAAGAATGGAAGACAGGAGGCGGAGTTGTGGATCAGAAAGAATAGACGGAATGGAGTGACCACGCCCAATCCGGGGAGGGAAATTTGGAGGGAACGAGCAGAAAAGAAGTTGAATGGGAATGTAGAAGAGAAGAGCATCTGTTTCCAGTCATACAAATGATAAGTGGAGGAGAAAAAGACATATGGGATTAATGAAACGTTCACATGTGGTTAGAAAGGTGGTTATCATTCTTGATAAATAGGAAGCAAATTTGAAGTCATGTTTCTTCCCAGATTTCTAAGGGTTAGGTATCTGAAATCCTACATATTATTCAATTCAAAAGTTTTGTTCAATCATATCTATCATCTTCTCTTTCATCCAGACGCATTGAGTTTTTGATTCCAAAATGAAACTTGATTATAGGTCCATGATGCTTTGAAAATGCAAACATTTTTTCATCAAAAAATTATTGAACATTTTTAAAGAAGGCGCCAGATCGTAATATTTCTCGGATTGTCTTTCGTAAATATATAGAACCATTCAAACTGAATAACACCTTCAACAAGCTAACCAAGTTTTCAAATAAAAATTAGGTAGCCACAGGTTTTTGGTTTCATACTACCTCGGTTGTCACTGGCAGCTTTTAGTCGAAGGTTGGTCAGATTTAGGCAAAGACACGAGCAAATGCTGACAATCGTGCGACGAGGTGTTGTGAAAGCTCTGATCAATATTTGACAGCCATTCTCTTCCGACCAAAGTTTGCTCCTCGAGTTCGGGCCGTAATTTTCAAGCAACTTCGACTTCTGAACAAAATCAGATTAAACAAAGATCAGAAGCTGCGGATACCTAAGTTTCTGCTAAAAGTTGACTAACTGTCGGTCAAAATCTGACAATCTCCTAATTCCCGGCCAGAGTTTGCCGGCGATAACCGAGACCATATTATGAACACGATGTAAAACATAGAAGTTATACTTCAACTCGTTCATCTAAGTTGTGCACGCTTTCCCCAGTTAAAAACTTTTGTATTATTTACTTCACTGATATGTTTTCATCTTTCATCTTTACTGAACAAATTTTCAGAAGATTTTCCGATCCGCTCGCACTTTGTTAGAAGAACTACGGCTCCGACAGAACCGGAGATACTTTCTTCCGACATCAATACGATACTCCTTCCTACAATTTCTGTCCATTGCAGTGTTCCCAAAAATCTCCTTGTCTCGCAAAATTCGGACCTCTACATATTTCCAGCAGCCTCTCAGGAAACTTGCCATCAGCGCCACATTATCAAAGTAAAAGTACAAAGTTCACCACAGTGTATCTCTCAATGATTGTTTGCTTTTTTGTAGAAACATTTGATCAGCTTCTATTTTGTGGTACCACTTTTCTAACAGCGTTTATCAGACAGTCTAAAGAGTTAAGATAGTGTTCTCTTATCATTTCAAAGTGAGGTCATTGGTTTGTTCGAATCAGTGTGATGGTTGGAATAGCTACATTGTATTTTTTTTTGCTGGTGAGCATTGGATTTTATCATTTGGAAAAATGATTTTTGACATTTTCATAAAGAATCGGTGTACTGTCCATGGAATATGAAACAGCATCATCCGAAAAGCTGTTAGAGTTGTAGAAAATGTTGTTTTCTGTGAATATAATATTCTCCGTTGTTATCGTCCACACTTCAAATAGATCCGTTTGCATGAGAACTGAAAGATGACGTTTTCGTATTTTTCAATTGATTTGGGAATTCATTAAAAAGAAGGTGGGAACTTAGAATGAAGCGGGAATGAAGACTGAAAATTTAGTCGGAATCTGGAAGCGAACAGGGGCTGCAGTGACTTCTGGCACTTTGTAGCTTTATCAGTCTTGAATTCAAACACCTCAGTGGTAGCTATCATCGAAATTTTGGAAAAAAGAACACTTCCAGTCCCTCCTCCAATACAACAACAATAGACAAAACGTTGGCAATGTTCCAAGCCATTTGCATTCGATTGACCATCATAATCCCTAGATGATCCCTTGTCTAGCTGATCAAGATCATATTTTGAACTGTTTCTCCTCCCCTCCCCGTTGTTTTCTCCTTTCCTGTTTGATCACAGTTGTTTTGCCCGTCAAGAAATAGAGAGAACGTGCCGAACGAGGAGAGGACAGGTTCGTGAAAACACTTCTCTGACCGTCAGAATCTCGTCCTCTCTTGTTCACTTAGTAGTGTCCAATGTGCTCTCGTATCTTTTTGACACTTCTTGATTCTGTAATTTTTCTTCTTCACTTCTTCTTTCAATTAAACTTTTACAGTTTCTGATTTGAATGAGACCTCCATAAAAACTAATCGATGGAGGGTGTTATTGAAAATGTGACCGGAGTGGTGCAAACGATACGAAGGAGGCAGATGAGCATTACGGAGAGAACGGAGGAATCTGTGAGACTTGGGGTGGCACAAATGGATAATGGATTCAAGGTTCGTTGATTTCAGAGAAATGATGCAAAAAGAATACAATTTAAAATACATATGTCATATGAGAGGATAAAAAATAAATAACAACTACAAAAAACAAAGATACAATCAAATTCTTTATGAATAGCTGACTTGAAGTTTGAATCAATGAGTCACTTCTGAATTGAATTCAGCTCAGTGGGGTGCCTGATTTTCCGGTAGAAACTGTCAAAAACCGGAGAAAAGTCGTTGAGAAAAATTGTAAAACTATTTTTTTTTCTTCGAGAAAACTTCAAAATCCAGAAAGCAGTTAGTCATTTTCATGAAAACAATTCCCGATTTCTCGAACATTTTTCATTTTTTTTCTACTCAAACAACCGGGAAAACCCCGGAAATTTCCCGCACAACACTGATGTTCACCACTTTTTGAATCAAGGGTTTCATCAACCAATTTTGACTGCACCTGAAAATACGAAGATTACATCCAATGGGTACCTATCTAAGCCTTTAAAATAGTAATGGAGAATACGTCATGAGTACTATATACAGGATTTTCTTTTTTTTTCAGAAACTCAAAGAGTACTCGATAGTTGTATTGGAAACTGGACTCCGTCTTCCCGGATTGCTATTCATAGAACTATTGTGGAGATATCAAGGAGTATCATTTGAAGATATATCAGACAATATGATCAAACAAATGCAACTGTCCTATTTCGATATACCAACGATGTTGGATTTTGTGCATCGAAGAAATTTCGATCATCACGCGGCTATCGTTTTGAGTTACTTTGGTTAGTTTTTCTTTCATGGACATCCGGACAAATTTCCAATGTTTTCAGTAATCTTCATCAGTTTGATGTTCTTAACTCTTCCATTGAGCCGTCTCATTCGAATGTATTCTCATTTTTTATCAATTTTCTTATTTGGTGTTGCATACAAACTATCAGCAATCTATGTGGAACTTGAACTGAAATCGAATGAGGAAGAGCTGAAATTAGATGGATTGGTCAAACTGGAACGACACGGATTTCATTTTTTGGCGCAGGTATCTGAGAAAAAAGCCATTGAGAAAAAAAACAAAAAATTAATTCCAGATGCTTCTGGTCGTACTTCAATCAATGCTTCTAGAAGTAGACGGTGAAACGTGGCGACTGGCGCTTCCAATGTTTTCTCTTCCGATTGTTGCAAGAATGTGTGGATGTCCAAGAGATAAACTAGTCAATGGTATGCCTGAAAACCATTGTGCTTCTGATTTTATCCTGATTTCAGCGCATAACTACGCGTGCACCGGCACCATGCTATTCATTGCTACTTACATTCTGTTCAGAGGACCCTCTCTCATCAAATCATCAAAAACTGCATTGAGACAAATAAAAGCAGTTTTTATGGTTCACGGACTCGCTGATGGTGTTGCTGTTCTTTGGAGAAGATTGAGGATTTTAGAATTATTGACGTTCACATGGATTACAATGTTCTTGATGGTTCTCTATGTTGAGTTGATCGATAAGGTAAGTTCAAATTGTTCAAAAAAGGAAATTCTTGTTCACATGAGTCACGAACTTTCTATGAATTGGTGGTCTGAGACAAGATGCTCCTGTGAGAGGCTTCTGAAATTTTCAGCCCTCACAGTAGCCTGAGAGTCTGGAAATCTATACCTGAAATCCCCACTTCGACAATGCAATGAAAATAAAGAGAAGGCCAGACTTCAGCATCAGGTCTCCGGACTCCCAGGCATCGAAAGTACCTGACAAATCGAACACCAATTTCCTGAGCATACAATTCAACCACCAAT
>GL379804.1:461369-517922 GCA_000143925.2 Caenorhabditis brenneri | reverse complement strand
TCGAACTGCAATTCAGGGAAAACATAGATGGAGGAAGGGAAGTTTATTTTTTGAAAGACGAGATTAGGAAAGAAACAGGTAAAGGGTTTTTTTTTGCTTTAAAAGTTTATGATTTAACCCCTAATTTCCAGGTGTCTGGAACAACTAAAACCTACCTTATCCGAATTGACAGATGATCTTGATGTGGATCTCAGAAGAGGATCTGATTCGGGTAAGTATCCATCATGATTCTTCCTTTTCTTTGCTTTTTTCTTCTCTTTCTTTTGACTTTCTTCTCCATCCAATTCTTCCCATCGAATCTTCCAACTCATTGCTGCCAGTTCTTGTTCCAGTTTGTAACGACGCCAGAAGAAGATGAAAAGACCAACGAGGACAAGAATCAGGAGGAAAGAACCCATCAGAAGATAGACGTGTAGTGGATAACCCTGCTAGATAAATTGGATTATTGATTTTGAATACAAAACTTTTCGATTTCTTACCGGACACTTGCTCTTATCGTAACCACAAATCGGAAGATCTGTTGGAGGCTTCCCACCGACCCAATGAAGTTCTCCTACCGTTTTCAATTGATTTGAGGCTCCACTGTAGTAAGCGACTTCCTGGAAATTTTGGAAAAATGGGAAGTAGATCAGTTTCAAAGCTTTCTCAGAATTAGTCAGTTTATTTGAAACACAAATTTCTTTTGTGAATGGGAATTTCTGAGCTACTATTTTTCAAATTCATAAAAGACTCACCACAAACTTGTTTTGTTTCGGATCCAGATCCAGAAGTGAATAATCAGAATATCGATCTCCATTATGATCAATTGATACATTTCCAGTGATTCCAACGAAAGTCCTTCCCCACATTCTAGATGTGATATTGTGTCCATTTCGCGGATCCAATCCAGACTGAATCGTTTCGTTCAATGCAATCGCATAGAGTAGAACAGCATCATAAAATGCACTGATGAAATTGTTCATTTCATAGTCTTTTCCAGTGATATTCGTGTAATTGTATTTCAAATCCGCCAGTTTTTTCACTCTCAACTCGAAATTCTTGTATTCTTCCAAATCTGATCGTCGCAGAGAGATGGTTTTCAATGCACGGTATGCTTCTTTTGCCTTCTCATTCTCTTCATTATTTGTGTCGTTTGCACGAATCCATGGTTGTTCGGCGTGGGATCTGAAACTTTGGAGCATGAGAGAGTTTGTAGGGGAAAAAGTTTTAGATTTTTACAAGGGAATGTTTTTCTCTTGTAGGTTAGGAATTTTCAATAGATTGGTGGTCTGTAAGTACATAATTATCTTACTGGAGCCTGAGAGTCTGAAAATCTTTATATGAATACCTGGCCCGCCCCCTTATTTACATTGCATGGCGATTTAAGCTCAAGACTTCCAGACTCTCAGTCTCTAGTGAGGGCTGTAAATTTCAAAATCCACTCACAGGAGCATCGACTTTTAGACCATCAGTTGGAGAGAAGCGGACTTTTTTGTAACATTTTTTTAGAACTCATGATAAAACTCGGAGCTAATTGATAGAATAATTTCAACTGATATAGGCTACGACTGCAGATTTTTTCATCTCTTCTGAAGGGAAGATACAATGAACTCTCACGAATTCATCAAATATGATAAATCATTCATTTTTCGTCCGTCAATATTCATATTTTTCAAAAAACGAGAAAACGCTCACCCAGTTGAAACATCAATATTGATAAAGACGTATTCTCCACTCGTCGCCATTCCCAAGTCATGAGCCGCCAACATGATTTCTCGTACAGTATCCGGTGAAGCACATAGTATTATCACTGCAATGAATATGGTTTCATTATGGGTTCAAATATCTCATTTTGCATTTTTATTTTGTGTTGTCATTTAAGATGCTCCTTGTATTGTTGTTTTTCGGGTCGTGGAAGAGGAGACGGAGAACTGCTTTATGGCTTAGCTGCCGTCTCGCCTCCTCGTCACAATTATCTTATTGTCAGTGCCAGTGGTGGTCGGGTTGCAAAGAATTGAAGAACATAATAGTGTCTTCTTTTTGTCGAATGAGACGATGATGTTTATCGAAGAAGAGAGACTCTATCACTACTAATTTGAATTGCAATTTTTTATTTCCCAGCCCCAAATATTGCTCGGAGCAAGACTTCAATGAAGATCAGAGTGCCACACCCTTGACTCAAAAACTGCACTTCACACCCGAGAGTAAGGACCTCTCAAATAAATGCTTGTCCTTCCTATTTCAATGTGTGTATGTGCAAAACTTTCTATGCGTACTTGTTTGAAGAACGGATAATAAGAGGAGGAGAAGAAAAGAGAGCAGAAAGAGCACGGGGAGCAACGCTTCTTGCTTTCTTTGTGAAATCAAATTGCGGGTCCCCCCTTCTTTCGTCTTCTACGAAAGACGCCGCAAGAGCACATCCTTCTTCTAGTTGCCCCCGGGCAAAAAAAGAAAGATTTCTCACTTCTTCTTCTTCATGTCGATGCGGCATCTCTAACACACCACAGAATAGAATAATTGCAGTGAAGAAGAGAAAAGAAACTGACTCCTCTTCTACATTTTTGTGTCTTGAGTGACCATACTTGTCACATGCTCCTTCCAAAAAAATATATGGAAACAAAAGTGGTGGAACTATGAAAGAGAGACATCAAAATCCCGGAAAGAAATGATCCCATGAGATCAACAAAATAGAACGAGTTGCCTTTTTAAACAAGTCTTGTTGAATGGAAAAGCGAGTATATGGTTGAGAAAATAAAGGAAAAAGCAGCCTGACAGAAGGTATAGAGCAATAAATCATTCACAAAATTAATAGACTACAACCGCTCCCACCGTCAGTTAGCTATGAAAATACTTCCTCGAGTTTCCCCAACTGGATCCTAGTATAAGCAATAATGGTATGATATAAAGATCATCATAGACTTCTGATAGAAAAGTCACTTGAATAACTTACAATTGCTCATAACAGAAGCTTCACTCAGAAGAGCTCGGTACTGTAGACGATCCGCTTCGAACTCACTGAACATTTTCACATTCCACGTCGACGTTTTGTTGTTCATTATCAGATTTTTGATGGCTGACAATGAGAAATAGCATTCGGATCTTCCTTTATTTCTGGGACCTCTTGCAACTTCATCGTTGAACATAAAAAAATAATGTTGCCACTCAAAACGTTCGGCAATTCGGGTCACGAGTTTTCCAAGTGATTTGTAACTTCCCATCATTCTTGTCAGTAATGGAAACTCATTACGATCACCTAGCTCATCGACAAGTGCAGTAGTCGTGAAAACCGGAACACCTTGTCCCCAGAACTTGGAAATTCGAGCGATTGGAGCAAGAGCATACACGTAAGGGAGACCCATTATAGCATCGACAGTCTTGTTACAGTAATGCTCAATCATTTTTTGCGGACCGATTGCATCCGAGAGTGCCGAGTTCTCGAAAGTGACTTTAATGGCTCCATATGGTAGGATGTTGAGATGGTAGACGTCTTGAAGAGCCACATCGAATACAGGTCTCGATTTAGCAAGTGTTAGTAAGAATGGATTCTTTCCACGGTCTCCTTCTTCAGTTGGTAGACCAACGACAATATCAATTGGAAGAAGAGGGAAGTTATGAAGACGTGGACTGCTACTGCTGCTGCTGCTACTGATCACCAAGGATAATAATAGAACGTCGCTCAGAATCATTCGGATACCATTCCCCAATTATTGAGAAGAGCCAACATACACACCACGAGCCTCGTCGTTTTTGTAGGGATAACTTGTGCGTCGTCGTTATTCTTCTGTGGCCGACGACGACGTCGACGACGGAATATTCGAGATACGGATGGAGGAAGGCGATAGAGACACAGAAGTGACGGGAGGGCAGAAGTGGAGGAAGAAGGACTGCGACAACCCGACGACGACGCAACGTCGATGCTGCGGGGCGCGAGAAGGGAAAGAAGAAAAAACGAACAACTCGACTCCGCCCACTTCACTCACACAGACGGGATCGCAAAAAAGAGGCAAGAGAGGAGGAGAAAAGACCCGTCTTTTCTCGCACTATTTGCCTTGTTAGGGACGGGGCTGGGACCACAAAAAAGGGGGTGTGGGGGGAGAAAGATGGAAGAAGGAGGGCACATAGATTCGAATCATGTGCACATGAGCATGGAAGAGGAAATATGCTATCCAAACTTTAAGAGCTGCTTCTCTCCAAAAGAGGCATCACCACAGTCGTTTCGTCGGATGGATGGACAATTCAGATGCGCGTTTTCTCAACTTCTTTTGTGTATATCTACATTCTCAATAGTCCAGAATATCCATGATAGTTTTAAGTTACCCCGTTTTGAATACTGTGCTCTCTTCCGAAAATGCTCTCAGAACCTTCTAAGCTCAAACCTAGGTAGACAATCTATGGCCCTTTAAGCCAATGAACTTGCCCAAGGAATCCAAAAAGCACTCTTCTGACTCTTTCTGAACATGACAAAGACAGAAGGCACCAGGCCAATTTTTGGTGTAGCGTCTTGCACCCTTTTCGACTAATGAAATTAGATCTGCTGACGCACTGAGAGCTTCCTCTCATAAGGGCAAACTTTGCCTCCTAATTTAATCAGTTTGAGCATTTTGAAAATTACTAACAATTTCTAAGCTCTTTCCTATTATAACGGTAAGCTTTTTCTTGCTACTTCTTCCTTTTTTTCTAAAAAAATACATGCTCTTTGACTGAGCTTCTGCCTCGATCACACTTAGATTTTTCATCTTTATCTCTGCAAAACGAGGCTGACTGGACACCAGAAACGCTCCGGGTTCTGCACTGAACAATCCACTAAAATGTGTTGAAAAGCGAGAGAAAAAGAAAGCAGACGTCATGTGTATGTGTTTGAAAATCCTGTTAAAAGGAAAAGATGGACGAATTCGGTCTTCAGAATCTTTTTTTCCTCAAATTTGTATACTAAATTGGATAGTAGCGTTCGTTCAAGGCAGGCAAAAGGAGGAGAAGATGAGGAAATACTGTTCAGTTAGGTAATCCGGTTTTCGTTTTGCAGGAAATAGCAACACTAAACACAGTGTGTGTTTGTCATGATGATTCGAATTATTTCTGTATTATCGGAATGGCGAGAGAGAGACGAAATATAACTTGTTTTTGTTAAGTAGGGCTCTTGCGTGTCAACACATACAATCTGAATTCTTTATAATCAATTAGAGAGAGTGAGAGAAGAGTCTAATCGGTCAGGAATACAACCATTACTTCCCCACTCCTGCCTGATTCTTTTTTCTTTTGATTCCTTCTTTCTTTCCTTCTAGTCAACATTTTTCAACGTATCGCATGTTCAAAAAAAAAGATAAAGTTAATGACATGTGAGTTAGAATTTCAGTCGAAAAACTTTAGTTTTTTCCTTATCCTTGCTGTTTTTGGAAAGCTTGGGAAGGAAGCAGTTCGTTCTTTCTCAAACTTTTTTTCGGATTGACGTCAGAATTCTATGGAAGCTCGAGGCATTCAAAAGGATTGAGAAAGAGAGTTGATTTTAGAGTCAATGACTTTCTCAGGACCATTTAGGAATCAGAAAAAGATCTCGAAATATATTAGGAAAAGAAATTTCACCTTGAGAAGCAGGCTTCACTTTGAAACAAGTATCTCTCCAGATTTCTTTCTTTGTTTTTTCTAAAAGTAGGTGCTTCTGTAAGTGGATTCTGACATTTCTAGCCCTCACTGGAGCCTGAGAGTATGGAAATTTTAATCTGAAATCGTCACGTTGACAATGCATTAATAAGAGGGCGGGGTCAGATACTCAGATTAAGATTTCCAGACTCTCATGTTCCAGTGATGGCTGGAAATTTCAGAATCCACTCACAGGAGCATCCACTGATTTATAGAAAATTCCTAATCCATGTAAAAAAAAATTCCCTTGTGAGCTCCATGTATAAAATTCCACGTTTATGGAAAAGTTCCTAATTTGAACAGGTGATTTTCCATTAGACCATGAAGTGTGATGTCAAAAAATAAAGTTTTTTTTCATTTCCGAAGAAAGATTCTGCATAGTTTTGACAAACAAAATAGACTTTTGCGAAGTACTTTTTATGTAGAGAAATTCGGATCTATTTTTAGAGTGAAAAGAGCCAATGTCTAAAGTTCATATTAAAATTTTTCCATGAAAAGTAGTGCCAATTCAGTTAGCAACTAGATTAGATTCATCGAGCGATACAATTTTGCAGAAAAGGACAGTCTTTCCTAAGAAATAATGCTGGTTTTTACGTTGAAATAGCATTTGACAGACAAAGTGAGAAACAGCAATTAGGTCATGGTGCGTCTTTCTCTAGAGAGCATCCAGAAGGAAAATGGGCTTACTATTAGAAATTTAGTAACTACAGTTTGAAAAAGGTGTTGAAGGGAATGAATTTTCAGATTTGGAACATCATGCTCCGTAGTGTACAAAGACATTGGGACGATCAGTGGAATCCCCGTTTTCGTTCCCAGTTGTGAGTTACTCAAACTTAATTATTACAGTTATTTCTAGCAAAAATGTTTCTTATATCGATAATAAGAATAATGGATATATCCATACAAATATTGTAGGTTCAGCTAAAGAAGGACAATTCAAATCAGTTCATAGTCTTCCAGTTCCAGAGTTTCTCTTCAGTTCTTATAGCGAGCAATCACAGAAATGGGAAGAAACCTTAATCAGAACTGAGAATTATCAAGACCGTATTTTTACTTCAACGGAATGTACTGACAACACACCAGATGCTTGGTTTTTTTAGAAAAGAAATCATCAGAAATCAGCCTACTTATTGCTGAGAATAGCCACCTTATTTATCCTTTGACAAGTCCTTTTCTATCTCGACTATTTGGAGATTTTTTTTCACAGTTTCCGGGATATCTTTTTTCATCGAATTCGTTTTTTTTTTCAAATCAATTCAGTAAAAACTCACCATTAGACTGCAAAGATATTTCTCTTAGCCACTGTTTGAATGTCTCTCGCTCAATTACTAGATCCTCATCGAATGGAAACTGTGGAGTATTCAACGCCCATTCCCTTTTGAATGTTTTACTTTTCTCCGTGAAATATCGTTTGATAGCGTAAAGAGAGAAGTAACAATGTGATGATGTTGCACCTGTCTCCTGACTCTCGTCCTGGTTGATCACCCGATTCACCGCTCGCCGTTTGTCATGATAGAAAAATATGAGATTAAGATAGTTGAGTGAAGAGTTTGCTTGTGTCACAGAGTCTTCGTCATGATAGGCAATCAGTTGATACATTGAATCTGCCAGAAGACGGTAACTTCCTTGCATCCGAGTCAGAAACGGATATTCTTTCTTCGAATTCAAAAGGGATGGCATTCCAGACGTTGTTAGAATCGGAATTCCTCCATTTAAACCAGCTGTCACTTTGGTTACTGTAGCGAGACCGTAGTTGTCAGCGAAACCGAGAATAGCGTCGAGACGATGCTCACAATATGCTTGAATTACACCAACAGTTGCATGTCGTTCGGCTAAAAGGATATCTTCATAGAGTCTTGAATCCCAGTATGTTAGGTTGATCCATCCGGGAGGCAACTTCTCAGATTTCACCACTTCTTGCACGGCGATATCGATGACAGGCATTGCTTTTTGAAGTGTCATCCCAAAATTGTCATAAATCGACTCCCGCTTCGGAAGAATGACGATGACATTAAAAGGGAATGGTGGAGGAGGTGGCGGATATTGTGGCTGATTAGCGGCGCCGACGTCTTCGACGAAATTTCCGTTCGTATGGAAAAGAATACATGAGAGTAGAGTTAGCCATCTGAGCATAGCCTCATAGGTACATTCACGAACAGAACTGTAAGTTTTAATGAGATGATCTGAGACTAGAAAAGAAGAAGAATACGAAGGGCAGTCTACTTTTTGCAAAAAGTGTTGCAAAACTTTGAAAAGAGGCAAAAATCATTAGAAAGAGAGAAAAAATGAAGAAAAAGAAGAAAAAGATGAAGAAGAAGAGATGAAGAAACATGATGATTTCGATCACAAGTGGTATAAGGGATAGGGGTGGGAGGAGAACGAAAAACTAAACGGAAGGTTGGGGCGCTGCTGCAGCAGCAGCATCAGCAGCAGCAGCAGATGAAAACACGCACAACTTTTTCTTCTTTTTTCTCCCTTTTTTCCTCTCTCCCCAAGCATCACACGCACACTCACAGACAGAAACAAAATATGTTAGAATAGAGAGAAAAAAAGAGAAAAAGAAATATTGGAGGAGAGAGCTCAGGGGAGACGATGAGAAGAGGTGAAACAGAGGTCCCTACTCTTCCCGGGTCTTCTTCTCTTCTTCTTCACTCTAATTCTCCTCCACGACCTCTTTACTGTCACGCACTATCTCTCTTCTTTTTTCTTTCTTTTTTTACTCCCAATCCTTCTTTTTTTTGCAGAAGCAGGAGCAGGAGCAACAGCATATGTGCCCCATCGTCGTCGACCCAGTGTGTCCGATTTCCAACCACTCTCCCCAACGGTAACGAAACAAGAATCTAACTATAGAAGAGCACTCTCATCCATCTGCCCTTCAGGCATCTAGGATACTGTAGATATTGGATGCATACCTTGTCACACCCCCTCTCTTCCGGCTACAGACTGAGCAGGAATGTCAAGAATCAAAGAAGGGGAAAGAAGAAAAATCATATGATTTCCTCCTTGGAATGAAAAAGAAAGCGAACACTCTTGGGGGCGAGCAAAGAGAAAATCGCATTAAATCGCATTAAAAAAAGTCTTGCAAATGAAAAAAACTGTTATCAAGTCAGGTGAAAAAAAGTGTCACAATATTTAATTGAGTATGCCGAAATGTATATGTTTTGAGAAAAATAGGTTATCAGCTAATGATACAACAAAAAGCATTTCCAAATCGAAATTCTTATATCCGGTTCGTCAAAATTTCATCAGAATCGATTTATTTTGAATTTAAGTTATGATGCGTCATGAATTTACATTTTGTCAGAAAAAAAAATCAATTTCAGCAAGATTCGATTCTCGATAGAGCTGTTTTTTCAATGTAAACCATTACGAGAAATATAGAACAAAAAACTCTAATTCCTTCTTCAAAACTGACACTCATCTTGATGAGGAAAAGCCTTCAAAGCATTTGATGAATTTTCGGTTTCTTAAAGAAGGCCGAAAGGAAAAAAATGACCATGGCTCATATGAATATATGCACCCCGAGTGACCATAAAATGATAGATCTAACCGTGAAAAATGGCTGGTCCTCGAGCTACGATGTTTTAAAGCCAACCGTATTGATATATGACGATTTCAAGCAGCCTGATATTTCTGGTAAATGTTACCAACACCCATGCCAACATTTTTGATACAAAATTTGAAACCGATCTCATCGGGAACACTCTTATGGGGTCCGGGAAACCCTATTTTTGGAACTAGAACTCTGGACTCTGTTGCTGTTGCTGTAGGGCTGAGATTTTGGCAGTGACAGTGTCTAGCTGATTGGAACATATCACCAAAAAAAGAAATATCGAAAATAGCTCCAGTCGAAAAAATCTCATATTGAAAGAAATTTTCGAACTGACCTAATTAAAAGGCAACTACCGTACTCCATTTAACCATCATTTAACAGTAGACAAGCAAAGAAAAAAAGTTCTCATATCTACAGTAATCAAGGAGTGGAACTGTTGAACCGGAAATCTATGCTGAAAATACACATGCGTAATTTCAAAAATCCTAACTGTCTGCACCTGTTTATGATGGAATAAAATTTTGATAAGGCAGCAAATAAAAACTTCTAGAGGACAAAGAAAATACATTTTTTCGTCTGCACCGTTGTTTTCTCCTTTTTTGCAGAAAGAGCAAAAAATGAGAAGGACACTTTGAGGAGTTTGCAAAAAGAAAATAGTTCAAAAGGGAGTTAAACGGGTAAATTGAAGTCTATTCCTCAGTGACGAAAATGAAAGAATAGCAACAAAACGGGCAGTGACTGATGATGGTGGTGGTGGCCAGTGGTAGTTGTGGTGTTAGAATAAAAAGTTTTTGGGACGAAAAACGACGGGGAGAAGACGAGGAAGGAGAAGGGCGTGACTTTTGGCACAAATTAAATCAGGGAAGGGAAATGTGTATGCATACATTTTTGATGATATGAAAGGGAATGGAGCTGAGGCTTTTCTATTCTGGATGAAATAGCTTTCAGGTCATGGAGCTTTTAATGACCACGGTCAAGATCGCTCAGCATTAGAACAGTGGTTTATTTTATGCTCTCAACGAGATAGTTTAAAAAATACGTTGGAATTTTACAACTGGAAAGCATTTCTAAAAAGGTACGCCAGGAATTACAGTAAGTTCACTCCGACTGCCTCACGGCGTCATCCTTCTGATTTTACTAAAATTTTGAGAATGGTTTTAGTTTCAGTCAATTTGAGAACTTTTTTAGCACCAGAGCTTAAAATGAAAAAAGAAAAACACGGGCATCTAATTTTGCCAATCTCTTTTGATATTTGGAAACCTTATGAAAGTCGGATGAGGGACTCACAAACAAACAAACACATAGCAAAGGTTAATTGGGAAAAAAGTTATGGAAATAATGTGATCTTCTTGATAATTTTTCAAAATGAGTATCTGATCCTGAGCTGGAAATCTTCTCAGCAAGATATAACTGGAGAAGTAAACCTATAAAAATCGCACAAAAAAGATGTTTGCTGAAATTTTCTAGGCAGTACGTTTACTGAGTATCCTGGTTCTCTGCTTATCAGAGCACCATATTTGTATACTTTTGTGATAAAGTTGCACAGAATTGATAGACATTTTTTAGCAAGTGTGTAAACAATATGTACTTTTTGACAATTTGCAAGAACCTCTCGCAAGAACTAATATCTTTGAAACTATTGAATAAATGAAAATTAAGGTCTTTCTCTTCATTTTCATATTCTTATTTAGAATTGATAGATTCATCTGCAATGTTTATCTAATGGTTCAGTAGAAGATCTATGTGAAGAGAGAGGCTGCTCACCACGCTTTATATTCAAAAACGCTACTGAAATAACGGCGGAGATGGAGAAGAGAGCGACGGATCTATCTTGTGAAAAATAAGAAAAAAAGGCGGCTAGGCCATACAAATACACGTTATTTCTAATTCTCACTAGAATCATGCCTCCCGGTGTCTGACAACGGCAATGGAAACGAAAGGAACGAAGAGGAAAAAGGAGGCAATGAGTTTTCCGCTAAAAATGTTTTTCTTCTCTTTCCTTCTTCATCATCTTCTGCTACGTTCCTTCACTCATTCCATAGGAGAAAAGAGTGAAAAAGAAGAGAAAGCTCCTCCCTTCTCCAGCAGCCCCCTTCATTTTTGTGGGTGCCTTTTTTTGCACGTTGAAAACGATGCCGAAACTAAAACAAAGAGAGAGAAAAAAAAGAAAAGAAAAGAAAAGGTGGCAAGTAAGTGAGTAACCTTGAACACGAATTGGTTGCTGACTGACACACATTGACAAGGAGTAAAAGAAGAAAAAAAATGAAATGGGAGAAGATAGAGTGGAGGAGGTGGGTGCTGTCAGTTTATCGATATGTTCGTTGATGGGTCAAAAAGTTAGGAAAATCGATTTTTGAGTTGACTGGCGATACCGTCAAAAAGTTTTGTAGGAGATTGATTCATATATATTGAATCAAAAAGTTTGGAATGCCAAGTTTGTCAAAACTGAAAAAAGATCAATGAACTATATACTCGGATTACAAGTTTGACTAGCTGGGTAGGTAGTGCTTTTTCCTATCTAACAATTATTGGTGATCTCTGTAAATTTCAGTTCTGGCCGAATTGACGGCTGCGATATCTCACCACGAAAGCTACCGTATAAATTTGATTGCTACCGTACGAAGTCTCTGAAATGTTTCGTTATTCATCAACTTTCAAAAATTTTTCAACTTTTTCCTCGGAAAAAAAATTCTGTTGAAAATCGATAAATAAGTAACCGTTTTCTGATTTTCTTACGGTAGCTATAAAATTCATAACGTAGTTTTCGCGGTGACATTTCGATTCCGTCAATTCGGTCACAACTGACTTTCACAGAGATCACTATATTAACAATAGAAATGGTCAGTCGCAAATTATTGAATAGTATACCTGAAGCAAAGTGGTGTACGTTTGAGGATTTGGTTGGAAGAAAAATGAGAATTGCACATTGATTTTAATTCAACCTGCTCTGTTTTTCGATACTAATTTCACCTGCTACACAGAAAATTAATCGAAATCGATTAGAATATTTCACAAGAATTGCCAAAACCATGAGTCAAGGAATGTGACGCTTTGAGATTAAGATAGCAGGGCGCTCCTAAGAATTTTTGGAAGACGAAAAACATGTACAAGAAAATGCACATTTTTAAAACCACTTTGATGGAAGAGACGGAAGGTTCAAAAGGCGAAATGGAATGAAATGATGAGAGTAGAGAGGGAAAGAAGGGTATTTAATTTTTCGTTAAACCTTCGGAACAAAAATAAACTAGTTGGGGGGTTGGGGGTATATACCAGTGCACGTCGTTTCCCGCACCTTTTCAATTTCTTTCTCTTTCTCTCTCTCTCTCTCTCTCTCTCTCGTACTTAAAAATTTGCAAATTAAACAATATTTCGTCGATGACAAAATGGCGGGAATGGGAGAGGCGAGGGAATAGAAGGGGCAGGGGAAAACATAAAAAGAAAATGAGAGAGGTAACAATGACAGTGTAAGAGTTTTAAGAAGCAGAGAAAAGAAAACAGGCATATTTCTCTGTTTCTCTGCTCCACCATCTCTCATAATGTTTTCAATTTTCTTTTTTCAATTGGAAGATAGAAGAAACCACGGGTTTTTGTCTTCGGGTTCATCATCTTGACCCCATTTGCACATCCATTTGCACCCCCCAATATTGCATGTCCATTAAGACGTAATCAAGCAGTCTTCTCTTCTTCCAACCATCATCTATTTCTTCTTCTTTCTCTCAATGCTCCACCACTTCTTCTTGAATTATTGACAATCTACTCATCCTATATTCGTTCTCTTCCATCCCATTGTCTGTCTACCCTCCCATTTTTCCCCGTTTTGGTGAATCAAATTTGTTCGTTTTCAATGTTTTTTTTTTTTGAAAATTTTTCAAATGAGAAAAAAGACTGACCGTTCGCCATTCGACTGCTTTGAACCAAATATTCTTTAAACTGTTTGTGACGTTCTTCTAGGGTGATGTTGGCACTCGAATCTTCGTTGAAAGTGAAAAAGTTGTGTTGCATCTCTTGGATCTGAAAAATTAAACGTTTAGTGAAGGGAATCTCGGGATATCTTTTTGAGGAATTATATTAGAATGATAAAGTTTCACAGAAATGCACTTTCGAACTTCTCGGATCGTACATATCCAAATTTTCGTTCTAAAAACTCTTCTACCGTAGGTCCGGCATCAGATACCCGCCCAAAACCGTATTTTCAGAGCAGCACATCTCGGTCGCCTTTGAAAATTTCGAAATGAGCTTAACTAAAGAAATGTTTACAGCTCTATTTTCACTAGAAACAATGTTTTTGCACAATAGGTTAGAAGGAAAGTAGAGAAAAAATCTTTGACGCCAGGCAGGAATCGAACCCGCGTCGTCAGAATGCCAGTCGATGCAATAACATCATTTCTGGTCAAAATAAGGACCACTTCTCCAATACTTTTCATGTAAAACATGGGGTCTGCACTAACCAAGTACTCACACCAAAAAATCTATACATATAGTTTCAACGGTTTACTAGTTAAATTTGTTTTGATAACACTGAAGACAATTGAGATATGCTGCTCGGAACCCACAGAGCTTCTATTACAGATTTTACGAGAAGGCTAAAAACATACTTGACGAAGCGGATGTTGAAGACTGGCCATAAGCAGAAAACATTCTCCGACTGCTATGGTTGGACTTTTTGCGTGGTGAAACATGAAAATGTGTCGTTTCCATTGGTATGTTTTGAAGAGTGTTGACACTGCACTAGCAACAACCTGCAAGAAAACAAGGAGACTTTGCAAGAGGCCAATTCAAATTTTACTTTGTAAGGACTATTGATTCTTGTCATCAACTGATATTCCTTTTTGTCATCCAAACTCATTGTCAAACCGATTGGAGTGATAATAGGGATACCATCCTTCCAGTATGGAGACATTCTAGCTACTGGAGCCAAAGCATATCCATAGGCATATCCAATAATACAATCGATTTGTTTCTTGAGAAGTTGCTCGACTGCCACATTCGGACCGATTGCATCAGAAAGCTTCGAGTCTCGATAGATCAAATTAACCGAATTATTTGGTAATATTCCTTCTCGATAGACTCGTTCTAATGCTAAATCAGCTAGTGGTTTCACCTTATGAGATGAAAAAAGAAACGGATTCTTTCCATTGCTGAAATCGTCGTCGTTTGGTAGTGGGATGACCAGGTGAATCGGATGTTTGACTGAGATCTGCAACAATACTCATTTATTTTCAGATAAATAAGAGCAATTGGTACTGTCTACATTAATAACTTGAAAATTGGGGTTGGGAACTAGGTGGCCGTGGCCGTCAGCGCTTGCAAGTATTTTTCAAAATTTCCTTTTCGATTTTGTGCTAAAAATATGACCGCCTAAATGCAATTTCTGACGGCCACGGCCACCTAGTCCCCAAGCTCAAACACCGCCGTATTCACAATACTTATCGGAAATCCTTTAATTTAGGCAGACTGTATTTTCAGAGCAGCATATTTTGGTTGCCGTTGAAAATTTCAAAATGTGCTCAACTAGTAAAATGTTAACAATGCTTTGCTCAACATTTCTTCAGTTGACAACTTTTTGATTCCTTCAAAGGCAACTGAGATATACTGCTATAAACATACAGCACTGGTTGTGCTTAAATTACAGGACTTACGGTAATTCGCACCAAATTAATAAGCAAAAAAACTTTTAGCACCTCGTAAACCGTATAGTATGGAAAAACCACAGATATACCAACAAACCATAAGCTATGAATCCATTTTCCGAAAGACTACAGTAACCCTAGCGGACCACGATAACTCAATGACTTTAGAAACGAACCTCCTCAAATTTCCCAGGCGTTGTGACGACGTGTTTCGCCAGAAGCAGTATGTTAAGTATGGAAAGATTAAATATAAATGTTCGCGTGTTTTCAAACCACATTTCGCACTCATCTCACCATTCCATTGTGCCGTTCCTGAAAAAAATGCCATTAACTTTTTTTCTCTTTTTTCTCCTATCTATTTGTAACGCAGTCGGCAAATAATAATAAGAGAGTCTGCAAAATGTGCGAAAAGTAAGAAACTCAACAGATTATTATTGATAAAAATGATAAAGAATTATTGCAACGTTTAGAAAAAAGATTGAATGAAGAAAGAGAAGTCAATTTGAAACTGCCGCGGGGGAAAAGAAGCCACGTGGCATTAATACGTGAATAATACGTGAATGAAAATAACTGCCTAACCTAGAAAATGTTCTCAATCGTGTACCAACCATAACGACCACATTTTGATGTTTTATTATTTGAAAACTTTTTTTTTCCTGAACTATAAATGATGGTCTAAAGGAAAATAATTTTATAGGTCTATTTATTCCTTCTAGTACTACTTCGAAAAAAAAAGAATTGAAATTGGAAAATGGAAAATTTCACGAATAGGAACGAAGGGGGTCACGAGTAAAATTCGAAATTGTTTGAACAGGAGAATATGGCTAGATTTTGGTAACACAAATTTGAGCACTTTGGTCCTAACCCGGTTTCGAGGGGATTTCAGAATGTCAGAGTTGTGAAACGTCACAGTTTCGAAGTTGTGAGTTGCAAAGGGACGCAGAGCCGAATTTAAAACTATTTTCGAGAATTGAAAGGAAGAACTTTGTCATCCGCTGCAAAAACATTTTTCTTCCGAGTGGCGAGGAAATTTGTTTGGTGTTGGAAAAATAAAGTTTTGGAACAACACAATAAGAAAGACAATGGAATTCTCAACAATTGTTTTATTCAGTTTCAGAATTTGTATTTATTTACTCATTAGTTTGCATTCTCGAAATTCGAATGGTTCCTCTGGTTTTCACTAATGGGTTAAGAGAAACAAAAATTGGCTTTCAAGAAGAAGAGGGAAGAGGAGGAAAGTGAAAAAAAGCCTAAAGCATGAATGAATACAACACAAGAAAATGAAAAGAACATATAAAAGAAATAAAGATGTCTTCTCTCAACCGGGCTCCTCGAGCAGCTTATTTTTAGTGTTCGGTTCGGTAGAGCTCTCAGGCGAATGTGTAAAAAGAATGCTCATGAGAATCTCATATATTGATGGTTTCGAATCCAGAAATTTCAGAAAACTTGAGAGTCTTTTGGTTATGAAATCAAAAAAAAAATACAAAAATGGTTCAAATATGACTTATTCACATACTTCAGATTGAGTTATTTTTGGCTCCGCGACATTTCGCAACTATGCCGTATTGCAAACCTTATTGGTTGCGAAACGTCTAGTTGCCAAGTGTCGCATAGCCAGTTTTTTGCAGTTTGAACCTGTTGTCACTTTTTACCGTGTTACTGTAGGTGTCTCATTGAATCAGAAAACATAGAAAACAAGTCAACAGGAAAACAAAACGTGAGAAAGTAAAACTAGTCAAAAAGCTTTTTCGGAAAAGAAAGAAAATGTTTTTTTTTTCATTTTCCTTTTTTTTTTTGCAATCTCCAAGGAGACGAATTTCTTCAAGATTTTTCAACGACTCTCTCATCGACTCTCGAAGAAAGAAAGTTGGAGAAATGAGCAAGAAGTGCAATGGAAAAAGAAGTTGAAAAAGGAGATTGAAGCAGTAGGAATATGAGAAAAAGAGTTGTTAATTTGAGAATTTGCAGTAATTGGCAATGTACAACTAGGTCAAGTTGCAACATCTCTCACCATCTAATTAGTCGATCATGCTTAGCGTCACACACTTCTTTATATCATTTTTCAGTTTTCTCTTCTTCTTCTTTTCAGAAGAGAGCTTCAGGAGAATAAATATTCCCGTCAACTTGAATCTCTTCAAAGTTACAACGACGACATATATCAAAAGAGAGAGAAAGAGTCAAGAAAAAAATCATTTGGTTGGAGGAAACGGCGAAAAAAGTACATAAATTTTGATGAACTGGAATGTTATGAAAAGTCTATTGTTTGTCGGAAAATCGTCGTTGTATTTTACATTATGAAGCTTCAAACAAGAAATGAAAAAGATGAAAAAGAAGTAAAAGAAAGGGAAGGACCATCATCATCAAATTATTCAAATGGGTGTGAGAAAATAGATTGGTCATCGAATGGAGCAGTTGGAAAAATGAAGGCATGAAATATTCATGCTTTTTTTGCAATTTTGTAGCTTTGATCTGATAGGGATCAGCACTTTCGCAAGATCTTCGAGGCTACGAAATCTTGGTTTTACAAAGAAAAAAGAATTTCAACTGAAAGGTGGTCGGACAAAAGTATGTTTGGTAGAATTGAAGAATGAAGAACGCTAAATTCAAATTTAGATTCAAGATGTAGTCATAGAACATCTGTTCAAAGTTGCAAAATAGCTGCGTTCATAAAGGTAGAAGTAGGTGTATTTCCTTTCCGCCCGTGTGGCGCAGTAGGTAGTGCACGCGGCACCAAGCTGATTTGAAGTGTAAGTTCAACCACACAGATGGCAACTATTTTTGCCTTATTCCAAAATATGGTAAACTGACAAATTAGTGCATACACCACACCTTACGTCAAATTGCGTATTTGCACTAGTTTCTGCACCACGAGACTTGCCTCTCCGGCCACCTTTAATACTGCTATAACCGCCAGGAAAATTGGTTTGAAGCAAATTAAAAAAGACAAAAACATGTTTTCACAAAATTTGGAATCTACCGTATACCGTATTCAAAATGAAAATACTTTTACGACTTCGCAAATGAAAAAGGAACAAAAACAAGGAAAACAATTTAAGATGTCTATTTTGACAGAATATGGAACCTATAATTTCATCTCTTTCTCTTTCTCTCTCTCTTTTTTTGGGGAGAAAAAGGGAACTCCTCATCAAAAATGTCCATATTTTTATGCTTGTGCTCTCCCTTCCAAAAAGCAAGCTATGCTGAAATATGACGATTGATTCTCTCTCTCTTTTCACCGCACGAATGTATGGAAAAACAGATTGAAAAGGGAAAGAGAAGAGAGCTTTATCTTTTGGAGAAAGGCTTCATGGATAGAAGGAGAGAAGGATAATCGCAAACTGATATATAAAAGGATTAAATGATATTTGAATGGCATTTGCAGAGAATTGGATAGAGATTGGGGATGGATATGATGAGCGATAAGCTAAAGAGAGACAATATAGGCAAACATGTGAATAGAGAGAAAAAGAAAGATAAAGTAGAAGGGAGGAGCAGGAATCATCGAACTAGTTCAACCGAAACGTCTCTCTCAAACAAACAAAAGCATTTTGGGGGTTGGATGGTGGTGGTATGGGATGATGGGGTGGAATTGAGATAAATTGAAAACGAAACGAGCACAATTGACCTACTAACACTCTGATTCAATTTTTTAGAGCATAAAAAAGATAAAAAGGGTTGGAAACGAGGATAGAACAACAGGGAAGCTTCTAAAGCCCAAAAGAATGATGGGAAAGGTTTTTCTTCGAAAAAAAAAAACTATTGCGATAAAACTTGTATTGTCTGAAACAAAAAGTGAACATTCATTTATTCCTGAGCTATTGTCTATAGATCATAGAGGAGAGGATGGACAATGGTTATGGTAAGGAGCACAACAATGAATGATTTGTTTCACATCAGATAAGTGAAACTTTACAAGAGCACAAAGAGTTGACCTTCAGAAAAACAAAGCGAAACAAAGATATAAAATGATTTATGGCCTACACTCTCTGTTTTGCTCCGATTTAGATGATTTTCAGGTTGTTCACAGGTTTTATTTTGTGCATGTTTTGGTGATTCATATGGTATTTTTGAAGTTCTCCTTCTTATTTCTTAGAATCATTTTCTGAAGATGACCTCGAGTCGAAACGTCGAATAAATGATTAACTAAAGTGCAGAAAGATCAAAAAGAAGGGTGAATAAGAAGGAGAAATTCAAAAATACCATACGATTTAGATGAGTTTTAATTAATTTGATAGCCCTATCCGGGTTACATATATACACCCATTTTCATAATAATCTCATAAAAAGTGATTCAATAAAAAAAATTCAATAAAAGATTTTCAAAAACTTCAGTATGTCATTTTTCGACACTTTGGTCAGGTGCATAATCTTTGTCATATCTCATCCAGCGTTGATCTGATCACTCCCCAAAATTGGCGTCACAAAACCAAGATGGTTCAGCTCAAAATCTTTCAAGAGCACAGAACTGTAGTGCCCAAAGTTGAAAAAAAATGAAAGGATCAAATATTAGAAATGCGCCTTCAAAGCTCCGCCTACAAAACGTCAAGCCCTAGGGAATTGTGTTTAAAAAGAGAAAGTAGATCAACCCTCAGAAATGAAAATGTGCGCATACTGCAAAACGAAAGAGAAATAAAAAATCTAAAATTAATATGATGACTCTTCCTTCATGCCGGACTTTGAAGGGATTAGGGAGGTGTAAAAAAAATGCAAGTGTGACAAATATTGATTCGAAAGAAGCAGAAAAAAGCACTCATCTATTCTCTAATCTGAGAAAATTCATTAGTACGGGGTGAGCCAACCGAAAGGAGGGCTTCCGCACATCTTGCTCCGTTTCTGCAACTGGAGACCACGAGACGACATCCGGATGAACGAATTCATTTTCGAGGTTTCTCCCTCTCCTGTCAAAACGGATGGAAAAGGAAGCAAAAGACGAAAAGTGCACACATAGACACAACGAATTCTCTTTTTCCTGCTCTGCCCTGCACAACCTATTACATTGAAACCGAAAAAGAGCAGCTTAGGCTCTGGCAGCGTGGAAAAAGGGAGGATATGTTGTGGTGAAGGGAAAAAAACCAGCAAGAAGGGAGAGATATTTTGAGAGACGCAGAACGAACAATGCACGCGGGGAACGACGCGGAAAGGTGACGAGAAGTTATGGTGCTGGATGAGTGGAGCACTCTGAGAAGATGGATACAAGAAGGAAATGGAGACGATGTTTGCATCTTTCGGGTTCATGGAAATATGAGGAACATGCATGAAAGTATGGATAGATGGATGAGGAGAAGGAGAAGAAGAAAAACACGATATACACATGTAAATTCGTCTTAACCTTGTCTCAACCTTGAAAAAAAATGAGATAATGTGATGCATCGGAAATGAAGGCGTTGACCTAGAAGTGCTGCATTAGAGATTTATATCTTTTTATTTTCTATCGTGAAATTATTCACTTTCAGAGCAACAGGGGACAACGCATTCCAAGGTGGAGACTGAGAAAGTGATTCAACGAGCAGTTTTTCGTTGAAAAATTGGAAGTTTAAACTTCAGGAATTTTCTATAAATTGATGGTCTGAAAGTAGATGCTCCTGTAAGTGGATTCTGATATTTCAAGCCCTCACTGGATCCAGAGAGTCTGGACATCTTTATTCCCTCTTATTCGCAATGTATTGTCGATTTCAGATTAAGATTTCCAGACTTTCCAGGCTGCAGTGAGGGCTGGAAATTTCTGAATCCACTCACAGAAGCATCTACTTTCAGACCATCAATTTATCGAAATTTTTTAACCTATGTGAAAAAAAACCATTCCTTTGTAAGTAATTATAGATTTTCTTTCAAATTGAACACTTATGGACAAACTTTCAGACTGTAGGATGACAAGACAACTTTAATTGTTCGAACAAAAAAAGATACATGAGTCCCCATACTCTTTTTGCAGAACAACGAGAACTGCATGTCATATTCTTCTTTTGCAAAAAAAGAAAACAAGAATAGGACATTAGACTTCCTAATGGTGCTAATCAAAACTCAAACGGCCGTGAAAAGAGAGCAGTAGACTGTCGGGGGCTCATCCTCTTGACCTGCTTGAGGGGGTGTTAAGGGGATAGAGAGTCTACGAAAGTATGAAGAGATCAACAAGAAAAAAACATGTTATCATCCAAATCGAAACCACCCGGATATGTGTTAACACCTTGAAACGTCACATAGGCTCAGATTAAGATGGAAGGAGACAGAAATATGCAAAGAAATATATTTTTTCGATATATACGGAATATAGAAACGGACAAATTACTTGTTCGAAAAAGTAATAAACAAAATTGAGGCAATATTCAGGGGGACTAAACTTTTTAGTGTTCTGAGTCTGACAGCACCGTATCCCAGACGGAAATATATTCCAAATAGAACAATGGAAACTTCTTAAAGTAACAGTTCTTTTAAGAAGCATCCTAGAATCTGACAGTACGTAATCAGAGAATTATGTCAAATTTTCTCAGGCACCTTGCCTAGTTTTCTGGCAAACGGCATGCTTGCCGACAAATCTCAGAGTAGTAAGTATTTTGAACATAGAAGAAAAAATTGGCAGAATTTTCTTAATTCGAAAACAATGGAACACCGACTATGTGAAATTATTGAACATTTTTGAACTTTCCACTAGCGTTTTTGGTTTTTTTGAGTTTTTTTGTAGATGTATCTAGGTTAATTGAATATTCCGTTTTTTTATCAACAGGATATAAAAGTCTAAAATCAGAAGAGATTTCCAACATTTACACCAAGAGCAACGAGCACGGATGAGAATCAGTGCTAAAATTCAGAAATCTACCTAGAAAAATCAACTGAAACTCAAATACCGTCCACAACCAAAAAAAAACTGGATGATTCCAAAAAACGAAAAAGGAATAAAGGATAAAAAGAAACTGTTCCTGCTCTTTTTCTTTCTCTGGCTCTCAACGCAACATTAAAGTAAACTTTGAGCAACTACTAAGATGAAAAGAGAGAAAAACCCCTTCTCTTTTTCTCCGGTGGAGATCTCGGCCCGAAAAACAAATCCAACCCCAAACATTATGAAGAAGCATCATCACTTTCTTCGCCGTCCTCCTCTCAAAAAAACTTATTTCTTTTTGCAAAAAACTACTCATATTCCTTCCCCTCTCCTCCCTCATTTTGAGAGAGAGAGTGAAGATATTTTTAACTGTTTTTCGGTGAGAAAAACCTTTTTGTTTTTTTTTTTTTTTTTGGAATAACGAATAAATGTGAAAAAGAGAAAACAACACACACACGAAAGCTGTGAAAAACGACACCAATTTCAGAAGATGCATATTCATTGGAGCGAGAAGATTATTTGAAAAAAAGAAGAATATTGAAGATATAAAAAAAAACGTCGTTATCCTGATTTTTCTGCTTGTTGAGAAATCTGATGTTGTGGCTCATCGTACTGTCGAGCTAAAAAATCTAAAACAATTTCAGCGGAGCATCTGGTAAAGAAAACTTTGAAAATGCAGTCCGCTTAAAAACGAGCTGTTCGATATTGAAAAATTCACATTGCCTTAATTTCAGGAGCTTCAGTTCTGTTTTGTTTACTTTCGAAGCTGGAGGTACATGAAAGTTTTCGTTGCGTTTTCAACCAGTGATTGAAGCCAAACCATTTCCCCCTGTTCTTTCAGATTTTGAAATCGATTCTCAGCCATCTCTTTGATCGAATTTGGGATTTCTTCTGTTTATTCTTTAGAAAATAGAATTTTCGTTCAGATTTGACAAAATTCATACCCGGAAAACGAATTCCAAAAAAGCTGAAACTTCATCCTTTTTTTTAAATACAAGTTTTCGGGTTAGAGGAGAACGTGTCAGAACAAATGAACTACTACCATGCTTCTTCTCGGAACAGCCATCATTATTTTTTCCCCGGAATTCCAAAAATTTTCTACGGACCGACAAAATGTATCTGAATATTTTTCACAGCAATGTCAAAACTAGTGAATGTTGCTGACTTTAACGTTTTTTTCAAATTAGTTTCCGAGAAGAAGTCAACTGTTCATCAGATTTCTAGAGTATATTCAATCGATAAACTCCTGTTTGAATAAAAAAGTATTGATTTGTGCTTGTTCTGTTTTTTCTGAAAGGAAGGGATAATTCTCAAAAACATCCATTGGTGAGAAGATATTTATTGATTTGCACAAGAATAAATTAAATAAATACATCGGGGAATTATATTTGAAATTCACTTATCATCGGAGAGTTTTAATTGTCCTAGGAAACCTCTCATATTATCATCATCTTCATCATCCTCATCATCATCCGAGTCTGGCGGAATTTGAAAAAACTGACGCATCTCCTCTGGACTTTTTCCAGATGCTTGTCTGGCAATGAATTTACAAGCGATATTCATGAGTCTCATCAATCCAAGTTCGTACGAAGCATTGACCATACCAGTGAGAAGACCAGTTGATAATGCTTTTTGAAAGAATTGTTGCTCGAAGTCAGTTAACTCAGGAATCTCTTGATTAGCAGGATCAAATTGATCATCTTTGAAGTGTTCGTAGTACTCAATTAATCCTCGCAAAGTGGGCGCATCAATTGTTCCGAGATTCATGACTTCTGGGATCTGTCCTCCATTGTTTTTTATGTAATCAGCAATCTTTGTAGAGTGACGCAACACATACTGTTCAACTTCAATGATTTCGTCATCCGACGTCTTCAAACGAAGCATAGCTTATCTGAAATATACATATTTTGCTGATAAGCTAAAAGGTACTCATTCAATTTAAATGTGATCCTAATAAGTTTTCTTTTCTGATTCCTTAGAAAAAAAATAAAATTCAGTTACTAGAAAAGACAGAAGAAATCTTCAAAATGTGCATCACCAAGAAGGTGTGGAGATACGAATATGGCACCCTCACGGAAATAGAGCGCGCTTGCATTGGACAAATGAAAAGAGAGTGTGTGTGTGTGTGTCTGTGTAGGTGTGTGCCAGAGGATTGTGGCAGTGGTATGCCTTTTGGATAAGGAAACCGACTATACAAGGAAACCTGGAACATGTATGGGGGATTCATACGGCAATGGCTTTTTATCGTTTGTTGGATTTCAGAAAAAAAAGGAAACCGGAGGTCGGAAACAAGCAGAGTCATACCGGTGAAACTGAAAGTTTTTTTCTAACCCTTATGATTTTTTTCCATTAGGGATCTATTGGTTTTTTCACAGAGCCCTTACTGAATGTCAAAAACCAGACACCTTATATACTGTTCAGAACATGTTTAGGAAAATGAAAGTCAAATTCAGATGTACGAAGTGTACCTAATCGTTCTTCAAGTCTGATAGGTTTTCATTTCTTCTTCCAATTCTTTTAAAGTTCAAGGACTTTGACCCAAAACGGAATGGTTCGTCTCGTAAAATTGTTCCATACAGACCGAATCACGCAGGCCGGAAGTTCACTATAGATGGATTTCTCGGGATGTTTGCTTGTATCACGAATAGAAATCCATATATATATATATATATATATATATATATATATATTACGGTTCCAGCAAAGACTTAAAAAAACAAGGAGCACTACAAATAAGCATTTCATTGAATGTTTCCAAGAATGAAAAGAAACGATTACACAAACACACAGTAGTTAATATTCTCTCCCTTCTTCTTCTTCAATTATTCATCAGTAAAGAGGCCAAAACGACATCTTCGAACTCATTGGATCGTTTCTGTAAAACATTGAAATTGTTTTGAATATTCAATAAAACTCACAAGTAGTCGTTATCGTCTCGTTTCGTTGTCTTCTGTCGATAGTACTTACGAAGATAGGAGAGTGGTATACGGTCGAGACTTCCGAACGCCGATCTGAAAATATCGGAAAGTGATGAGTGGAGGTAGAAGCATTGAATTGAGATTCAAATTTTATAGGGTTAGTCCATTATTTTCAATTTTTTAAAATTCTATTTCAAAATGAAATTTTCAATCGACGCAAGATTTTGTGAAAAAAGAATATTCCGTTAGAAAGAAGATTTAGAAATCATTTTCAACCGAGATATGAGCTGTGAGGAATTGAACCACAGGCCCTTTTAGCCCTCTATTTTAACGGAAAGAAGGACAGTGGACTTATTTTCCGTGAAAATAGGGGGAGAAAGGGTAGATACTCAATTGCTATGAGTGATCTTCTGCTATGTGGGAAGTGCTAGTGTCCCACGTGCTATGGGTATTGCCTCAAATGCTATATCTGGCTCTTCTGCTATAGATCAACTGCTATTCTCACTTTTTTTGGCTCTAGTGCTATGGTGAGACAATAGCCATAGCACATGAGCCATCTAAAAATGGCGAAAATAGCAGTTGATCTGTAGCAAAAGACCCAAATTTGGGAAAAGTGGCATATAGCAGAAGATCACTCCATAGCAGTTGAGATGCATTGCAATTGAGTAATTGCCGGGGAGATGGCCTCTGGTTCAATTCCTTATAGCTCATATCTCAGTTGAGAATGAGTTTGAATCTTCCTTCGAACGAAATATTTTTTTCACAAAATTTTGCGTCGGTTCTTGAAATGAAATTAACAATTTTGAAAGTTGCGTACTTGCCCTCTATGAACTTTGAGACCTCATCGAAAAAACTTTCCGGTTTTTCGGATTGAAAACCAAATAACTGTGGGGGTATTTCAGAATTGATAGTTGTCAAAAAGTAAGACATACCCTCCCATGGAGCTCCGTTTCTCTTGGCACTCAGCAGTGTTAATGAAGAAAAAGAACGAGAGAAGAATGATGAGCAACCACGGACGCATTGTTATATTCTGAAAAATGACTTTATTGAAGAAAGCTGAGATGTATAGAATCTCATTGTGATAAAGTGGGTGTATGGGAAGGGAAAAGGGAAATAAGATGATGCCAGTCGACATGAAGAAAAATGAGAGGGGAAAAAACACAATTAAATTAACTGAAATCTTTTGTGTTTGCAAAAGAGAGAGAAACCACATATGGGTGTATTCATTATAATTACACTCTTTTTGTTATTCTAGAAAGAAAAATAAATGAGCTTGGCATTTTTTGGTTTTGAAAGATTGCTCGGAAACTGATCAAGTAATATAGTTCAGGAAACTCATCCCCTTCGTATTTTTGGGTGAATATTCTATTGCTATGAAACCTAATGTTATTTGCTCAACTGCTATGAGTAATCTTCTGCTATGTGGGAAGTGATATTGTCTCGTGTGCTATATTTGGCTCTTTTGCTATGGGTCAACTGCCATTTTCACCATAAACAAGTGGTGATAATAGCAGTTGATCTATAGCATAAGAGTCAAGTTTGTGAAAACTGGCATAAAGCAGAAGATCACTTCATAGCAGTTGAGTAATTACCGAATTTTTGGCTCCTATAATTCTCAGAATTAGATTATAAACTAAAATTGGAGCGACACAAATCAACTGGAAACACTACAGTAGTATCGGTAAATGTTTGTACATTAACATTGGTTTCTGATGCTTTTTGAAAACGTTGTATATCCCCCAAATCGCCCATAAAATTGGAAGCTACTCATCCGCTATGGAGTGATCTTCTGCTATATGCCATTTCTCCCAAATTTGGCTATTGTGCTAAAGATCAGCTTTAGATGCTTTTAGATGGCTCATGTGCTATGGCTATTGTCTTGGCATAGCAGTTGAGCCAATAATCATAGCACGAGATCCAAATATAGCACATGAGACAAGAGCACTTCTCACATAGCAGAGGCTCACTTTTAGCAGTTGAGTACCTACCCATAAAATCTGCCAAATTGACTTCAATTCAAAAAAGTTGTTATTACATTCTGTTTACTACACATTTTGCTTCCCAAAGATCTATAATGAAGTTCTTCTTCTTCTTCTGATTTTCAGAACAGAATAACAATGATTCATAAAGTTCCATGTCGAAAAATTAATATGAAAAATGGTGTAGAAAACACAGTGGGAGAGTTATGATGTATAAGAGAATTAATGATGTTGAGCCGTCTATAATACATAAGACATGCTTTTGATGCAAAACCTAGGATTTGGATCAAAAAATCTAGAATTTTGCACAACGTTTTGGAGAATATTGCTCGATGAATGGAAGAAAACGGAAGAGAAAGAAATCAAAAAAGGAAAAAAACGAGAAGCGTATTTTCTCCAGACAACAATTATATATTGAACCGGATGATTGTTTTTGTGTCAAAATAAACAACAAAAGAACAAAAAATGTTGTATTAAGAATTTATATTTTCAGAGATTTCAGATAGAAGGTCTTCCGAATTGTGTCTCTTTTAGTTGAAAGGTCTCTCAAATTCAAGATTAGTTGATCAGTTAAAATTTGAGTCCTTGCCCTCTACAAACGGGGGCTAATACTCTTTTACTACCTCTACTCTTTCACTACCAAAAGATTCTTTTGCTACCTTCAGATTTTTTACTACCCGCTTTATTTTTTACTACTCAGCATATGTTATAGAAAAATTAAGGTTTTGATAGGTTAAGCATATAAGGTAGCAAGCTAATACAACTTTTCGAGAGCCACTTGGTAGTAAAAGAGTAAAAAATAGTAAAAGAATCAAAGTAGTAAAAAAGTATTTGCCCAAAGCGGGTTATATTGACCCAAACTATGCAGCAGAAAGAAATTACAGACAAAAATTCTTAGGAGGCGGTTTCATATCTCATGACTGCCTTCATCAAAAAGCAAAAACTGACAAATGCTCCGCGAAAAAGGCATAAATCACCTTGATGTAGTGTCCTGTCTACCTGACAGCTCAGAAGACATTTTCCCGTCTCAGGCATCACGATAAATAAGCAAGGACTTCTTCGGAAAATTTATAATCTTCTGGAAAAATTTCGAAAAAATTCAGACCTGTTTTCCAAGTTACTCCGGAAGTATGACGACTCAGATACGATACTTTTATGACAAAGTTCTCTTTTTTTCAAATATGAGAATGCATCACTGAATAGGAAATGCCGAGGAAAAAAGTTCAAAAATTAATTGAATAATTAAGAGAAAAATATACTTTGAACTCAATAACAAAAACATTAACTTTTCTATGAAGTGTTGAATGTTTGAAGACAGAATATAAAACTATAAGGAGCACCAAATCGAAAGATAAAAATTCGGTTAATTTTGCACTGAAAATCTAAGGAAGATCCACTTTGAGGGATCAAAACTTCAGATCCAGCAGAGATATGAAAGAGTTGTCAACTATCTGATTCTATACAAAATTTCAGCACCGAGTCGCAACTGGGAGCTTGAATATGGCCCCATCAGCTAAGTTCTAGTACGGGACAGTTCTAAAGCGGCTACCACCAAAGCTATAAGCCGCGGAATGAAAAGTTGACCCTAGGGTTGAAGGAAATTCGAAACTGCCAAGCTTCGGACCATCGCCACTAAGAATAGTTCTATCTCAAAAGTTGTTTATGTTAGAAAAGTGATCAACTAAAGATGAATATAGAATATGATTTCCTACATTTTCGTATTACATGACATTTTGAAAGCAATCCCGACTAATGATTTACAGCCGACAGAATTAAGAAATATTGAAAATAATTACGTTTTCTGCAAATTAGAGTTTTTCGAGGCCCCTCCAAAGTTGAGAAAATAGGAGGAGCTTGAAAATTGAAGGTAGTTTTCAGTGCAAAACAGCTTTTCAAACTCCCCCCATTTTTTCCCGCTTTGGAGAGCCTCAGTTCTTCCAGGTTTTCTTAATTCATGAAAAGATGGGAATTTTAGAAATAACGGGAATTTGAAAGTGATTGAAGTGAAAAAATTATATCGAATTTTTCATGCCCAATTTGATCCGAAGGGAAAGGTAATAAAATTAATAATGGGGAATTCCCAGTGAATTTTACTAATACTTGAAAATTCAAATTCGCTTTTTCTGAAACAACAAAACTTTCTTGTTTGCACAAATTCATTGCACTAGTCTAGTACAATTTTCAGGAGGAAATCGAAAAGAATCCACGCCCGAAAAATTCAGAATTCCGTGTTAATGTCGGTCTTGTGAATTGATTCTTTTATGCATTAATTTTTAACGATTTCTCCCTCAATTCGAAAAGGAAACTCTATTCTCAATGCATGTATTTTATCAAACTGTTGGAGTGTAAAATTCTGGCGATCCGTCATATATTCAATTTTTTTGAGATTTCAAAGCAAAAGTGAAAGAAAAACAAAAGAAAACAACGTTTATATTCTTTAAAGTATCATTCTTTTTCATTCACACACAATAGCTACGAAAACATTATTCTCAAGAATGAAGGAGAAAATTGACCAGAATTGAGCACATTTTCCAAATCCTATGCTCTTAAATCTATAGAAAAAAAGGAGAACAAAGAGAACAAGAGTGACAACTGTTCAATTATTATTAAAGCATTTTCAAAACAGGCGGGGAAGAGGTGGTGACGGAATAATTAGAGATACTAAAAGAATATGAGAAATAAAACACAAACATGATAATCGTGAAGATTGACTAATTCTTCTTCAAGTCAATTCTAAAAAATATATAGGTCATCGATAACTCAATACGTATTATCGAACTCAAATGCTGACATCATTTCCATCTGATTAGACATCGATCCACTGTTTTCATCCTCTTGCTGACGTGCTCGCTTCGCCTAGAAAAATAGAAAGTTTGTGAGAAATCAGGAATACGGTAAGATTCTGCTGATCACTAATGACTTTTCGATTTTCATTTAGATGTTGATGTTACGTTTTCTAGGGAAACAAAACATCTTGGACGTTGAGGTATTGTGATAAAACACCAGAACGATCGGATTCTGAGAATGAATAAGTATTTTTTGTCATCTGGACAAGACAGTCTACAATAGGTGAAACAATCGATCTACAACACGGATGTTTCCATTCCCTCAATCCTAAAGTTCCTGGGAACTTGATAACAGTTATATTCCTGTGTGATCAGATAACAATGGCTTGATAATTTTCTCCAAAAAGATATTACCTCCATCCGCAACCTTTGAATTCTAGCTTCTTCGTTTTCGCCGTTCTGAAATCAATTCTTTAGTGAGAAAATATTCAGCAATCTATTGAATGTTGAACTGAAAAGTCTCACACCTCTGTCTGTGCTCCACCATTTCCATTCTCTTTAGGCGATGTTATGCGATTTACTGAACTGGACCCGGGAACCAGCTGAAAATATAATTACAACAACTGGAGCATGTCTTAATTTTGGAAAAAAATCTCTGAAATTTCCCTTTTTTATAGTACCTGTGAAGAAGATGAGCTGCCAAATGTGTCCGGAAGTAGTGTATCCAAAATACTTTGCCCTTTTTTCGTCGTTCCTTTTTCAGTGGGCTTCGATGATGTTGATGCAGCGAGAGTTGCAGATTTCGGTTTCACTTGAGATGTTGTAGATGTTGTTGATGATTTTGGAGGTTCTAAAACTTCATGCAACGTTTAAGTGATTCTTTATTTCGAAAAACAAGTTTTCCCAACTCAGAGTCTGTAAAATCAGTTCCATTTGCCCGTGTGGATATAGTGGAGAGTGACGGAACAATTGAAAAGGTTATCAGTTTATTTTCAGGAACGAGAGCAGATCAGATCAGTAATATTCAATGTGAGACATGAAGAGATGAATTATACATTTACAGGAGGAATTGCGGGGGAAAAGTGACACATATGTACGTCTAATAATTTTACATAGAAAACCAGAGAGATTCATACCAGGTATTGATTTATTAATGCTTGACAGTGTTTGAATCATTTTGAATTGAATAAAAAATACTAGCTAATCAGTTGGCAAGTTTATGGAAAGATTAAACCAAAAGTTTCAAGTTTTTACTCCTTTTTGTCGAAAATCCTGGGATCCAGGACGATTTTTAAGAATTAAAAATACTAAAATCTGTCGGACGTTGTCCATCTTTTTTAGAGAGAATTACATGGGTTAGGGCGTTTTATAGCCTCTTTAAGAAAGTTGCCGGACTTCTTTTCACTCCGACTCTTTACTTCAGTTTTCAGAATAGTTGTATCTAAAGACTTCAACTAAATTTCAAAATCTTTCTAAATTGAGAAAGACTGAAAAGTTTGCTGTCTTTCTATAGTTTCGACTTCAACTCACAATGCCTAGTCAGTCAGTTTCGAAAATCCAAAATAGAATCGGGTGGAGAACCTTTTTTTAAAGAATACTTTTACTTCCAATTAACTAGTAGCACACAGCGTTTGGTTATTTCTAGTCTGTGAACCTGGTTAATAATTTTCAAAAAGTTCTGATAAAACGGAAGTATAGAACTCAATTTTTACATGTAACTATAATGTTGTTAGGGAAGCGCTCAGGGTAGACAGGTTCAACCGGACAAATGGAATGACCCATTTCAAAAACAAAGCTATAGATTCAAAATAATGATAAATGCTCACGATAAGAACCCGAAGGCCCATTTTTTCCAATCGCTGTTGAAGTTACACGCGCCATCGGTGGCTGTCCGCCCATTCCTCCCATTCGCGGCGGAGGTCCGGAGGATTGATTCCATTCCTTAGATGTTGAAGGCGGCTGGCCAGACTTCCGAGGAATGCCTGAAGAATCTTATGGAAAATTAAAAAGTGTATCCTTCGAAATTATCTTACTTGGTCCCTCATCATCTGTATCCTCATCACTGGTCGAAGAGCTTTCCGATTCACTGCTTTCCTTCTTCCTCCGCTTTCGACTGTTTGATGTTTCATCGTCCGATGATTCAGACATGTTGAAGTTCTTCTTTTTCTTATCGTTCTTACCAGTGGCCAGTATTGTTGATGCTGAATTTTTCCCTAGAACAGGCATTGCTGGAGGTCGCATCAACTTCTCATCATCAATTTCTGTTTTCACTTCAGGGGTAACATCGATTGTCTTCATAAATGCTGCCATTTCTCGTAAACACATATCTCCGAGAGATTCAAAATCGAGCTCTATTTCACTGTCGTCAAGTGCTTGATGAGTTAGCTGTAAAAATAGAAAATATGTAAGTTCGTTGGCAAATCAGAAAACTAGACTTAAGACTATGAAATCTTGTAAAAATTTTGATTTTACTACAGTTTCTAACGATAAATTCTTCATAGAAAATGTATCTCAAATGCTCGAGATTCATCGTTTGTGTTTTCGATTGAAAAAAAGACAAACCGCGCTGCATTCTCTTCGTTGAATAATTGAAATGACAGTGCTCAATTGGTTCGGTGGCAATTGATTGACGAGTTGGCTCAAACGGCGTTTTTCATCGTACGACAATGCCGGTTTGTTTTCCTCGTCATCTGAATCGAACTCGTACCCGTACATTTTAGAAGAAGAAGACGTCTTCTTGGTCCGACCATTCTGAAATAGAATATATATATATAATACATGTTTCAAACAATGAGGAGGTTAGAAGCACAGAGAAAATGTCCCTCATATAAACTAGAGTACAAATTTGATTAAAAAGAAGATCGAAAAGCTTAAGAGCATGACAAAACTTTTGCTACCCCCTGTTGGAAAGCTACAGTTTTGGGGACTAACTTTTGAAGACACTCCAAAAATACTCACTTTAGAGGCTGAGCTGCTTGGTGCCGCAACTTCCCCTATTCCTGTAGTGCACAATGTTTTTGTCTCTGTTATAAGCTTTTCAGGGAAAGGTTCATTCGGATTATGCTCTCTTTTATTCTTCACTTGCATCAGTTTCTCTTTCATTCCTGCAATTGCTGCCAACTCTGCATGCAGTTTTTCTTCACGCTCTCGAATCATACACAAGGCATTATTAATCTGCATTATATCTTCCGATTTCGCCATTCCACCAACTTCAACATTGGGCTCTTTTTTGATTTCCTTCTCTTTCTTCGAAGTACTCGCTTTTATCGTTTTCGGTGCGGCTACAGGAACAGGAGCAGGAGCAGACTGTGGAGCTGTTGATGATGGTCGTGACTCTGGATCTTCCATTTCTGCCCATCTCTTCTCGAAAACTTCTTTAAACTTCATTCCAAAAATGTGAACTGGATCGCCGACTGGATTATAAAGAAAACAGTTGTTCAGCATCAGCCTAATGTCATGTGCAAAGTCGGCTGGCTCTTTGTATACGCCCGTGTCCATTTTCGTTCTGATAGTTTTCAAATCAATCGGCTCTTTAATAATTTTGTGATAATCATGAAGACCCAATTTCTCGGCGTCAACAGGTTCCATGAACACCCAAGTGAACTCCTGAAATTAGAAATATTTGAAAGTAAGTATGAAAAAATATTATCTCATAAACGTTAAATCACAGAATTTCTCAGACGTTCAGATATTTCGTTTTTTTTCAGACACCGGTTTCAGCATGTGCTGCTCGATATTTATTTTTTTTTTGGTAATTGTTTGGAGTGTTTCTGTTACTATTTGCCACAACTTACCGAATATTTTTTACTAAGCAACTCGCATAAAAGTTTGTGACATGGCTTCAAAATTGGAGGAATCGGCTGATGAACCTCCTTCTTAACAACCGTCACTTCTCGTTTCGCTCGAGACTGCTCAGGCTTTTCTTCATCATCAGAATCGGCTTTTCGCTTTCCTGTCTTCTTACCAGCGACTCTCCGTTCAGGCTGGAAATTCATTTTTATGAAATTATTTTCGTAATTAAATTATGCTTTCAACGAACCTTTCCCTGTGGCGCCTCATTTCCAGAATCTGAAGGGGCCTCAGAAGGGCCTCGTGAATCTTTTTTTGTGGATGGTTTAGCTGCATCATCTTTTGCTGTTTTTTTCTTGTTTTTTCCCCAGTATACATCCATATCTTCTTCTTCTTGTGGAGCTTGTTCTAGGGATTTTTTGATGACTGCGTGTACATTTTGAGCCATAAGTGTTACATCATCTTCTTTTCCGTTGAATGTATAGCAATTATTGAAAACTGTCTCGATGTCCTATATTATACAATTTTTGAACTTTTAGGTAAGAAATGTTACCCACATCAATGCATTCCTGCGCACACGTGTAATACGTGCTTTTTAGCCTCTGCTCAATCGTCTTCAAATCCATTGGACGTGCGATTCTCTCATGATATAACTGTAATCCGGTTTAAAGGTAATCGATTAACGAACTTTTTCTTACAGGAATACAAAGAGCAAGTGCATCGACAGGCTTTTGAAACGGCCACACGTGTTTATGCTTTCCTGCTTCCTTTAGAGTCTTCGTCATGATATAGTCCAGCTTGTTTGTATGCCGCGTTGGCTTTCCAAACGGTGGAAGTACTCGTGGTTGGACGATTCCTTTTACAGGTTGCTGAAAGAAACAATTTTGAAACTTCAGCATCACCAGTAAATGTTTCGCGAATGTTCGAACTTAGATATCATACTTTTGTCAAAAAATCTTCGCTTTTTTAAAAATGTTCGAATGTTCAGGTAATTATTCCGAAAACTCACTTGTCGAGGACTCGCCCATGGCCTTTGTGCCTGTGTCTGTTCCCCTTCGGACATCTGTAACTCAATAATTAATTGTTTATAATTGGTGACGTGTTAAGATATCCACGGTATAACAAGGCTGAACAGTTCATAGAGTAAGTTATATCTTAGAAATCAAGGTCGAAAAATAAGGATAAAATCAATTCGGAATAGTATCCGGTACAATTGTATGAGCATGGATGCCACAATTAATTTTTCAAGCGCATCAAAAGTTTAGCGAGGTAACACAATTGTGTTATTTTCTTTCGATCCGTCCAGCTGTTCACAATTTCTCGGCTTATCAGCATGAAAAAACATCCAGAAAATTGTAGAATAAGAATTAGCTTCTGATAAGCAATGAAAAACTAAATTTATCTATTTTATTCTTTGGTTGGAAAAATAGCACCAAAGTAGTTCAATAGCTGCAGCTGAGAACGCAAAAAGTCAGAAAGGACACAAAGAGAGCGCCATACACAATTGTCTATGGAGCGCGCTTTCTTCGTCATTGAATTAAACTGCTGATTCGACTTCAAAAAATGTTTCTAGCATCCAGACTGAGCTTTCAAAAAAGAAAGAACAATTATGGCAGCAGAATAATACTTACGGCATGATAAACCTTATGTTCTCGTCGATACGAGAATTATTTTTGTATCTCTGCGAGAGAGATCATGAACTCTTAGTTTAATTCGAAAAACCCTGACTCGGGTCTCCAAATTGAAAATTGTTGGGAAAACCAATGTTTGCGACTGAAAAATGATGAGTCACACCGAATTTCACAACAATAGTTGTAACGGCTCTATGCGGGTGCTGTTAATGAAACGATTTATTACAGTCGAACATCGTGATGTTTTCCTTTCAGATTATAGGTCAAATCCTGAACGATATTGTCGGTTGTGGTAGTTACAATCCTACGTCACCAGCGATGTTTATATGCATATATCCTTTAGAATCATCGTTCAGTATTAAAAATTATAATTGCTCAATTTTTTAAAAACGGTGAAACATTTTGACCCAGTTCTTGGAATGTGCCCTTGTCATTTAGTCCCGGAGCCGATCGCAACTGCATATCCCCCAATTCTGAATGAATCTCAAGATATAGCCAAAAAGCGAAAATAGTGTTGGTTTTGGGACGTTGGCGGGCGGTTTGAGAAACGAGACGCATTAATCGATTCGTGTCGATTTTTGCGGAGCGCGCGCGCACGCGTTTTGTATGACTATCTAGTCAGAAATGTCGAGAAGGAATAGTGTGCAGCATTGAGAGAATTACACATTCGGACGAGGCTGCCAGGCAGTGTGTGCAGTGGGACACTGACGAGTCGACATTGAGGAAATAGTGGGGAAATGGAGGAGAAGTATCCTGGCGAGTAGTGGAGATAAATGGATAGGAAAGGGTGGAGGAGAACAATTTAGAAAGAATGAGAGACAGGAATGTTTTCTCCATCGAATTGGGAGAAGATACACAAAAAAGGTCGAAGTGTATGAATCCAATTTCAAATTCAAGGTTAATATTTGTGGCCAGAAGCTGGTTAGAAGATTGGAATTCGTAGTTTACAGCATCAAGTACTGTTTTCGATGGAATGAACAGTAATTGGGAAATGAACTTTCCCTCTCAATAAATGTGCACAATCTGTCGGGAGTACATACAAATCCTACTAGTGGATCATAAGTAAGAGTGATGGTTACAGGAATAAACCTGCAGTGAATCATAATTTTGTTAGGTTCAATAGTTTTATAGTCTACATAGTTATAGAGTGGATTCTTCGAAATCAGAATAATTAATCATTAAATAATTAATTTTTCCCAATAATACAAAACGCCAGAAAGAACATTTTAGTTGTGGCCAACGAAGCTGACTAGGATTAGAACGAATTCTTTCTTAGAGACTCACAATATATTAGATGAGAGGATTATGATAGAATACCGACTTCCGATACGCAAAGCAAAGAAATTTATCTTTTGCAGATTTGGGAAATGTGTGTTGGCGTCTAGAATCTAAATTTATTTTCACATTTTCTATGAGTGCAATTCGAACATTGAATATAGAGGAAAACTTCCCTGGGCAATAATCTCATAGAAAACTGAATGTTCCTTAATAACAATGCTTTGATTAAATAGTTTCCACATGCAAAACTTGCAGGTATTTCCGACTCATTGCCTAGAGTCTTTTAAAAGGGGCTCTACAATATTTCTGAAAACAAACGGGACTTCAAATTGATCAATATTACGATGATTTGAATTAAAAAATCCGTCAAACCCAGAATCTGATGAGATAACCGATTTGATCTGAGAATGAAATTCTTGCACAACATTGATAGACAACAAATTCAATGGAAGTATGAATTCATATTTCTATTGGTTCAATAAAAAATAAATGATCATGAGTCATAAGCTGAGCAATAGTTAAACAAAACAGATGCCTCGGTATTTCAATCAATTATTATTTTTTATTAACATTTTTCGAGTAACAGAAACAAAAAGGAAATGAGACCTTGATTACAAAAAATTCAAACCTATGAAAAGTAGTAGATTAACGATGCAATCAGATATTGAAGATAATAACCATGAATCCCATTGGAACTCTGAAAAATAGTTTTTCAATCAAAACTCAACAAATGTTTCCTTACTTTTACTCTGACAGTAATTTTCTCATGAACAATGCTCAATTCTCCACGTATCGACATGTGAAACTCATCATTCTCTTGCACTTTATGAATCAGAAGACTGGTTTTGTAGCAGTATGGAACTGGTGATACTGGTTCACTTTGCACTTTCAGGATTGTTTTTGGACTCAATGAGGTTACTGCAAACCGTTTCGATGCTGAATCAGGAGTGATAATTCCGTCTACAGTATGCCAAAATACATCTGGTCGTGGATTCGCACAGACCTATAAAACAACAGAATATTTTTAAGAGGAGAGATATTTTTCTATGTGTTAATAGTCTTCATTATTTGGCAAATCTAACCTCTAAATTGATTTCTCCATTTCTGTTGACTGGTAGTTTACTTGAGATTACTTTGACCGGCTCAATACCAACTACATTAATTGCGAACTCTGAACTGAATGCTCGATATCTTTGATCATGATGATTTGGAATCGTGGCAGCGCATTTATAAGTTCCACTCATTCTTAGTGAGTTCATTCGTACTTCACAATTTGACTCCACGACAATTTCTTCTTTTCTGAAAAAGACGGTTTTTGGTAGATGTGTTCAGAAAATCTATAAAACTAACTGGCAATTTTTGTGCTCTTCTTTCTTAGCGCAGGGAAATTCTCTCCATGGAGCCGTTGCACTGTCGGATGGGCGAAACATCCACTGGATTTGCACTGGTTCTGGCAGAGATGAGAATGAGCAATGGAGTTTTGCCACTCCGCTGTTTAGCTGAAAACAGAAGGAAATGAATTATTGTAGGATACTGTCATAATCTAATTGTGACGTTTCGTTTCTGGCGCTACCCCGTATTAGAACTTCCCGGATCAGAACCGGGCCATATTTCAGCTCCCAGTTACAACTTGGGACTTAATTTTTATCCAGAAAAACTTCGGAAACACCCGGTTCTAATGCGGGGTAGCACCTCATTTGTCAGAGGTGCAATACCGATATTTATAAATTTTTTCCTGTTTCACTCACGGCGTAGGTTCCCAAAGAGGCAGATTTCGTTTCATTTTTCAGCCAAACTCCGCAAGGAAGTGGATACCCATCCTAAATAAACATTACTGATAAGAGAGTTTCTTTAATGTGAAACCCCTACGTGTGTACAAGTTCCTTTACAAGAACTGTCTGCAAAAGCACTACTAAAAGTGGAAAGAAGAAGTAATAAACAAGAGAATCCAGCAGAGTACAAAGTCATTGTGAAGATCTGAAAAAGAAAAGTAAGGGGAATGATTGATGGAAACAAAAATGTTGTATCCTCTTTTCTCCCTCAAAAAACTAAAAAGTTATTAGTCATAGGATGGTACATTTCTATACAGTAGCCGTCAGATCAAACAAAAAAGGAGGCAAAAGAAATAACATTTCCCATGTATATCGACCACTTATGTGCATGCAATGCTTGAAGTTTTTCCTTATCATTACCATTTTTCGAAACAACATTTTCTTCTCTTTTTGACCAGTTTTAGTCAATTTTATGATAACACACAACAATGCATTATGTGCTGTTTAAGGTGATGATTGTATTCCAGATGATTAATTATTTATTCCTAAGATTCTTTGTGCTTTTTAAGAACTTCTGAGAACATTGTTTTGTCACTAACAAGGATCACATTTATTTCAGCATACAAAAATGAAATGGCATACGTTCACAAATGGGAACACTTCTGTTCGGTAATCAAGAGAGCCACAGAAAACAGTGGGCCAAGTCGAGTGAGGGAATTAGAGAGGGAGAGCTACTTTAGAAGAAAACAGGGTGAGAGAGAGAGAAAAGACAGTCATGAAATCATTAAATGGAAATGAGAGAAGTCGGATAAGGTTGATAAGTGACGAACTTTCTAGTAGTCCTGCTCGGCGTCAGCTCCATCACGCTTTCCGAATCTCATCCATTTGGCTGATGGGGACCGCTTTCCGAATCTGAAATGTTTGAATGTGAAGGTTGTGTTGTATCCAGAGAATCTTCAGGTTAACTTTTTGGAGCAGAGCGGGTTTTGTACATATACATACAGTTTGGAAATTGTAAAGATGATTAGAGCAGACATAAATATGGTTGTGATAGGGTTTGTGACCCGATAAATTTACATTCTGGGATGAGTGATCCAGCTTCTTGGTGCTACATGCATGTTTATTGAAGAAAACAAAAGTTCTAATACTATTATTTGCTTTCTTATTAGACCATATGTATGTTATACAGCTTCTCATGATGATTGTGTAAGCTAATAAGTTTTCGAATAATTTTTGAAGTGAAATATATGAGACAATTGAGAGCAAACCGTTTCGGTGATTAAAGCAAAGCCACTTAAGAACAACAGCGCTTATCTTAGAGGTATGTAGATTAACGCATTAGAACCCGAAAAAACGAAGGAGCATGTAATAATTCTTTCTCGTAATGCGCCACATTAAATGCATTGCTTCCCAATAATTTAGTCTTAAAATGACTGAACCTGAATCATCAAGAGATGATTGTATCAGTTTATGAAAGCTCTGTTAGGCTTAACGAACAATTAGAACGAACAATTTTGAGAGCATAAAACCTGTTAAGTAAAATCTGATAAGATGAGATTATAGCTGAAACCGGAAGTCATAATTTTTCAAAACCTCCTAAGCAACTTCCCTTACTATTACTTGAACTTTCTGAGGTTGGACATGATCTTTAAAGACATCAGAAGTAAATTCTCCTATTTCGCATCGACTTCTTTTTCGAAAAAATACGTCTCACTTTACACAGTTTGATGTCATTTTCAAACTTTTGAAAGTCTTCCATTTTGAACTTAGTTTTCAATATATTCTCACGCGTCCCTCCTCTTTTCGACTACTGACTCTCACTCACCTCATCCACTTTGCCGATGGAGACCGCTTTCCGAATCGCATCCACTTGGCAGATGGAGAGCGTTTGTCTTGCTGAAAGGAAATAAAACATTTCAATTGCATTTTTTTATGAGAAGCATGTGAGCCAAAAGTAACAAATGGAAACATGAGACATACCGGCTCCATGAGAAGAGCATCATTCTGGACGAGACCGGTGAGCTGTCCGTCCATGTCGATGACTTGAGAAGCGACCAGTGATGCCAACAAGAGAACGCAGATCAGAGAACGGTTCATTTTTATTTGAATTAACCTGAAATAAGATTATTTGAAGAGAAAAGAGAAATTTCAAGAGATGCGGAAGTTACAAGAGCACTAACAAAACTAGGATAAACCCGAGATTTTGTTTAGAGAATTCGGGAAAATATCAATTTTTATTCAAATATCCTTTTACGAACTATCAGTCCCCCATCTACCATGATTCAATAGCGACTGTGACTGATATTAATCTAGATAATTGCAGCTTGAAAATGAGCCTTCATCTAAATCTTGGAAGTCGAAAATAAATTCCAGCAGTTGGAAAGTCTCACGGTGAAAAAACCCCTTTGCCACCTGCTTTTTTCCTTTTTTTCTTTGCTTTCGAACTTTTCAGAAAACGTTCTCAATTCTCTTCAGATCGTCAGGTGGAAACTGTTTTTCAGACAGGAGTTCTTCGAAAAAAACTAAAATTTGAATATTCTCAGGAGCCCCTTTTTCTAGACCAAAAGGATGTGGTGTTGAGCATTTCTGTGTGTTTTGAATAAGTAAAAGTTTCAACTCTCAGTAAACGGAAATTGAATCCATCACCCACAAGGTTTCAATGTACTCATGGAATGAGTCTCGAAAAATATATGGAACAGAGATCACTAAATTCCAAGTTTGAAGGGCGGAATTCCGATTCATTGTGGAAGGAAAATCTAAGTATCCACATTATTTACAGATGATTTGAGGCGTGATGCGGGTGTACTTCTTTTCCTGTTCCCGGAGCATTTTATTCAATACGTAGTTTGGTCGGATCCGAACAAAGAATAGGTCAAAAATCCTCTGTTGTAGGGATTCGTCACGATATGCTCTAAGCACTTTTCACACCTCTGCCAGAGCAAACTCTTTTTCAGATTGTTGCAAAGTTAACAGAGAACGTGCTTAAAATCGTATAGGGGTTTTGTTCTCGACAAATACAAAAGTTTGTATCTTTAGAAATTGTTGCCTCTTCATTAGGAAAGCCCTCCAAAGTTCTAGAAAACTCTGAAGCAACTAGAATGCACCTGATTCTCCGTTTAAAAAATTTCAGATTCATTTCAGAACGAATCACTCTCACTCAGGGAACTGAAGAGTTAGAAGAACTCTCAACAGTGAAGGGAGAATCTATTCGAACAAAATACACGGCATTATTGTTCATCGTTAACGTGTGCATCATCTCTAACATGATTTTCTAGAAGAATGAAAAGAAGAGACGTCAAGTGAGAAGAAGAAGAAAATACATCTTATTCCACACACACCCAGATTCAATTTCCTGTGTTGGTAAGCAAGTTGAGAAGAAGAATCCACGAGTAACCGAGTGGGAGGGAAGAAGTGAAAACTGTGTAGAGAGCATAACACTCTGTTTTTGTCTCGATATCCCGCCGCTTTCAGTCAAAAAGTAATAAAGTGTCCCTGAAGACCTACTTGAATATCAAAACAAGATAGGAGGTGTTATTTAGTTAACTAGTTAGAGACTGGTACTTTTTTCGTGTTATTGTAATCAGGCAAAATACTGGTAGTGCTCGTTACTTGATCACAGTTCCTCTACAAGTATTCTTATAGCTACCGTAACGACATAGTAACTTTTTTCAGTTCTATACAGAACAGTGGACTACCACAGTCATTTCTAGATGGTACGGCTTCAATACCTCGTGTAACAAAAAAAGAATCCAAATTATTAAATTTTGAACTGAAGAAACTTAAATGAGAGGTGTGTATACTTCTGGAAATTGTGTTTTCATTCTAGCCCGTCGTGGCGTGTCGTAGCCTATTAAGGGCAACAACAAAAGGGAAAATACAGAACTCTGCATTCTGAGAAAAAAGGGTTTTGTCGTCGACAATTACAAAAATTTGTATCTATAGAAATTGTTGTTTCCCTATTAGGAAAGCCCTCCGATGTTCTAGAAAACTCTGAAGCGACTAGAATGCAGCACCTGATTCTTCACTCTAACTTTCAGATCTATTTCAGAGCAAAATGCTGGATAGAGAGAGAATGGAAAATTCTGAAAATGAGGTAATAATAGGAAAAAAGAAGTGAATAACAAAAAATGAGTCAGAAATATAATTTCCGTTTTTTTTTGTGAGAAAAGAACGGAAATTGAAAATGAAAAATGGCCGAAATGCGTAGGGAGAATTGAAAATCCAGGCTTCTAAAGCACCTTTAAAATGATAAATGACTCATACATTTTTCATTTTGGAATCTGAAAAAAAAGCCAGGCATTGACAGAAACTATCTAAAAAGCAATTAACAAAAAAAGAGAAAAAAAGAAGAGGAAAAGCTTGAAAAAAAGAAATGGGAAGTGAAATGAAGCTGTCACGAAGGAGAATAAGAAGAGCTTATGCTCCCAAATTGGGCGGAGCGTCGATGGTGGTGCTCTTCGAGGCTCCGCCCCTATTCCTGGTGCAGTGACGTGTTGGAAGAAACTGGAAAAGTGAAAGAAAGCGGAGGAAAGTGGAAAAATAAAGGGAAGAAATAATGGGGAAAAGTAATCAGGGTAAAGTGGTTCAGAAAGAAGAGGATATAAGAACAAGGAAATCTTAAAAAGAATATATTGACTGTGAAGAATCGAGCAGACCACTAAGAAAATAAAAGTAAGAGAGGAGTAGATTAGATGTGCGGATTTTCCATTTGGGAAATTAAAAAAACTATATGATGCCGAAATGAGTCTGCGCGTCTGGAGCAACTGTTCGTTGATGGCGCCGTTGACTAATGTAGACTTTCAAATGAATGTTCGATATAAAAAGATCAAAAACCCAAAGTCGAGCACTCTTAAAAGTTTACACCGTGCCCAATGGTGTAGGTGGTTAAAGTTTTGACCCTTGTGAGTTCGAACCACACTGAGGTTTTGGTTTTTGTTTTTTTTTTTCGGGAAATATGTTTTTGTTTTCTCCGATAAATTGTATCACCTTTGAAACCATGAAAGTGTGTTCTGCACTCAGTTTCTCATTGAAACTCCTCTAAAAAAGAAGTGTGTCGTCAATTAAAATGCATGATCTGCGAAGCGCGCCGCCGTGAACAACACCATCACGTAGGATTACAGACAAATTCACCGAAATGAAAGTACCGTACTTCCTTTCATTCTCCTTCAAAGAACACAGGAAATACCTCCCTGTGAACTCTCTTTCAGAATTGAGATTTTAAATTATCCTCTAGAAATATCCAATTTTCTTCGAGATACCTCAACCTTTTCTAGATCCATTTTCAAATTTTGCATGAAAACAAACGAATCTAGGTTGAGAAATAACACTTATCGCCTACACTTCGAGTCGTATTCCCAGAACAGAATACAATCAGAAGTTTGAATTCGTTCCCCCCACACACACACGACACTAACAGCAGATTTTCCATTTCTTAGGAAGAGTAGGTGGGGGTGGCTGTAATAAACAAAAAAGGGAAAACTACAACAGTTAGTGCAGTGCAAATGGACTTTTTCAGTGTTATGAGTGGTGAGAAGTGGAAAAGAAGACTATGTAAAGGGAAACATATCTAATTGCAAAATGGAAGAAGAGGTGTCAGATTCTTACTCTTTTCCAGAAAATCAAAAGAATATGAAAACAAAAACATTTGGATAGAAAATAAGTTTGATGCTGAATCATTTTCCGTGGAATCGAGAAGAAAAACTGAGGAGAACAAGTTATATTGTTCTAGTTAACTTCGAGAAAGAAGCTTCATTTTTCAGTACCCTTCTTCAGTTCTATTATAATTCTTGAGAGTATTTTTCAGAAATGCTCCTCTTCTATCTTTGTAAATCTCGTCACTAATTTCAATCCTTCTTTCCCATTTCTTGGTTTGACACCTTTCTCATTTTGTTGTTTTCTCCTCTCTTTTCTCTCATTCAAATGTATACATGAAACGTTTTCAGCAGATTGTCTTTTGGTTGTTGAAACATGTCTTAAAACGAAACACGTCTTCCTCCTCTCCAATCGCATCCATCTTTCTTCTGTCTTCTGTCATCCTGTGTGTCACGATGGAGAGTGAGAAAAGGGGTACAATTAGGATGGGTAGAGGGGGGTGAATGATGTCTTTTTTGGTGTCACGAAATGAGCATTTCAATGGGTTTTCAACAGGACGAAAGGACCCCTTCTCTCTGGTGTTGGAAGAAGATGATGGTGGTGGTTGGGGTGGTTGATGGGGTTGAAGAAGATGCGTAGCTCCTTGCGAAATGACGTTCTAGATACATATGTACATTTGAATCGTTTCGCAGAAAAATGAGAAGAGTGGCGGCTGAATATTGGGATTGGTTGGCCATTTAGGTGGTACGGCTTTAAAGAAAAAAAGGGAAGGAGAAAGAGAGAGAGAGATAAAAGATGAATGATTACAGTAATATTAAGACAAAATATAGAAGGAGTCAGCGCCTAGAACAAACTGGCCCTGAGTTGGAAAATAAAGGATTCATTTACTGCAGAGAGAGTACGGTAGTTTCAATTTGTAGAGTTTTCTGCAATCCGACGTGGTGGTGTGCACTGCGGTGCGCTTGCAGACCATGCATTTTAATTGACGACACACACTTTTTCAGCGGAATTTTCATAGGAAACAAAATGCAAAACACTTTTTCATGGCTTCAAAGGTGATACAATTTATCAGAGAGAACAAAACCATATTTCTCGAAAAAATCAAAAACCAAGACATCAGTGTGGTTCGAACTCACAAGGGTCTAAACCTGACCCGTCTACACCATAGGGCACCCTTCTTTGACCTGATCTTATGTAAAAATCAATTTGGATCGAAATTAAGGCTCCTGAAGTTTGATCAACACAGTTTGGCGGATATATTTCTCATTTTTTCACACTAATTTCTCCAGGAGTATCACATCATTTGCATTCCGAAATTTGAAAAACTGTGTAATTTGGACATTAGGTACCCGTCCCCGCTCTAAATTACCGAACACTCCATTCAATCGGATCACAAATCCCCACGACTTTCTGAATCAATCATTCGTAGAATACTGGAACCTTTGGGAATATACTACTCCTTCTCTATCGTTTATGAACAAGCTTGTCTGTTTGATGGCATTAAGGAATATATATCAAAACACTGCGTGGGACTGATGTGAAGTTTAGGTAGAAATGTGATATCATTTTAATGTCCTGGGAAATGGGTAATAACTCAGTCAACTTCCGGACGTCCAGCGGAAATGAATAAAAACACGAGTTATGAAATAAATGAAGTCACGTAGGAAGAGTAAGTTTCAGTTTTTGGTAAACGAGGGAACGAATTGGGGAAGAAGATGAAGACTTTTCTTGTGTTCTTCAAGGTTCAATTAGCTATGATTTCTAGAAAACTTCACAAGAAGGTGGAAACCATGATTTTTTTGAATCTCATCTCTATGAGACACTGCGAATAGACTAAAGCCTCTAGGAAAGGAAAACCCTCGTGTCTTTTGGTTTCCGCTCACTTACTTTTTTTCGAAGATACTCGTTCATTTTTACACAAAAGACGACGCGTCCCAATCCTTAATCTAATTTTTCGATTCTCAAGAAGATCGCAAAATAAAGGGATGGTTGGGACTGCTGGAAAAGAAGGAGAAATCAAAATTTCATCAAGTATTTATGCTTCAGTAACCGCAGCGCTTTTTTCTCGTTGGAATCATCGGAACCAACGTGATTTACATATAAACGGGGGTGTTTTCGAACAAAAAATTCAGAATTTATTACGGGATTACGGTAGTTTCTGTTTTGAAAGGATAATTATATGCTTGTTGTGCTGTCATCCTCTTCTTGGTCCTCCGAATTCAAGGAGAAGAGGTGGATGAAACGGGAGGGGGAAGAAAAAAAACAATTAAAACATATCCGGCTCCATTTTCCTTTTTTAGGGGGAGACTTAATCGTATATTCGTCGTGTTTATATATTCTTAAAGAGGTCAACGTAGAATTTTTATGAGTTTGATCACGAAACCAGAAAAAAAGGGAGAGTAAAATGAGTTTCAAAAAAAGATTTGAAAGGAAAAAGGAAGTGAAAAATGAAAGGTCAATGGTTTTAGATGCGTTGGGGCGGTGTAAGGGTGGTGAGCCCCGTAATCGGGTAAGAAGAGTATACGACTAGAAATACAGATGAACACAGAGTGAATGAGAACGGTTTATTCTAGACAAGCTCTTGAATGGCCATGGGTTTGTACAGATTGACTGGTGTACACAAAAATCGGTAGATTCGGTTCCCGTGGCATCTTCGGTAGCGCGTTGTGATAGAGGACTTCTCGTGAGAACTTGGGAGAGTTGTTTAGCACTGATCGATAATTGTCACGTAGGTTTGACATGCCAATGGTCATTAGAAGGATGCAAGGGTCGAGCCAAATGATGAAATCAAAACCTCAGGGAGAAAAATATATGACAAGGTGTTGTCCATTGAATGAAGGTTTTCCAGATTACACTTTGAGTCGTAACCCACAACTATCCTCAAATCACTTGAAGGTGTCACCTTGGCGCGCATGCTTCGATGATGAGAAGAAGAAGTAAAGATTATGTAGGAACATGGTTGCGTCTCAGAAAGATTCAAAAAAACACTTGTATCTTCCCTTAAAAAACTAGGTAAGAGAATCACAAACAGCAAATGAGACGTGAATTGCTCATAAGAAGTAAAATTTCAGACACAGGTTTCATCATAAAAATTGGGGCTTTGAAAATGATAAAGTTCAGAATGTGCAGTGCTGAAAATGTTTACATTTCACACATTCCGCGAGTGGTTTTTCTAACTTTCTATTGAACACATCGCGGATTCTTTGTTCAGTGATTAAATTATTTCTGCAGAGTGAATCTTATTTTATGGTCCCTGACTTCACTTACTGGGTATTCTGTTGATGGTTTGGGTGTGTGTGTTTTGGAATGAAAGATAAAAAGTCAATATTTAATGTTTCTTTGTCTGATTGTCTGTTTGTTTTTTTGCAGTTCAATCCGAAAACATTGAATTATATTTGTTCGACGACAAGTTTGTCAGAAGTTGGTCGGAAGATAATACACCAAACAGGTCAAATCTTCGTGAGGTTTTGGTGAACTTTTGCTCAGGTTTTTAATCGGAGAATGAAACGAACTGAGAAATAAGAACGAAAAGTTGATTCTTGATCAAGTTTTGAAAAAATCGACAAACCGGCAAAATGAAAAAAGAGTTGAACAACTTCCATCCAACAGTTGTCGGCGATGAACGATTATAGGACTGTTAACACATCACAACATTCTAAGAATGTACGATTTGGAAAATGAAATAATCTACCAAAAGTACTAATTGTATAATGGTAAAGACGACGTTCTGATTTTCGTGGTTAGATATTGATTTGGTCAAAATAATGCCGTGGTTACACCATTCAGAATCTCAGAAAATGTCAGGATTTCAAAAATCCTGGTCCAATTATACTAAGGGTAATACTCACTAGATAAACATAACCTTCGGGAACAAAATTCTCTGGAATTGTGACTTTCGAGTCTTGGCTTTCAACTCTTGTTTCTTTTTCTGTGGCCATCTCGTCAAGTTCTGAATGTTGATGACTGTACTGACAATGCTCGAGTGCCTGAATGAAGTGATCATCTGCTGTTTATTTGAATATTGTGTTTCAAATATTGTTCTCGTGGTCTAGAGATTCTTCTTCATCTTTACCTAACAGAGTTTATGTCAAAGAACGTACTTCGCCTATTTCTTTTTCGAATTATTTTTCTCATCGCACAAAACTTTTCACCATGATCATGTCAAACATTTTTAAATTCAAATTTTATATTTATGATTTATCATGAACCGCCGGTCTCCAACACAATCAAGCCCCAATTTTGATTCAATTAAAGCTTACAAAGTATAAATTGATGTGATATTCATATACATGAAACGTCTTTCCCCACACGTTTCCCATGATCCAGACATCCTTTACCTCCACCTGAAAGGTCATCTGTCATAAATCATTCGTTATTAGCAAATCCTTTGTCTGACTCCCTCCATCCCCTATGATCAATACAGGACATTCAAATTTACCTTCAGGTTCTTTGTTTTACGATTGACAGGTATAAGGCTCTTACCCTGAAGACCTGACCTACCTCAGATTGACTCCCCTGAAGGTAACTCCGCCCACTATTAGGGGTATATAAGGGCCAATGGACCCCTCGTTTATTCATTCTTCCTCTCATCGTTTTTTTTCTCTTTTAATCGTTTTCTACGTTCTTCTCTAATCAATAATTATTCCCTTTCCTTTTCAGTAGCACCACTACAACAACTCTCTCCAAGATGTCTTCTTCGTCTTCCAACATCCTCACCTCTCTTCCACTCCTTCCACTGAGCCACATTCTCAAGAAGCTGAGTATTCAAGACCTCCTGAATATCTCTGCTGAGAATGAGTCAATTGGAAAGTTCATCCAGAATATTCCAATTCGTTCTGGAGGATTCGATATCTGCTTAGATGAGAGGGGTTGCCTCGTTCAAATGTTGAATCAAGATTTCATTTTCCAACGATATGACAAGAGCTCCGCTGTTGTCATGGAAACTTTCATTGATTTCTTCAACGTTTGTAAGAGTGCATTCCCCGATCAGATCAACAAGTTAGATGTCTGTCCGTTGACATTCTCTGATATGATTCATTCACTCCCAAATGAATGTAATGTTCTTTCTATTGGAAGAGAGGCGGATTGCTATACTGAACACGATTTGGAGTACATGGATCCATGCTCTCAGACATCTCTCGATGCTCTCTTGAATCATGTCAATTTCAAAAAAGGACTGGCATTGAATGGACCATTTGAACTTCAAACGGAGAATGAGAAGGTATTCAATATTGATTGGTTGAGAGTTAATAACTCTGCATGGATGGACGTTTCAATTATTCAACGACTTCAAAACAAGATGATCCATCTTCTGGATTCCTCTCTCACTGATGAAGATGTCAACTCCCTCTTACACAAATTCATGCAAGGAACTGGAAACGACAAACTGAAAGTGATGACAATTCAAAAGGAAGACGGATGGTATATGGAAACTGTACTGAAAGGATTGATTGTTGACAAGAAGATCGAGAATCAGACCTTCAAACTCGATAAGGCCCTCGTTGACTGCTCAATCGACTACTCGGATCGTTGGTATGAGGATGGAGTGATTCTTCGAGACGCATTCAACATCACTCGACCGGATGGAGTTGTCGTCACCGTGGATTCCATCATGTCAACCCTTCGGATTCATGTTTGGCCATCGAAAACCGAGAAGGTTGTATCAAGAAAGCGAGGAAATGAGGAGTCCATTGGAGGATCTCCAAAGAAACAGTGTTTGTAAATTTGTTTTTCTTGTACCAACTCAATTTGATCTCTGTGATATTTTCTGTAATTCTTTTTTAATCATTTATATTTTTTTCACTCAGTCTTTGATCTCTAATAAATCATAATAACTTTTAAAAAATGTGTTCGTTTTTGTTTTAAAAAGGGTCAGTAGTTCTACAGTCTTGATTCAAACGGCGGTAACTTATACTTTTGCTTCTTCTTGGAAAAAAAATCATCTTCAGTTGGTTGAAATCTTCAACATTCATTTGCAACTACAGTCATCAAATTAAACTCTCTTCACCGTTTCAGAAGCTGTTGCATTCTTATTGTACGCTCGAATTGTTTATTCTAATCATCCAGAAGCATAGTTGTCTGTTTACCTGAAAGCTGAATTAATTTCATGTTAACTGATGGCGTGCCCAATAGTGTAATCGGTGAGTTCGAACCACACTAAGGTTTTGATTTTTTGTTTTTTTTTTCGGGAAAATTGGTTATGTTTTCTCCGATATATTGTATCACTTTTGAAACTATGAAAGTGTGTTCTGCACTTAGTTTCTCATTAAAATTCCTCTAAAAAAGCGTGTGTCGTCAACTAAAATGCATGATCTGCAAGCGCACCACCACGTCGGATCGCAGAAAATTCTACAAAATAAAACTACCGTACTCCCTTTCAACCAACTTGAGTATCTTAAAACGCATTCATGCAAAACTAATAGAATTCAGCTTGAATGCGGGACTCAAATGAGAACTACTTGGAAGGAAACTCGAAATGGGAGAAGTTTTTTTGTTTTTCAGATGTTGTTCCCTTCGTTGAACCCAATGCATTTCCTATGGTGAAAAGGTGAATGGAATGTAACCAATTCAAATTTCTTGCTATTTTATGGATAGTGACAAATCTGAAATTGTTGAGTGAGGATTGCTTGTCCGTTTTTCACTAATCTCATTTCCGTTTTTTATCGCTGCAAATAAAAATAATCGACACTTTCTCTTTGAAAGCCGTCACCTCTTCTTCATGTCTTCTCATATCTCTTCCGTTAATCCAGTTTGTCAATTTCGTTTCATTTTGGGTGTATTGGTGTAAGGGCTCTTCTTTCGATGAGAAGGAATGCAGGAGCGAAAAAGGGATGAGGGAGAAAGAGAGAGAGAGAGAGAGAGAGAGAGAGAGAGAGAGAGAGAGAGAGAGAGAGCAATTTATCTTTATACACACATTTCATCTCATCCCATCTTCTCCTTTTTGCCCCTTCCATTTTTTTTTCTAAAGCGGGCGGGTCCTCCGGTTGGTTGGCACATATAGCCCTTCCCCCCGTTTTTCTCTCTTTTTGGAGAGCATGTTGTGCTCCGGAGGTTCTCTCTCTCTCTATCTTGTAAGCCATGATGTGTGAGCAGTGCCCTCCCTTCCTTTTTCTATTCCTCCTTCTCCTGTCGAAACGAAGAAGAAGAAGAAAAAGGAGAGGAAAAAAAGGAAAAGAAGAAGAAGAAGATGAAGGAAAAAAAGACGACACACTTTCTATCTCTTTCTTTTCTAGTCCATGTTTTTTCTCTTCCTCCTTACATACGACGGTTTCTTCTACGTCCCTCCTTCTATCATTTTGAGTACATCTTCTTCTTCCTATAGCCCCAACCATTTATTCCCAAATCCACCTCATTTTTTCCCGGCCGTCTTCTTCCGTTCTTTCGAACCTAGAACATATCTCAGTTGGGTTGTATCCAAAACGGATGGTCTAAAAATGTTGCTGAGGAATTTTTTCGTGTTTTAGTACTGGGTACGTTGCTTCAGGGAGTAGGAGAAAAATCCATACTATTTTCTAGACTCCTAGTTTTAGAAAATTGTTCAGGAGAGACTGACGGAAAATACCAGACTGGTATGGTCAAATGCTGATACAACTGATCATTCGGGAACATAGTTTTGAAAGACTGATGAATTCAGATTCTCATCCATTTCCAGATTCGTAAATGTTTTTTGGCTGATTAAGACCTAAGTTCTTGTTTATGAATTCAAAAAAAAAAATTATTGTTTTCTGAATTCCGACTAATTTTTCTTAATGAATCCTAATCAGGATTATCAAAGTTTTTCGTTTCCAATTAGCAATCTCATATTATAATGCTGGCTCACAGACCAAAGCGAAAATTCACCAGCTGGAAAACAATGAAAAATTAATTGTGCCCAAGAATTTTAAAACTTCTTCGATTGAGCTTATGTCATTTCCATCTCTTCAGAACTTATTCAACAGAGTTCAAAACCTGAACAAGGTTCAGGCTCACTTGTTTTATGCTCTTTTTCAGCAAGACTTGTTTTGTGAATCATACTTTTTATGTTACGAGTTCACTCAAGCGGGTATCATCATAAGATATTGTAAGAACCAAATTTCAATTTTTTCAAAATTTCTAAGCGAAGAGAAAGTTGCTAAATGAGTGATTTTTCTATTAGAACAAAAAGACTAAGTTAGGAAAACCTTCAATTACCAGAATACTGTATTGCTGAAAACTTGTTAAAGGTGGTAGAGCAAGACCGAGGGCAAACCTGCAGATCACCAAAAGCCACGGTAGACTATCTTCCAAACTCTCATTAATATGAATCGTGAATATAACTCACCATCGATAGTAAAGCTTGTGTGTTATATCGGCGAGAGCCACAAATTGTTGCTCCCAAGGCGCCGACCCTTGTCGGTAAGGAAGAGAATGGATTTTTTTCTTCCAATATTATGAATAAACTTCTTTGGAACCTAGCTTTTCCGGTGAATATTAAGATGCTAGCAGATCTTTTGCCATAGTGGATCTTTTGCTAATTGATGTTTTCTCATATGCTATAATCAAAAAAAGTTAGGTGGCTCAGTTGCTCTAGTCATTTGCTATGGAAGAGCAATTTATAGCAAATGATCCATTATTTCTAGCAAAAAGAAATTCAGTAGCAAATGAGAAATAGCAACTGAGCAACATTTCATAGCAAAAGAGCAAGTTCTAGCAAATGAGAAATCGCAGAAGATCAGCTAGCAACTGAGTATTTGCCTGCTTCTCCTTAACCAGCGATTTGCAGTGATAATAGAACTGGAGTTAATTCGAGGACACCCAGTGTAAAATCCAAAAAAAGTCTTACTTGTTCTCACAGCTAATAATTATTTTCCCTCCGTTACCCTTTCTTTTACTTTTTTCATGTTCGTCATCTTTTCCGCTTCATTTATGTCGCCATATCCATCTATATATTCATATCCTTTTTCTCCGTTTATTTTCCTCTTTTTCTCCTCCGTTTTTATATATGTATGCATCAAATATTAACCCCCCTTTTCCCTTCAAAATGAAAACTTATAGTAGATGAGAAATACCAAAAAAATATTTGCAATTTTCTTCACAGAAGAAATCAGAGAAGCACAAAAAACACACAAAAAGAATTGTGATTTCCATATAGATCGAATTTCACGTTTCCCCCCACCACTTCTTTCATTTTTTTTCGATTTTTTTTCTGAATTTTTGATTCCCCTGTCCCTTTTTTCTCCCCATCATTTCTCACCCACCATCTTCCTTTTTTTTGTTGCTTTCCTTCCAAAAAAAGTAGTGAGAAAATAAGTTGTTGAGAATTTCCAGCAAGCGTCAAAAGTTATTGAATTGACGTTCTTTTTCTTCGTTTTTCTATCCGTTTCCAACTGAAGCAAGAAAGAATTTCTGTGTGTGTATGTGTGAAATTGAATTATAGAATATGAAAGAGTGGGGGAAAACTTACTGCTAAAAACATATTCATCTGAATTTTGGAATCGGAAGAAAACGAAGAAAAAAAAGTTTTTTTTTGAGGGAGCAGTTCTTTTTGACACATTTTGGAGTGAAGTCTGATTGCTTTTTACATTTTTTTTCACACTTTTCTTTCACTACTTACATTTCCTTTTCCTTTTTTGGTATTTATTTCTCTATGACTCTCATAAGAAAGGTAAAAAAAACTGAAATTCGATCTCTTCTGCATTCCGATTTTTCTGTCATCATTCCATTTCTATAAATATACTGAAAAATGAATTCCAATTGATTGATCTTCTCAATACATTTTCCCACTGTCATCAACTATTTTCAGGTTGTTCTTGTTTTTATTTTTTAGTTCTTTTGTTTTCTAGCAACTTATTTTTCTAATTTTTCCCCACAGTTCTTGGCAACCTGCAAATTAGTCCCCCCAATTTAGTTTTGAAAACACAAAAAGGAAAATATTAGGTTTGAGAAATTAAATTATTGGTATTTCTAGGAAATACTTTTTCGAGAAGCTAAATCTATTCCCTAGGAGGGTGAAAAGGGAGTACGGTAGTTTCATGTTGTAGAATTAGCCGCCGTCTGAACGCCGAGTAGGCGCCGCATAGGTGCCACCAAACGCCGCATATCAGCCTCTTGCACCCCCTCTGTGCGGCTTTCAAAAGGGGGAAGTTCTATCTGCCGTTGTCCTGCCACTTCTATCCCATTGCGGCTAATAGCCAAAAGCACTGGCTAACTCCCATATTGAACGGCTAACTCCCATATTGGACGGCTAACTCCCGTTTGAAACGGCTAACTCCCATTTCTAACGGCTAACTCCCACTCTCAGCCTTGTAACTGCCACCAGCCCGCCAAAAATTACGTGAGAATTTTCTGCCATCCGACGTGGTGGTGTGCACGGCGGTGCGCTTGCAGATCATTCATTTTAATTGACGATATATGCTTTTTTAGAGGAATTTCGATGAGAAACTAAGTGCAAAACACATGTTCATGGTTTAATTCATAGGAGAAAACAAAAACATATTTCCCGACAAAACAAAAACCGAAACCGCAGTGTGGTTCGAACTCACAAGGATCAAAACCTTAACCGCCTACGCCATGAGCCATGTTCATTTTTTTCCTTACTGGCCTCCTTTAAACAACTTGCATAAGATAAGCGAACTTTTCATGAGAATTCTGTTCAAAACTTGACAATCTCTATCTTTAGCTTGTGAAATTATTTCTTAGAATTAGGAGCTGTAAGATTTGAGAATCCGGCGTTAACCGTATTCGAAATATTTTTTTTTCGAACCTAATAAATAGGTCATTATTAACCCCCCTAGGTGCACCCTACAAAGTCCCAATCTTTTCTCAATATGCACTTTTTTCGGTTTCTTTAATTCTTTTGCCGATTCATTCCAACTCATCGAATATCTTTTTGTCGTGTGGTTAGTCATATTGTCCCTCTGTCGGACTTGACCAAAAACAGAAAGAAAGAATAAACCAAGCGTGGAAAGAAGGGGGGAAAAAAGAGTTATTTTGTGAGTTTCCGGAGTTGTTGTCGAAGCAGCAAGAACAAGTTTTCCCTTTTTTCCTTCTCTTCCAGAGCCGCCTCCATTCCACGTATTCAGAAAATGACTTGTCTATACAACGGATGACGAACAAGAGGGAAAAAGAGTTGGGAGACGAGTGTCAATTTTAACTAGTTTTTTTGGACCTTTTAACAGTAGAACGTGTCTTGAGTTGAAGTTTTACAGTTACTTAAGAAAAAATAATGTTACAAATTATGATGAAGATTCTGATAGGAGTAAAACGTTTTTAGGAAATGGGGCTATTCATTTGAAGGTTGAAAAAGTTGAAAAGAACTAAACTTTCTATTCATACCTGGTTTAAAAGTTTGAAAAAACTAGGGCTTTTGGGATTTCAAACATTTTTTTGCAAAACGTGAATAGGCCCATTAGAAAGGTCCAAAGTTTGAGTTTTTTTCACTTCCTTTTCTTCTGAATTCGCAGAAATTCGAATGAACGGACAGAATTCTCTAGCGTTATCTACATGAACACACCTGTCCCAGAACCTCCATAACGTTACGGCATGTGGAATCTAGAAAATTCCTAGAGATCATTGGTTTTTTTTTTAGTTTTTACTGTGAGAATACTTAGAGATTTATTTCTATTAAATACCGGAAAGCTTGAAGAGAAAAGTCGGCTTTCAGAATAAAATGGGTGTGGCTTGTTCGAAAGGGGCGGAGCTAGATAACAAAAGTGCAAACTGGTCGGGAGTCTTATATACCCTTAATACAAGTTATCAGTCTATTTTTTCTTTTTTTTTCTCCATGCTTGCTTTTCGTTTCTGTTCATTCCTAATCATGTTCTATCTGATTTGCTGAAATCCCAAAACTTTCTGGATTTCGGATGAAATCTGACACCTCCTTGTTAATAAGAACTTCCATTTTCACCTGTTCCTGTAAATGGAAAATCATGCTTACCTTCTCATTGACGCCTGAATGAAAATGTCAGCTGCTAACCGCAAAAATCTGATATTTTCAATTTTTATGTGATTCAGAATCAATAGAAAACACCTTCGTAAACACTCCCTGGTGGTTTTCGAGGAAATTGAGGAGCTTAGTAACCTTTCTTTTTCCGTTTTCACTCTTTTTTCCGTGTTTCTTCTTCACCTCACTTCGTTTTTCTTCGATAAAAACTAAACTCGTATTTGTCCAACACAACGTCGAGTGGAAAAAGAACCGATCGCCCTCTTCCTTCTCTCTCCCTTTCCCGTTTCCTGTCGCCTTTTTTTGTCGTCCCGATTCGTTTTCCACTCTACTTATCTACGTCTCTCTCACCTGTTTTGATCTCTCTATTCTCTTCTCGTTTTGGTTCCCACTCCGTTATTCCCCTTCTCATTGCCTCTTTCAAAACCCCAGTTCGCAACTCAATATACGTATCAATATCGATTATTTAAGTGAGAATTAATTTGAAATTAATGGGGAAAAAATTCTGAATGTATTTTGAGTTGGAACGGAGTTACAGTACCGTGCAAAAGTATACGAACACCCCCCATTTTCAGTTGATTTTAGCTGACTTTGAGCATCCGCCACACAGTCAAAATTATCTCTACGGCTCTAAAAATTTTTGGGCATATCAAACATAGCTTGAACTTCATTTTTGTAGTTGACAACTTTTTTGTACCACCGCTTTCCCGGCAGATACAGCTCGTCCAATAAAGAACTCCGGAAATCGTCAAATTTTCTACTGAAGACGGGCTATTTCTGAGGTAGCAAATTTTGACGACCTCTATCTGTCAGTCCTTTGGTGGGAAATAGTCTATCAAAAAGACATTACCCAAGGATAACTAAGTTTATACAGGCTCCCACTGATTAGAAGATGCGAACATACCATGTCATCACGTCTTTTTGTGTAGTCTTCCAGGCGTGAATGCCATAAGTGCTAACTTATTACGAGCTCACTCTGTTCGAACTTATTCTCAGAATCAATCCACCTCTGAAAGATGTCTGACAAAGTTATGCGTAGATAGTTCGAGTTCCTATACAATAACGAATTAACGATCGAGCGATCGTCCGCAGACCCACTGACTAGCACTAAGGCCGCTAAGACTGCATCATGTCCAGGGTCATTCCATCTTTAGAGCTGTATCTCACGATCTGATTTCTCTGATGACGACAACGGCTACTAACTGTGTGCGGTGAAAGTCATGCTAGCAGGATATACCAGATTCGACTTGCGAGATCTGGTGAGCACCTATCCAAGCTAACAGCTAATCCTAGAAC
>GL379804.1:439007-461236 GCA_000143925.2 Caenorhabditis brenneri | reverse complement strand
GGAAATCGGCAAATTTTTTAATGAAAACGGGCTATTTCTGAGGTAGTAGATTTTGACGAGCTCTATCTGTCGGGAAAGTGGTGGTACAAAAAAGTTGTCAACTGCAAAAATGAAGTTCGAGCTATGTTTGATATGCCCAAAAAATTTTAGAGCCGTAGAAAAAATTTTGACTGTGTGGCGCATGCTCAAAGTCAGCCTAAATCGGCCAAAATCAACTGAAAAACGGAAGTGTTCGTATACTTTTGCACGGTACTGTAGGTCAAAATAACATATGCGCATTTGAAGCCCAGAGAACTACCTCCTAGTCAGTTGAGTCAAGAAAAAATCTTCATTTTTACCTTGGAAGTCTCTCTAGATTCTCTGAAAACTTAACTTTTTAAAAATTTCCAATTTCGAATCACATGATTTTTATTGATAACTTCACAACTTTCTAAACGTTTATAATGAGCAAAAAGACGGGGTTCTCTTCCAATTACTCCATAAAAAACTCTGTGAAAAAAGAATAAAAATTTGCCACTCTCCCAAACAACACGCTCTCCATCTATATCATCCGTCTTCGTCAAATATAAACTGAAACGAAAAAGAAAAAAAAGCGAAAAAGCGTAGAATTGTGTTTACAGAAAACTGACACCTTCATCTTAGAAAACAAACATTTATTTCAACGAATGGAACTGGAATTGAAGTTACTCGAACTCTTAAATTGAAGGAAACGAAGGATCAAACAATAATGGATAGAGCAAAGAAAAAGTACGAAAATTCTTTTAATAAAATGGATTTGGAAAGGGAACATTCAATTTTTCAGATTCGCCTCTGCTATCGACGGACTTCGTTCTTTGCATAATAGGACAGAGATTAATGTGGACGAGAAAGTTCAATCAGAGTATTGTCGTTTTACCAGGGTACGCCTAGAGTAACTCTTCCTCTTAAAAAATCAATTTGATTCTAGGTGGTACGTCATGGCTTACCTGAAGACCCACGTTGTTTTGCCTATGACCCCGTTCAACGGTTAATTGCTATTGGAACAGGTAGAGGACATATACGTATGATAGGAGACGCTGGAGTTGATTATCTGTTGAAACATGAATCCGGTGAACCAGTACTCCATATGCAATTCCTGGTGAACGAGGGTGGTCTTATCACATCTTGTGGAACTGATTCGATTCATTTATGGAATTATAGGCAGAAGGTCTGATGATTGTTCTCAGAGCATTAATTTGATTTGATTGCTTTTCAGACGGCTGAAATAGTTCACACTGTTCAATTGAGCAAAGAATCCGTGTCCTGTATTCATCTACCGGTTGCTGGCAAATGGTTGTTTATTGGAACAGACAAGGTAACTCATATTCTTTCTTATAGCGAGAAAGATATTAATTTGAAGCAGTAGCTCAACTGAAAACTGAGGCTTTCCAGGGCTCGGACTCCCCTGTCTGATATGAAATCCCTAACATGTTCAGATCAGCATATCTCGTTTGTCTTCAAGACTATGAAAAAAGTTCAACTAATAAAAGATTTAAAATGATTTTCTGAACATTTGTTTAAATGACTATTTTTGATAGCTTTAAAGGGAACCGAGATATGCAGCTCTGAACATACAGCACCCATTGGGTCTTGTGGAACTTTTGCTATTCTTTAGTTGCTAGAATTTGCTCTTTTTTCTATTCCAAAGCAAGATTTCATAGCAAAAGAGCAAGTTCTAGCAACTGAAAAATAGCAAAAGATCCACTAGCAAGTGAGTATTCGTCCAAAGCAACATCACTCTCACCCTCATTTCATTTTCAGGGCAACGTCTACTTCTTATGCCTCAACAGTTTTCTTCTTAGTCCATATGTAATTAATTGGAACAAGGCTATTGATCTGTAAGTTCTTCTTTCATCAATTAGTCTTAAAACCTTCTTCTCTCAGTTCATGTCGAGTTCATCCGGGTCCAGTACGTCAGTTGGCAGTATCACCTGCAGAGAACACAAAGTTATTGATTGTTTATGACAAAGGAATTGTAGTTCAATGGAGTTTAGCAAACAAAGAAGTGGATCGATATCCATTAGATCCTCCTATTAAATCTGTGAATTGGCATTTTGACGGTCGTCAAGTGTTAACGGGAAATGTGGATGGTTCAATTTCATTATATGGAAATAAGAAGTCGAGTGATCCAATACAAAGAACAACTCCACATGGATCAGGTCCATGTCGTCCGATTCAGCAAGTGGAATGGAAGCATATGAGTGAAAATGAAAGTATTATCATGTTTTCTGGTGGAATGCCAACTGATGATGGTTTACCAATGCCTGCATTAACTATATTGAAAGGTGGAAAGTCAGCGACGGTTCTGGAAATGGATTGGCCTATTATTCAGTTTATACCACTTAACCAGGTAATTATACAGTTCATTCCATTATACAAGGTGAGACTCGGCACATCCGTAACACTGAAATAAGTTCTTTTTTGAACGTATTTCGTTTCAGAACATTTGGAATTCCATTCCTCAATGTCCACATTCTGTTGCTGTCTTGTTGAAACATGACTTTATGGTTCTTGATTTGAATCAACAGGGACATCCAGTTATCGAGTCACCACATGCAATGAATATTCATGAAAGTCCTGTGACTTGCATATCCTATTATTCAGATTGTCCTCTTGATTTGATTGGTGCACTCACATTGGTTGGCACAAAGCAGAGGAATAAGGAGTTCAGTACTAGGGTAAGCATATGGTAGAGGCTAGAAGATCAAAACATATCACATTTTATTGAATTCAAATCAAAAATAAATAACAAAACCAGATCTAGGGAACGTTTTGGTGTAAAGTAAATTATCAATAAATTAAAGGAAACAAATAGAAGCTGATGAAAATTAGGCTAGAGTGCATAGTTTACTCTGATTTCTCCTTCGTCTCGGACAGAGCTCGAAGAACACGGTTTCCAGCCACGAATGTGAAAAATCCAAGAACAGACAAATACTTGAGAGTTTCGAACATATTGAATTGAACCCAGAAAAGGAAGTAGAGACCAAAGATTCCAGCAAGTCCGACGTGGAAAATTGGTACCCATGGAGACGCTGGAGCGTTTTGAAAATTGATTCCGATTTGAAGCCACTAAATATATTAATTGCTAAAATTACAACCGTTCGCATTTTCTTACCAATCCGATGAGAACAACCAAAGGAGATAAGCAGATGACAGTGAACAAATCGGAAATGACAGCTGATGGACGCTTTTCCGGTTGACGGAATTCGTGTGTGATTTCGTTGAGTGGTTCATATCTAACTTGTTGCGACTTTGGGGTTGGCTCATACACAGTTGGGAGAGATGCATCGATATCAGCCTGGAAAAATTCCGTTCGGGATATTCAAACGAAATCCGTATTCTTTTAAATACTTACAAAGTTCCAGTTGATGGGGTTCTTAATGGTGACGTCTCCAACGAGAAGACTGATTTTGAATTGACCACTAAGATTACGGAAGGATTTCGACGCGGTACGGAGAACTGTATCGTAGACGTAGTTTCCATTAGAATCATCCTTGACTACAAGGACTACGTCTTCACCGTCTTGAGCCACGAATCGAAGGAAAACTTGTTGCGGCTTGATTTTGGCGTTATCGGACTTCTTGACGAGATTGAATGACACATATAGGCGTTGAGAAGCATCAGCTTTGAACTCATTTGGGAGTTTGGAGTGAACAACGACACTGAAAATATCATGCGCTATTTTACTCATTTTCTATCGGCTTACTTCTTCAAATTCTCTCCATCCGGTACTTGGTCCTTGGCCAAAATTCCCACTTTGAAGTTTGTGACTGCGACGTCGTCGACAGTGGCGAATGTCGCGGTGAAAAGTACACTAAGAATGAAAAGTAGTTTCATTCCTCCCTGCAAATAGTTTTTTTCCAAGCGATGCAAGGGACGAGAGAAAAAGCACGACGTGTACATCAAGAGCAATCGATTTTCGGCGAGAGCGAGGCAGAGAGAAAAAGGAGAGGCGATATGGGCGAGAGAAACAGAGAAAAAAGGCTAGAGAAGTCGAAGGTTATCTGAATGCGTTTGTCCGGAATAGACAGAAAAACTTTTTTATTGAAAAAGGCAACTAATACGATTTCCGAAAAACGAAACGCTCGAAAAAATAAACCACGTCGAATGCTCTTTAATTTGATGGTGTTTGCGGTCTCCTCGCGTCACACTGCACACAAAACACCAAATAATACGAGCGACAGTTGAAGAGTGTTCAAAATAACTTTGCAAAGCAAGAAAGAAAGAACAAAATTAAAAATCTAGAAGCAAACATAAAAATAAAATGTAGAACAAAAGCTTGAAAGTGTTACAATCAAAAACTCTTCCATTTATATTTTTTGCAGTCCTGGCCAGTAACAGGAGGATTAGGCAGAGAATGCGCAACAGGCCATCAAGAGCTCATTGTGACAGGACACAAGGATGGATCATTGAAGTTTTGGCAAGAAACTGGAGAGCATCTGCAAATCCTATACAAACTGAAGTCTTCTTCCCATTTCGAAAGACTTGAAGAAATGGAGACTTCCGATAAAGTTTCTCATTCTGTGAAATATATAGAGCTTTGCTTAGAGGTAAGACTGTCAGAACATGCTCCCAATCAGGGCGCTCCTCAGAATTCAAATGTTTCTAAGCGAGATTGTATTTTCAAACGAAAAGTGCCATACTCCATAATCTATTTCTTTTTGAACCGAAAGTTATTTTTCGTATCGCTGAAATCTGTATTACGGTAGCTAGTTCTGAAACTCCGCCTATTCCTTATAACACCTATATTGATAAATATATTAGGCTTCTATCAACTTCATATTTCCAGTCTCGTCAACTTCTGGTCGCTGGTATTTCCGGTCAAGTAACACTGTTCCGTTTCACGAAACAAGAGCTTTGCGGTACCATCGCTGTTGTGAACATTCCTCTTCTTGGCAACATATCATCCAATGCTCCTTCTTATGATTTCGACAAGTCTCCTGTTCCAAACGGTCAAGGAAAAGAAATTAGAAGACAGAGGAAGGTATGATTAGAGTTCAGGGAATATGTGTTGTCTTATAATAATAGTGGATGTTGTTAACTCTATGCGATAGTCTTACTGCTTTCTTGCACCTGCTTCTCAACCACTACGCAGCCAATATCCCGATAATGCCGACGTGAACTCAACTCACATAACAATGTAACGGTTTAGTTCCAACAGTTCTTTCCAGAAACTCTACCAAATCGGGCGGCGTCAGTTATCATTCCAACTTTTACCGACACAGTTTGTACGATTCTATTCACATAACGTTTTTACAAAATTAGCTTTTTTTTCTTAGTTTTCTCATACAAGTTACGCACCACATTTGCAGCATATTACTAGATATCAACGCTCTGAAATGCATCGTTTTCATTCCAGGTTGTGTCCCGTGAATCCACTAATTCCCTTGATACATCTGATTCTGGAGATGAACGAATTGTTCCATTCAAAGTGAGAGGGGCGCCTGTGAAGAGGCCTGCTGGGTTTGTGGTAAGCGCTCTGACAATAAAAAACAACATAATATCAATAATTCAGCCTGAACTGGCATGTTTCGTTCCCTGGCACTCGCATGCAAAAGTGGATCAGATAACAAGCATTTGTCTGAGTTCTTCTTATGGTATCATTGCGATTGGTGAGTACATTATGTAGATTTTGTTGAAAAAATATATGTCTTGACTGATAAGTTGAAAAGAACCAGCAGTTCTATTAGAATTCAGAATACTTTCAACAAAGAATTTTGAAGCAGGTTGGACCAGACGGGGAAAAATTATTTTCCTGAAGCATTGAAGTGTTATTTGGGGGAACTAAACTGTTTCATGGGTACTCAATAAGTGAAAAGATGAATTGAAAGGAGATCTGAATTTTGATAGATCCAATCTTTTTATAATCAAATCAACTATGATTTGTTTATGCCTACAATAGATTATAGTAAACTGTGTCATATCCAATTTTATATTTCATTCCAAGAAAAACTGATGATTTCAGGTACTTCATCTGGTCTTGCACTGGTTGATACCACTCAATGTGCCTTGATCTATTCATGGACAACAAACGAACTTTATGGTTCTGATCCTACTCCAGCTATTCAGTTAAGCATGCAAATCAGTGACGCTGCAAGTCCCATAGAGGTATGTCATTGTTCAGTTCTAACATTTGATCCAATTCGTTCTTTCATCAAACCCCGCATCGTGTTCTTTCTATCTTGTCTTTCAAAAATGCTCGGTGTTGTTCCATATTTGGTGGCCTGGTTTATTGTGTGGTGTGGGAGTTTTTGTATCTGTGTCTTGTGATATTTCAGCTTGATGAACTGGATCACGACGACATGCTAATTTACAATTCGGAGAGTGGTAACTATTCAATAAGATCGCACTCTGAGAATCATTCTAAACCGGGAAGAAGCTCGGCAAGAAACTCTCTAACACCATTTTCCAATGGATTTCTTCATCCTGGAGAAATTCCAACACGACCCAAATCCGCCAATTCATCAGCTAAAACCGGTGGAATGATGGGCTTATTTCGAAGAAATACTGCTGAATTGGCAGCCACAATTCGTGAACGATATCAAGGTCACCGTTCGGATTCAGCCACAGACCGTCCTGATACAGAACAAAGAGGCGATACACCTCCACCCACTCCGAATGAAGGAAACAAAGTACAGAAAACAAGTAGAAGTCACTCTGTAAAAGGGAGTTTTATTAGAAGGTTTGCGAAAGCAACTTCTTCAAAAGAGAAAAAAGAAATGAAGATTGAGACGATTGAGAGTCCAGGAATCGAAAGATCTCCAAGTTTTCATTCGCATATTTCAGAAGAAAGTAAGTTTTGGATACCAAAAGAATGTTTTTATTTTCAACTATCGCTATAAGTTTCCGCTAGTTGTGTCGCTCGAAAGCCATGTATTATATGTACACCTTTTTCCTGCAATACTTTTGATGTTGTGCATTTTCTTGTCTCTTTCCTTTTTCTTTTTTTTCTTTTCTCATGTTTTCAGTTCCGTTCGAGTATTTTTATAATAGGTTTCAGTGCTTTTGAAGAGATGAACTGACCTGTTCACTCTGCTCTAAGCTGCTATTGTTCTTCTTGTTTCTGAATTTAGCTATTCGATATACCCTGCACATTCATACTGTTTCCCATACTTTCATACATATTTTTTTGAACTCTATTAGGGTTGCATTCATGCTTTGTCTCTCTTTATTGCTTGAGTTCTGCAATTGTGGTGTCTATTCTCAGTTTGCTTTATGTAAACACTTTTTCGTGTATTTTTATTATAGAAGCTTGTTTTATTCATTCAATTTTTCTTAGGGTTTATGTTCGATTTACTTTTACTTTTGAATGTTCGGTTTGGTTTCGCACAAGCAGAGTAGAAATCAAAACTTGATGATTAGGCTTACCGTAACTCCTGTAAGCTAGGAGCATCTTGTATGTTCTGAGCAGCATATCTCGGTTGCCTTTGAAGCTAGAAAAAATTTGTCAACTAAAGAAATGTTAAGCAAAAAATTTGTAATATTTCACTAATTGAAATTTTTTTGATTGCTTGAAAGGCAATCGAGATATGCTGCTCTGAAAATTCACTCCTGGATATGCCTAAACTACAGGTGTTACGGTAGCAGTTTTCCATAAAATTTTGGGGTTTTGAAGTGAAACCAAACCGGATATTTATTTTTCAAATTCATTCCCACTTCTAACTCTATCTCTCAAAACCGCTTGAAAATTATAGTCACCGATCAGTCTGGAGGCACCAAAACGAATCATCAGCGAGCAGAAGCAGCGATCATTCGATGCGAGACGTCCACAATTATTCAAAACACAGTCTGTTGTTGAGAATGGATCACTTTCCAGAGGTTTACCACTTCTTCCTTATTTTCCTTCTTCATTTTCAGATTATCTATTTATATCTTCTTCTGTATATTCTCATTTCTTTTGTAACATCCATTTTCGTGCTTCGAGGGAGACAACGAAACGAGAAAAACAGCGATTAAAATACGATCTGAATAGTTATTTCAAATTGTTATTTAGGAGATTCTCAAAGAGAATCACCTTCTACTACTCGTCAGTTGAACACATCATCTCCATCCACGTCATCACAATCATTGGAAAGATCAATTTCAACACAACAACAGGAGTCTGTTACTTCATTGGCATTTATTCATTCACACTCTAAAAAGAATGGTTAGTAGATTTGATTTCTCGAGGAATTTTTGGCAAGCTTGCCGCATTTCGGCAAATTGCCAGCAAAAACGGCAAGTTGCTCTACACAACAGCAAATTGCCAGAAAGTTAGGCAAGTTGCCTTCGGCTTGCCGAGCGCTGAGCAAATTCGCCTTTTGCTTGCCTTAAGCATTTAGCAAGCAATTGGCAAGTTGCCTTCCCGAAAATCGGCAAGTTGCCCAGTAATTCCCTGAGTGAAGGTGGTAGAACTTCCCGTCTCTTTCGGGAATATTCATGCAAAAACAATGAAATTAAAACTTTCAGATTCAAAACAATCCCCTTGTATATGGGTTGGTACATCTGCAGGAACATCCCTTGCTCTCAATTTGATTCTGCCAGAGGACAGGTTTACTTCTACAATTGTCGTTGCTCCATCAGGTAAGCTACTTTTACTGAGGAATAGCTACTAAAAGCTTAGAATAAAAATAAAATTAAGAAGACCATAACTAAAACTTTCTAACCATTCTGTTGAATCTATCCTGTCAAGTTTCTCTTGCTTATCACAAATGTTCACTGTGCTATAATCTATCGCTATGTAAAACTAAAAATAACCCACTTTCCAAAAAAAAAACGAACAACTTATTTTCTATTAATTACAGCAGTTGAAGAATGTAAGTTCCTATCATTGCTAAACAGCTTTACTAACCGAATAATTATTAGTTGTTTCTATGTATTCACTATGTCGAGTTGCCCTGTTTCAGAGTATGGAATGTGTTCGAATGGTTTTTGAATCCTAAAAATTTGTTCATATTCTGAAGTTTCTCACAATCTTCTTTCAAAAACTATCAGAACAAGTTTCATACAAGCTGGTTTTCTTTTCTAAATATGTGCAGTTTTTGTTCGTGCTTCATGTTTAAAACAGTCTGAGCTTACTCCTGATTTTTCTGGGCGCTTCTTCCTATTATTTTGCATTAACAACAACTCTTTTGCTTCTAGAAATTTCTAATAACGCTTAACAACAAATAAGTTATTTTATGTTGTTTTATACTTTTTTTTCACTTTTCCTATTTTTATTTGGAGTTCAGTTCGAGGCCGAAAACACTGCTACTACGGTATGTTTGAGAGAAAGAATTCGTTCAAAATACTTCATCGAAACGAGATATTTCTATCACAATAATACAGTTCTTTTGATTCTTTTGACGCCTAATCCATTGTTTGGAAAACTTGAAAAAAGAAAAACTAATTTGCTTTCATTTAACCGATTAGAATAGTCGAAATAAAGCTTGCCTGATTGATAGATTCTCTCCAAACAACCTGATAAAGCATGGTGTTCCCTTTGATAATACTTATATTGTTATGTTTTCTTTTATAGATTCGTTTGATTTTTTATGTTTATATCCGCCTCTTTGATTATATTGATTTACTATACCTGATTATGTTTATCTTTCTGTTTCGAATTTAAACTGTTATTCCACTCGGTTATGCTCTCTTACCCAAGTTGCCAAGTAGTGATGTAGTGTATTTTAAGTCAGTGATTAGTATTGCTTTGTGAATGGGAGTCATTCGAAAAGTTTTCAATTTTATTCGTTTTAGGTACGATGGTGAGAATGAAAGGTCAAGTGTTGAATCAGTCATTTATGGATAACACTTTCTGTATTATAACACCTGCTACGGAATCATACAAGGAAGCGACCAAAGAACCTTCTGCAAATAGTCCTGATCGGTCGCTGGTCAACAAGGTTTGTGCAGTCTTTTGCAGAGATTCTGAAAGTTTCATTTGAAGTATTTGGAACAAAATCTCTTCATTTGTCACGCAGAAATTGTTTATTTCATGATTTTTCTCTGTTTAGGTTACCACAAAGGCTAGTCTGGCTCCTCAATATTCCAATTCAATTGATGCAAATGATGAGATTTCACAAATCTTGATAGTTGCTGCCGAGAATGAAGTGAAAGTGGTTGCTTTACCAACATTCAGTCAGCTCTATGTTCAAAAGTTCGAGGAAATTCCGTTGGTGAAAGCAACTCCAACCCATATACGTGGATATCCTTGTCTGATGTGCTTATCAGCTGCAGGACAGATAATTATGCTGTCACTACCGTCATTACGAATATTGAACACTTCAACAATATTTCCACATTCCGTGGAAATTGATGACCCGTGAGTTGGAACTTTTTGAAAAAAGAGGGGCTTCGAAAGCTTCCATTTCTTGTTTTTGTGTAATAATATACCGATTAGGCTGATGGCTTGTCAGTTCATTTTGTATCCGTTCACTAGCTGTTTCAAGTTTGTTTTAACACAAAAAATAACCTAAATTTTTAACTTGCAGCCTATGCCAAAAAACTGCTTTCTCCGACCACGGATTGGGTGTCTACATGGCTAGTCAGACAGAGGTACTACTTTATAGATGAAAACTTTGACAATGTGTTTTTTTTTTCAGATCGAAAAATTCACAATGTGTTCCGAGATAGCAGATCAGACAAACGAGTCACTCGGGGAACTGTTCGTTCCATGTGAAATGCCTGAACAGCCGAAGAATAACTCATTTTTGAAGGTTAGTTTATTGTAGTTTGTAGTTTGACTTGATGATTAAAATAATGAAGGCTTGGCAGGGTGTCTCGTCGATTTTCGGAGGAACGCCACGCAACGATCCAAATGATATTGATGCTATTTGTAAGTTTTTGATTTATGAAAGTGCATATACAGTACCGGCCATATTTATACGAACATTCCCGTTTTTCAGTTGACTTTAGCCGACTTTAAACATGCGAAACACAGTCAGAAATTTTCCTGCGGCTTAGAAAAATTTTGAGCGTATCCTGCATAGCTAGAAATCCATTTTTTAGTTGACAACTTTTTTGTACCATCACTCTCCCGGCAGATGTAGCTCGTCCAAAACACCTACTTCCGAAATTGTTCGTTATCCATAGGATTTTCGATGATTTCAAGGGACCTTTATGAAAAGAGCTGTACCTCCCAAGAGAGTGGCTGCACAAAAAAGTTCTCAACTACAAAAATGAAGTTCTAGCTATTCTTGATCAGCTCAAAAAATTTTTGAGCCGTAGAAAAATATTTGACCTTGTGACGCTTGCACAAAGTCAGCCAAAATCAACTGAAAAACTGTAGTTTTCGTATAAATATGGCTGGTACTGTATTTGGGTTTTACTGGAATTAAAAACAAAAATTTCTCTACTCGTATTATTTACTGTAAGACTGTTTACAAAAACTTCTTTAGTATCCGAAAACATGGGTGTGAAGAACAGCTCCGGAGTAAACCCAATGCGTAGCGTCGCTCGTACAATACCTGGACCATCAGTCCAAATGGATCGTGCTCAGGCAGGAGGAGTATCTGCCGGACAGGCAGCTGCAATGGCTCTTCAGGTACACATTATTCCTTTCAATGACCTAATCAAAGCGTTATCAATTTCCAGAACTTGAATGAAAGAACGGAAAAACTGAATGCAACAGTGGATGCGACAGAAAATCTGAAGAACAATGCGATGAGCTTGTCGTCAAGAACAGGCAAACTCGTGGAGAAATATGAGAAAAAGAAGTGGTATAACTTCTAGAAGAATGATTAATAGACAGTTAGAAACATAGTATTCATTTTGATTTTCGTGTGTGTGTTTGTAAATATAAATCAAATTTAAAAAAGAGCTTAAACTGTTTTCTTTGTCTCGGGCCTTCTTTTATCTATTAGTTCCTTTAGTAAGAACAGATTTTCTTAATGAACGACTAGGCTTTTGTGTGTGTTCGTCCAGTTCAATTAATTTATTAACCGGTTTTCTTTTTTCGAATTGTTTCTTTTTTTTGTCTTTTCATATTATTTTTCCCTCTTCCATATATTTATACAAATCAAATCTGTTTCTAATAGCTTTGTTTTCAAATTTCCTCTGCCAAACTTTGTTTTCTTAACTATATTTGGGTTACGAAATATGTATCAGCTTCATTTTTCAAAGCACTTTTTTCAAATTGTAAATAAAGTGAAGTCGGATGAAGAAGAAAAGAGAAAATGGCAGTACAGTCGGTTGCACTAGCTTAGAGAAAAATTACAGAAAAAGTATCAAATAAAATACAAAATATCCATCCATCATCCTTGTCTACCCACTTCAGCAGCTGTAATTGGATCATTTCCATCGTCTTCAGAATTATCAGCATTTTCCACCAAATTTCTCATGGTGTTCTCCTCTTGACGTCGTCGTTTTTCAAGGATTCTTTCGATCTTCTGATCGATGGCGGAATCGCTGGAAGGGAAAAAATTTAAAACAAGATCATTTCTAATGATAGAAACAGATGCAGAGTTGGACAGAAAAAAGAGAATCTTTTGAAAGTGTGGTATTTCATGTTTTACCAGAATTGGAGAAACACATGCCTATGAAGTTAAGTTCCGCAAGCTGACTGGCCGAATCAGATCCAAAGTTTGTTACCTGGCGAGGGTTTTGATTCTGGAAAACCAGGGGATCAGAGTCCCTGCAAGTTCACGAAATTTGGTTCTGACTCGGCCAGTTCTTATCCGGGTAGCCTCCGCAATCTTGCGTTCCCCAAAAAATGAGCAAGATAGCAGAAAAATGAAAGAAAAAACTTCAGAAGTAAAGGAAAGCTCTAAGGAAATACAATAGTTTTTTCATTCTTGGCTAGAAAAAAAAATTGTAAAATCCAAGAGAACTTCTCAACCATTCTCATAAATGTCATGATAAACGGTCTTAATTTGAATACTCCTCTTCGGTTGATACATTCTAATAACTCACTCAATCTGAGTCCTGATACCATTGCCACTTGCATCGAAGTAATAAACTTTTCCGTTTTCAACTCGTCTTTCGTAGATATTTCCTTTTTTATCACGAATCACAGTCGGCGGATGGTAACGAATAAATCTAACATGCTGCTGTTTATCTCTGAAATTAAATTAAATTTTCTGAAGAAATTGTTTTTTTTTCAAATACACGAATTATTCTAGACAAACCAAAAAGGAAAATCTCAAAAATTGGTTAGCTCCTCGTTTTGGAGACTGCAACAACACTCACTGTTCTTTTACCGGAAGAATCGAACTTCCTTCCTGTTGTCCTGGAACATTGGTTTCACTGAACTCTCCAGTGACTTTAGGTTGTGCGGCAGAAGTCTCATCGAGCGGAGCACCTGGATTCACTGAATAGTAAGTTTCCCCGTTTTCAGAAGTTTGAGAAGATTTCAATCCATTTTGATTATCTGGTTGTTGACCTGCTTCATAGAATACCTGATTGTTTCTATTGGTTTCAGAGTTATCATAGTTTGATTGTGAATTATATCCAGACTGATCGTCGTTCTCATTTCGGTTTGTCTGAAAAAAGAAACCTTTGAAACCGTTGTGTTTTTCAAAGAGGGAACACACCTGTTTTGGAGGATATCCATATTGAGAAGCAGTGTCATAACTGTCATCTTGACCGTATTTTCTAGGAGTGATTCCTCTGATTCTGTATTGATTTATGAGCCATTCTTGATATCCTGGATGATTTCTTGGTGGCTGTTGGTTCGCATCATAAAACTGATAGTTATGAGAAATTTGATTATTGTCTTTTTGAGAGTTTTGAGAAGAAGATGACCCATCAACTGGAAATCTTTTTTCGAATGAGTCATAATTTGAACGAAGGTTATCCCTATTTGAACCAATTGGACGTCCATATTGCTGAAAAAGGTGAGTGAAGAGTGTTTGTTTCTGTTTCGAATCAACTTACATCATAATATGGATTCAATCTCATATTCTGAAGTCTTTCCTCGTGGTGTGGATCTTGATAAATATCCAGATCCTGAAAAACGAAGTGGTTTTTTGAAGAATGGTTTTTGCGAACGAACCTCACGACGTCTCGTTTCACTGGGAACTGCTGGAGGGAGACGATTCTGAAACATTTGAAGCTTTGAAATGTTTTTAAAGCCGTTTTGATTTTTTTACCATTCGGTTTGATTTGTATTACTTGATTAGTTTCTTGAACTCGAAGGAAAAACAAACGACGTGGCTTTTAGATTAATTTGTTGAGCAAGAGCCACACAGTCAAAACTTTTCTAACAAGGGCGTGTTTTTCTCGTGTGGGTTAGGAATTCTCTATAAATTTGAGGACTCCAGGTAAATGCTCCTGTGAGTGGATTCTGAATTTACCAGACCACACTGGAGCTTGAGAGTCTGGAAATCTTCATCAGAATATCTGGCCCCGCCCCTTTATTTACAATGCATTCAACGTGGCGATTTCAGATAAAGATTTCTAGACTCTCAGGCTCCAGTGAGGGCTGGAAGTTTCAGAATCCACTCACAGAAGCATCTACTTTCAGACAACAAATTTATAGAAAATTCCCAACTTATTTGAGAAAAAATGCTCTCGTAAGGCTCTAAAAATGTTTTATTTGACCTAGCTTGGATTTGAATTTTATGGTTTACAAATTTTCGAATTCATTTCCTGACAGAACTTTGACTAAAAGTCAGTTCTCAAAGTTTGCTTCAAAAAGTATAATATAACTGACAAACGTGAGCGTATTTTTGAACGGTACTATATGTATCTTTACAACGCCATCTGTCACTTTTTTCTGTTTATCGAAGCTTGTTGTATCGATTTTGAAGCTCAAACTTTGTTAATGTCTTTTTTTTATTCTAAGCTAAAAACTTTTTTTAACTCGCTTTATAGGAACGGCTCAAAGGCGGATAGCCAAACGCAGACACACGGAATGATGTGATTGTTCGAAGTGAAAAAGCCAAGCAAAAGCAAATTTGTTTATTACATCAAAGATTTACATATTAAAAAAGAGTCGTGAAAGTGTTTAGTTTACAAAAACGCCAAGTCTAAGCTCGTTTAGCCGAAAGAAGCCAACGCTTTTAAGGTTCTTGCTATTGGAAAGAAGAATGGGATTCTCGAATTAAAAAAGAAGATACAAAATTCTGAACGCTCCAGGCGTAAGTTTATGTGAAGGAGAAGACAAAAAGGAAAGGATCGCGTGATGGGAAGGGGTGGTTTGATGGTGTGGGGGAGAGAATTGATGAAGCGATCGGAGGGAAGTTTAGGTTCTACGTACGTCCGATGGTGGTTGAAGTGACTTTTTGCGGAGTAGCCACACTTTTCGGTGGAAGGCCTCTGGATCGTCGAGCTGCAATTGATTAGAAGTAGTTAAAAGCCCCTGCGTTTTGAACTCACTTGAACACGCTCCTCATTTGAAACTGACACCGCATTGAACTTCTTTGATTTCACATCAGCATCTCCAAACAGTACTTCATCTCCATTATGCTCATACTTTGCAATCTTATGATGATGGAATCCAAGAACATCTCTGTTTCTGTATTGTGGTCCTTGTACCCATTCGAATGGAATTGGTTGATGGGGATTGTATCGGGATCTGCTGAGAATACGGAATCCACCGCAGACCTCTACAACCTCCTTTTGCGAACCGACAAACCATCCACAAACTCTTCCATCTGGCTTGATGAAAGCATGACCGAATGCTTCATAATGGACGTTTTCTCCGTATTTGGAACGAGTGATCCTGAATAAATGAAGTTTTTATATTTGAAGAGAAAATCAACGCACCGCATCTCACAAAGAACCTCAACTAGTCCATAAGTTTGGGCGCACAGGTTAATAAAAAACTCATTTCGTCAAAAAAAATCTATGTGAACTCCTGATTCATTGAGATCATTCTAAAAGCAAGGACACATTTCAGAAAAGTTGAATTCGGTTTTCCAGATACGGCAATTAGGTTCAGGCAGAGTGTTAGTGATGAAAAGAAACGGAAAACGGAAAGAGAAGTTATTGGGTTAATACTTAATACCATGCAGAACACACTAAAAATCATCAAATTCAAAAATAAACTAACTCGTCGGCGTTTTCGAACATGTCCCTAAATTTGAACATTTTTCAAAATGTGTGATTCAAAATTGATGTGTTCTATGTTCCAATCCTTACCAATAAGCCACAAACGAGTTTCGTTGAGTGTGTCCATTGTTCTCGTTCTCTGGAAAGACTAAGAAGTCATCGGTAGTTCTTCCATCTCGGAGAGCTCCATCGAATCCAACGGTTGTCCAGTATTCTTCTTGGATTTGTGAGTCCAGACCACGACAACCTCCACGAGTCACAAAACCATCACCCTGAAGAAGACTGTTCGAGGAAGTTCTATTTCTAACAGTTCTCTTACCCCTCGCATCTCCATGTACCGTCCCCGACATTTGGCAGCATCCACCACAGATGATGCCATGATGGCAAGAAGTAGGGCAGTGAGAGCGAGATGTCCCATGGCTGAAAATAGAGAGCAACACTTCAATTTTTAGAGGAAAGAGTTCAAAATCAAAGAATGGAAAAATACTGAACAATTTGTACGGGGGGAGAATTGGTGAGGATTGCTTTTATGTGTTATGAAATTAGATGCGATCATCATCGTCTGATGGGAGAGGCACAACCGATTGATTGCCTCACATTTAAACTAAACCTTCGTTCTCTTTTTCATCGCAAGTTCGTCATTTTCTCCTTCTTTATGTGCTCACTCGTGATAGCTTCGGGGGAGAGAAAACTCATAAATTAGCTCCTATCGGCACTTTTTACACTTTCCCATTCCTTTGGGTCATGAATTCCTCAGAGATATATGTAATGTCAATGTATCATATGTGTATAGTTGTAGAGGAAATGAAACAAGGAAGAATTTCACCCTAAAAAAGAATAGAGAAACCAACACAAACATTGTGAAAAATGAGGAAAATATGTATGGAGAAAAGAGTTTCTTATCACTAAATTCATGAAGTTTTTGGGAGAGTATGCATGTGTAAAGCCTGATAGGAGTCACACAAAAAAGAATTGAATCGATGAGAAGGGTTAGGTGAGCAGAAAAAGAAAGAGGGAGGACTAAATTGGCACTTATGGAATTTGAGATGATAAGGTAGGAATGAGTTAAACAGATTCTGAAACCGACACGTTTTCTCAGACTGTGGGTGTTACTCAGAATGAGTTCCGTTCATTGTTTGAGTTAGGGTTTCTGTAAGTTGTATGGTTACTATGAAAGATATGAGAACTTTTTTGCGGGTTTTCCTCATTGCAAGAATATTCTGAAAAGTGAAGGTTTTTTTTTTACATTGGTTAGGAATTTTCTATAAATTGGTGGTCTGAAAGTAGATGTTTCTGTGAGTGGATTCTGAAATTTCCAGCCCTCACTGGAACCTGAGTGCCTGGTAATTTTCATCTGAAAATCTGGCACCGCCCCCTTATTCACAATGCAATGCCAACGTGGCGATTTCAGATTAAGATTTGCAGACTCTTCGGCTCCAGTTAGGGCTGTAAGTTTCAGAATCCACTCACAGGAGCATCTACTTTCAGACCACCAATTTATAGAAATTTCCTTACCATATAACTGGAAAAATATTCTTTTAAATTTCCTTTGTGAACAGATTGGTCTTTTGACTGATCACTATGGCTAAAATAAACCAATTAACTGTGTCGATTTAAAAAAATTATGACAGTTTTCATTATCTCAATTCTATACAATGTTATAACTAAAGTAGGTGTAGAGTTTTCCGAAAGGAAAACCATTTCCATCAAGCTGAACGAGCAAAGAATGTCTAGCGTACTACACCCTGCAGTGTCTCTTTTATAATAATTATCGACGAAAAATTAGAACTTGAAATATATGACTTACGCACTGAGAAGGAATTGTCACAAAAGTCAAGATTATAAAAAAATGTCATCCAAAAGGAACTTGTAGCTTGCTTATAGTGTTGCACTAATACCCACATCATTACTCACGTCTGTAAGTTCAGTTTGAACGACGCCTTTTTTGTATTTTTTGCATTTTGTTTCTACTTTGCACTTACTATGAATCGAACTCTTGATTACATGTTAAGCCCAAAAGATGACAAAAACTACTGTAGGTTCGGAGACTTTTCAATTTGGTGTTTTTTTATCAGCCTTCACGTGATTCACATGAATGTAACTTTTTTGACCTGACTAAAGAAATGATAATTCAAATGAAAAACAAGCAATGGCGTGGTGACCGAGTCGGTCGGAAAAAATGTGAAAAATGTTTTAAATGCGGCAAAAACCTTTTTTTTTATAAAAAGAGAAATTTTATTCTGATTATTCACTACCAGACCACACCCTATATTTCATTGGTGTCCATCCTTGTTTTATTTCGGGACGATAGAGCGGTGAAACTTTGATGACGACTTGGAAATTAGGAAATGATAGAGACTGATTGAAGTCTTACAGCATACGGCAAACGTCACATGAGCTCGAAAAAAGGAAAAGACTCGGAAAAAAAAGAAAGAGGAGGAAAACTTTAGAATTGAGTTGGAGAAAAACGATACACTCTGATAACGCAAATTGATAACAAAAGTTCGAAAAATAAAACATCCTTTAGATAGGTTTCTACTGTTTGTTTTAAGGATGATTTACAAAACTAATAAACATTTTCATTAGTTTGTATTTATGATATGTTTTCCTGTTTCACATCGGATATATTAGTAGAACTGGAATCCCATTCATAGGATTGTTTTTAGAGTCAGTTATCAGATGAGTTAAATATCAACATCCATAAAACAAGTAATATGGGAACTAGTACGACCCTCAGAATGGACGAGACTCAATTTTTCTTTTGAGAACGACCATAGAAACTTCATACATTTTTGACCCCCAAAGTGCATATTACTACAACTTTTTTTTGTAAATCCCATGGGATCCCTGTTTTAGAATATAGCCTTCAACTTTCCGATGATTTATGACTTTCGACTTCTGTTAAAAAAATATATCCGTTCGACCGGAGCCGAAACTGGAAGTCTGAAAGAAGTAATCCGGCAGGCCGACATCATTCCTATTCAATTTAGGATTCTCAGATTTCTCCAGTCTTCACACGAATTCAAGATGTCTTCCATCAATATTTTCGAGAATTTCAGTTTTTCAGGACTATAACAAGATGATAGCGCACTTGTTGCAATGTTTAATGTTAGAGACGCAGGGCAGAAGGCAAGTGTGGACCCACGCAATGCTCGAAATCAAAAGTCTTTAATTTTCCGATTTTTATTACTATTTTGAACGCTTTGTTAAATTGTTTATAAATTTTCAACAAAAAATGTATTCTTATCTGAACCAACGTTTATTTTCAACTTGCAGAAAAGTTTGAAAAGTTGAGCTGAAATAAATAATGGAAGAAAAAGAACTTGGACGCTTCGCAGCATGGTTTAAGCGGAAGCACATACCACTGAAAAGCGAATGGCTGAAAATATGTATTGAATACTTGGAACAAAACCTTGGAAAGAAGTTGCCGCTGTCAGAAGAGACATTAAACCTTGTAATTCAACAGTTTCTACATTCAAATCTATCTGAGTCTCTGAATCCCGTTCTGAAAATTCCAACAAATGCCGTCAAAGTTATTATTGTGAAACGAATGATTTTCGAGGTACCGTTTATTACTTTTTTAAACCCACAAATGTTGGTGGTTCAGATGACTTCCTGCACAAATGTTTCCACATCACTATACGAACAACTATCAGAATGCACTCGTCACAATGAAGACTTGTCGTGGTTTCATGGTGGTTCAAAAATGATTCCTGATGAAAGTAACCGTGAAAAAGAGGTAAAATCGGTTTTTTGTTAAGAATTATTTTTTTATTCAAGGAAGACACAACTTTCAACAATCAAGTAGATGATAATAACAACAAAAAACGAACAATCTACAAAAAACGAGGAATGCTGAAATTAGAATTGAACGACGGGGTGAACTCAGTTAAAGCAATAGAGATAGAAGAAGTGTTCGAAGAAGAGCATCTTGTCCCAGGAGTCAAAATCCTTCTGACAGGGAGAGTAAAATGTCGTCGCGGAACTCTTTTTCTTGAAAAATCAAACTGTTCACTCATCGGAGGCCGAATCGAGGCATTGAAGTTTGATAAAGTTAAACAACTTTCGGACGCTTTGAAGCTTGATTTGGATGCTGAGAAGAAGCGTAGACAGTCAGTTTTGAATTACCGATGTAGTTTTAAAATCTAATAATGCATAAATTTCAGAGAATCGCTCGTGAAAGCTTCCGCATCAGTGAAAAACCGAAAAAAGAATGTATCACTGAATCAATCGTCAATTTCTCCGTTTTTAATAAAAACAGATAGAAAAACAGGAAAAGTTAATGTGCGTTTAGCGTTAGAAATTATTTTGAAATTGAGCTATTTATTTCTTAGAATCCATCTACAACACTTCCGCTCCAAATCGAAGAACCGCCTAGCTCAAGGTGCCTGCAAGAGAATTGGGAAGATTTTTCAATTGAAAAAGTGCAGAAATCTCCAGCATCGGAGGAATCAATGATACAGAGTTTCAACAATGTTGATTGCGAGATAATAAATTCTCCGATTACTAAACAAGCACTAAAACTTCCATCAACCAAAAATCAGTTATCCGCATTACCAATAAACAGAAAAGATGAGACCTCAACAATTGGGTTGGAAAGGACACGGAAAACAGAGAAAAAGACTGATAAAACGGAAGAGTGGACATTCAATCCTGTTTCTGTCCTGGAAAATGTAGGAAGCCCAAAGAAACCAAAAATAATAGAAAGCAAGCCGAAATTCAAACAACTCCCACAGCATCTTTTGAGGGCTGATTCGAGCACGAAGGATCTCGTGATAAAGAGGCCAACACTCGGTAGTCCGAGTATGGCTGCAGAGAAAAGTAGATTCACGTTTCTTCATAAATGCGATGACAAAATTTACAGGAAAAGATATTTCCGAATGGATTTGGGATGAACGGAATGGATCAGAAGAGGAAGAAGCGTTAGCGAAACGAAAGAAAGATGATTCGGTTGTGGAAATTCCACAGTGCTTTGTGAAGCCTATGATTCTGAAAGTTGAACGACAAGGATCTGATGAAGGCTTTGCAGTTCAGAAACCAAAGATGTCCACTTTCAATCGAACAATTCATGGTCCACGGAAAAGAATCGAAGATTACAGAGTCAACCAGAAAAGTCGTGAACCCGAAAAAATTCCCACTGATAAGGTTTTTTTTCTGCCAGCGATCTCCCCTGTACAAAAACTTTACAGGAAAAATGTATTGTTTCCAATGATATTGAAATGACTCAAGTTGAAGCAGAAGCAGAAACAGATATCAGGCAACTCGATCAGGAAATCCCGGAAGAAATTGATTACATCGAGCATGATGAAGAAGATGCAGAAGACTATGTAGAAATCGACGAAATCGTTCCATGCACCCCACATCCACTATCTCAACATCAACACATTATCAACGAAGAACGGGAGTTTCTGAATTTGGAACATGATCCGGACGATTCAATTAGTTTGATCTTCTTCAATTACTGCTCTGTCAATTTCTTTCTTATTTTTCAGTGGAATGTACGATTGAACAAGAAGGTATAATGGAATGTGAGAGGTGGGGTTTGAGAAAGAAGAACCAGGCATCAGGTAAATCTATTAAAATAATTGATCATGGGACCGTATTGTATTACTTCCAGATATCATGGCAAATACACATGCACCTTCTCTTCAAGTATACAACCCATCTGTAGAAGACAGTGTTAAGGAGATCAATAAAGGAGATTATTCGAATGAGTGTACTTCCCAAGTGTACGCAGGCTCAACTCAAAAAATGCCGATCCAAAATCAAAATTGGAATTTCGGATATCGAATGACTTCTCCACAGAACGTTAAAACTGAAAGATTAGAAAATTCAGAAGAGCAACGAGTTGTTTCAATGCGTCAGATTCCATTGAACAATCGTGATTCTATCGAAGAGATCAAAAACAAACAATCCGAGAACGTTCAAATTTATAAGACTCCTTTTGCCAAGAGGGTAATTTTTCTTGGGACCTGAAACTCAGTTCTAGAAGTTTTGTTATTTTCAGTTCACTATATTATTTCTGAGTAATCTGAATCGAAATTTAAAATCAAACTCTTTCAGCTGAATAGTACTGATTCTTCCACGACAACAACCTCAACATTATTTAAACGAATGTCTGATTTACAAATAGTTCCTTTTGCCGATGCTCTCCTAAACAGAAAATTTTGGATGATGTCCAAGATTATTGTTGTGATGGTAAGAGTTCTTTGAAAACGCAGTTCTTCTTACTCTTTTTCAGCCTACATCTTGCCACCAAG
>GL379804.1:417461-427859 GCA_000143925.2 Caenorhabditis brenneri | reverse complement strand
TTTTCTTTTTTTTAAAAAGAATTTCATCCTGGTAAATTTTGTTTCTTCCGTTTCAGAATGATCCGGGAATTTCCGCCATTCGAATATTACTGAAAGAAATGGTGTCCAAGCACAACTTTGAACCAGCTTTGGCTTTTAAAAAAGAATGTTTCTCAAAAAGGAACATTTGATTGCAAAATAAGAATGTTTGCTTCGGAGCTTCTATTCGGGTTATTCTTCAGGCTTCTGATAACGCAAAAAGCTAAACTAACAGAGAAAAATTGACGGGATTGATAATCTCCTAAGAGCGATCGCTTATTTCAAAAAGAATGATCCGGCAAGTGTTGATGAGAGGGAGTACATGGAGAATTTATTCAACTCACTTTGTGCAGCACTCATGCATCCTGCTAATCGAAGTACGGTATCGCTAATATTATTTTTTGATAATAATCATTAAGTTTTCAGAAAAGTTCCTCGACGGTGAAGGTCTTCAATTAATGAATTTGATGATACGTGAAAAAAAGCAAGCCCGACAGAGTGCTTTGAAAGTTCTGAATCACGCAACATCAGGCGAAGAAGGAATTGAGAACTGCAACAAGCTAGTTGAAATGCTCGGATTGAGAACTATTTTCCCTCTCTTCATGCGTACACCATCAAAAACAAAAAGGAAAGATACAACTCCAGATGAACACGAAGAACATGTGTGCACTGTGAGTTTGAGTATAAACGTTTTCAAATAAGCGAGGCCATATTTCAGATCCTTTCGTCGCTTCTTGCAGCTTGTTCTGAGAATCATCGGCAACGAATCATTCAAAAATTCGTTGAACATGAACACGAAAAAGTTGACAGAGCTGTTGAGCTTTTCTTGAAATACAAGTGAGTTAACAGAGTTTATAATAGGATTCTTCCAATTCTGAATGTTTCAGAGAGAAAGTACAACGGTTCGAGTTAAAGAAGAAACGACTTTCCCAAGAAGCAGGCACATCTCTGGATCTCGATGACCCAGATAGGGATTACCTCGACAAATTAGACAACGGTCTATATACGCTCCAGAGACTTTCGCTGATTCTTATTGATGTGGCAGTTGGTGTAGAATCAGCTAGACTGAGAGAAGAGAAGCTTTTTCAAATGAAACTGAGCAATAATCGATTGGATTTGATGCTGGGTCCAATCATTCAAGAATACAGTGACAATTTGGGCGAAGAGGCTGTCCATGAACAGGAACGAGTACTACTTCTGCTCAGTAAAATCGAAGATTTTTATAAATGAAAAATGTACTTCTATTTTTGAATTGAATTATGTTCCATTATTTATACTCACTTGGTCTCCTTGTTTCGCTTTCGTTGAGTAAAAAGTATTTTAATGCTAAATTTAGTAAAGACTGTTTTTTATTCTGCCGGGAATTAATTGTTTTTAGCATTTGCATACCTTCCTTTGATTTTTTTGTTTCATGCTTGAACCTCTGTTCCAACAGCTGTCAAAATGCCCCAAATTCAACAACACACTTTTTGGGAACGGGTGGTAGTTCATCTTAAATCGGACGACGAGTTTCGCACTGCAACCGATGCCTTCACAGCATCCTTCGCCGTGGTTGGCCTATTCTCCGCCGCAGCTTGTACTGTGTGGGGTCTTTTATCCATAATCCCAACACTTTTGATCGCATATATCATTTGCAAAAGACGGCAGCACTGTAATGAAGCAATTCTTATGCCTGCTGCTTTCTTAGGTTGCGTAAGTTGACAAGACTGCTTTATAAGAGCATAATATAATTTTCAGGCTGTTGCAGTTAGTTTGGCTCACACGATTTCGAATGAAGGAGATGTTTTCGTGCATTTATCTCGATATTTCCTTTTTCTGTTTTTGTTCCATTTCTCGGAATTCATCTTCACCGCCCTCACAAATCGACGTTCACTTCGCCCTGATTCATTCCTCTTGAATCATTCTGTTGGCTATTGGCTCGCAGCTGGATTGAGCTGGGTGGAATTTTTGATTGAAGCTTGGGCTTTTCCCGGAATGAAAAGCTATCCTCTCTTATGGGTCGGAACGTTTGGATGTGTGATAGGAGAGATATTCAGAAAGCTTGCAATGGTTCACGCAGGTCTCGGATTCACTCATCGCTTAGCAATGACGAAACGATCGGATCATCGACTCGTAAAAGATGGAGTTTATGCATATATGAGACACCCTGGATACTTTGGTATGATTCCTTCTCGAAGAAAACTAATCATGAATATGATTTCAGGATGGTTTATTTGGGCTATCTCTACTCAAGTCATCTTATGCAACCCGATTTGTCTGATCATTTACACCTATGTGACGTGGCACTTCTTTGCTTCTAGAATTTATGACGAAGAGAAAGATCTAGTAGCATTCTTCGGCGACTCTTATGTGGAATATCAGGAGGCTGTTTGGATTGGAGTACCTTTTGTTAGTGGATATCAAAGACCGTGATTCGATAGTTTTTTCGATACTCTTTCTCATGTATTATATGATCTCAATTATATTGCTTGAAAGTTTTTAATTTATTTATGATTCTCGAAACAATGAAGTTTCAACAGACTTTTTATAAATATAAACAAACACAAAAACGTGCGTTTTTCTACCTCTTTTGAAACAGGGTTGCATAGGGACTGACATTTTGTGGGCGGAGCTTTAAAGGCGCATGTCCAAGATTTGAAACTTATATTTTTTCCCAGTTTTGAAAAACTATTTTCGTGAGATTGAATGTTTTGTACTTTTAACATAAATTTTACAATTTTATGTTAAAAAATACTATTTTCAGTTAGACATTTAGATGTGATAACTTTAAAACTCCGTTTTTCAATGCAAAATCGCTTAGAAATCACTAGAATATGTCGTTTGTAGACTTGCAAGTTCTTCAAGTGTACTGTAGTTTCAAAGGCGCAGAGTTCAACGCTTGCTCCTCCTCTTTCAAACCGCGAGTTTGAATTTTCGTCGATTGTTTTTGCTTGTTTTTGGCTTGGTTCTTCAATATAAATCCCTTTTTCCTCAAACTTTTTTCTTGTGCAACGTGAAATAAATTACTGAATAAAATATTTTCTGAAAATAAATTTATTTTCCAGATTCAACGAGTCTAATTCTTGATCTCCTGGAAGGTCAGAATTCCCTTCTATTCACTTATGGAGTTACCGGTTCTGGCAAAGCATACACAATGACTGGAAAGCCTCAGAAATTAACAATGTAAACTTGACTGCTGTGTATTGTTTTTAATTTTCGTTTTCTCAGCGATCGAATGATAGAATTCCTTTTGAACAAGGAGCAATTCGAGTGCGTCATAAAAATTTTCCATGCCAGCGTGGCTCTAAAATCGTACGGAAATGAGAAGAGGTGAGTCGAAATGAACGAAAACGAATGGTGACATCTTCCCCCCATTGTTTTCGTATCAATTAGCAATCAAACGTTCCTTATTTTGAGATGTACCGTAGGTTTATATTCCTAAATATCATAACACTTTTTCAGATTCTTCTGCCCACCTCCATGTATCTATTTGATTGGCCAAGGATGGAAGGTGTACAGAACACGGAAGTCTACCTCACAGAAAGAATTGATGGATAACGATCCGGCTATGCACCAACAATCCACAGAACTCGTCGCCTACATCGGAATCGGTTCGGATCATACCGAACGACAACAGTTGGATTTCTGGAAAGTGAGACATCCAGAAAACTCAAGACAGGATCCGAGCATTTATGTATGTTTGAAACTTCATTGATCTAGAAATTGAATATCTTATTTTCAGGATTATTGTGCTGCCAAGAATCTCTACATAAGTGATTCGAGAAAGTACTTCGATTTGAACGTCCAATTCTTCAATGGATATGGAATGGAGATAGGGTCATTCGTTTCGCGACACATCAAAGTCCTCTCGAAACCATCGCAAAAGAAGCAAAGTATTAAGAATACTGACTCTAAATATCAGTGCATTGCCAGCGGAACGAAAGTTGCTTTCTTCAATCGACCCCGCTCCCAAACAGTCCGCACCAGATATCTTCATGTCGAAGAGAACTCATCTTCCACGCCTCATCAACTAAAATTCCACGCCTCATCCACCAAATGGGGTGCCTTCACAATTCATCTCTGTAAGTTATCCGGATCTGTCAGAACACTTTTCAATTTGTATTAAATTATTTTCAGTTGACGACGAACATGGACTCCAGGAGACTGAGAAATTAACCGTTCGAGATGGGTTCGTGTGCTACGGAAGTTTGGTGAAAATTGTGGATAGTGTCACCGGAACAGCTCTTCCTCTATTGAGAATCAGAAAAGTCGACAAACAACAAGTGATTCTTGATGCCTCGTGTAGTGAAGAAGTCTCTCAATTGCATAGATGTGCACTCCAAATGATTGATAATGAGATGGTTTATCTCTGTCTAAGTCGTGATGAAATCGTTCAACATCAAGCTCAAATCATCGATGAGAATCGTCATCAGATCAAAGATGGAGCCGCTTGGACGATCATCTCCGCTGACAAGGCTGAATATCGATTCTTTGAAGCAATGGGACAAGTCGGCACTCCGATTTCTCCTTGTCCAGTTGTGGGATCTCTGGAAGTGGATGGACATGGAGAGGCTGCCTGTGTGGAGTTGCATGGAAGAGATTTCAAACCAAATCTGATGATTTGGTTCGGATCCACACCACTCGATACGATCTTTAGAAGTGAGGAGTGTCTCTCATGTGAAGTTCCACCAGTGACACAAGTGATAAATGAGCAAACGATTTACATGTTCACGAATGAAATGACGGGTGATATTGAGGTAATTATTCAATCGAAAACCATTATTTTCATTAAATATTTTCTTTCAGGTTCCGATTTCTCTGGTTCGCGAAGACGGAGTGATCTACTCATCGGGACTCACATTCGCCTATAAATCGATGGAACGACACGGAACAGTGCGAACAGCTTCAGGCTCTTAGGTCCAAACTCTCTAGAGAATATTTGTATTTTTATTGTTACCTTTCTCTCAGTATTAATTCTATTCAAGTTTATCTGATGAATAGTTATCCCCTCCCCTCCAGTAATCACTTTTAACTTGTCTTGTTGAATAGATAGTTTCCTTTTCATTTATTTTTCTTCGGGTGGCTTCTCCATCATTTTCTTTTCTTTAATAGTTTTTGCGATATTTTGCCTTCTATTCCTATCCTCTTCACTCTCTCTCCGTTTTACACTGTATTATAGAAAATCATGTTGAATAAGTTTTCATTTTATTTATACACGTTCCTTCCCCGTTCTTCTCCTTTTTTTCTGATAAAAAGTAAACTTTGAAACGGTTGTAAATCAACATTTGTTTATTTAGAATGGAAGATAATTTAGGTGACTAATTTAAAAGAAGAAAATGCACTTGTTTCTCAGAAGACACCATTAGAAAGCGACTTGAATATAAGAAATTGAACTGAAAAAGTGTAAACAGGCATTGGTTACCAAATTCGAAAAATACAACAATAATAATCTAGCGTACCATAAACTTGTCAATTGTGTTAAAATATTTCAAAACGCATTCTTCTTGACAAATTTTTCTCTACGAGACACGCCAAAAAGTTGAGAAAAGAACCGTAAAGTTAAATTTTTTTAATGAAACGAAGAACATTTCTGATTTGATGTCAGAACATCACTTATAATCAGGTTCAAGAATTTTCAAATAATAATAATAGATAGGTTAACTAGCTGTCTCCTATGGTCGATTCTTCTGTGCCAGCATCACTTTGTTTATGAAATTAACGACTGCACTTCCTGGTTGTTCTGGCTCCAGTTCAGCGAACACATGGCACGCATTCTCCGACGACGATGGTATTCTGGCGACGAAGGCGAAGAGTCTGGCTTGTGCAATACATCCGTCGTGGAAGCCAAGAGCCCGTATGTTTTCAAACCTAAGAAAAGAACATTTATAGTTTTTGAATTCAAAAAATAAAAGCTACCTCCTATCAACTGGATCCATTCCTGCAAAAATGACACTCTGAACGTTGAAGTGACGTCTGAAGAAGACTTTCCTTGTGTTATCAGTCAATGTCACTCCTTGTGATGAAACCTGAAAATTAAACCACATTTGTTAAGTAATTCATAGATATATTTTACTTTAAAATGAACAGAAACCGCTCGATTCTCTCCGTTCATAACTCGCTGTGAACACGTGGCAATGCTCCGTTTGACACATTCGTTTCCGGTCAACGATTCGACGTCGACACTACCGACATATACAACATTGCATGCTGCAAAACTTCATTTTTATTCTAGATTTGAAAGATGGGGAGTACCTGCTCCTTGTTCCAGGAGAGCTTGTGTGGCTGACAGATGTTCTGGAGTTGCTGCAGGATCGAAGTCCGGGAGGACAAGTTTGGTGGGCAGGGCCAAAGCAGTTATGGAGTGTTGATAGACAAGAGCTGATAAGGAACCGAAGACTGGCTGAAAAGTGAAAGGATGAGAACTCAGAAGTCAGTATGCCAAAACTCTGGAAGTACGAACTACAGGAAAATCTATAATTTCGAAAGAATCTAGTTAATTACTAGTAGCTTTCATGTGCTGATGACTAGGCGGTAAATTCAATAGATTTTCTCATTTTGTTAGCTTTTCGAAACACTAATTTTCACTTTTCCCTTCTAGAACCCTCGAATAATCTGACCTCATTATTGCATCCCTTCAGCTTGACACCTTTCGGTGATGGTTCGATCAGGAAGTGACGGACAAGTTCGGTTCCATCCCCTAAAATGTATAAAAAGGTTGACACTGGAAAAGGAAAATAATACGAATACCTGGATTAACGCCTGGAGGCGGTGTTGACACCTTGAGTGCCAGTCCAAAAGCACCGGGAAATGAGTTGGAGTCCCGCACAACAAAGGTTCCAGGTTGTTTGTCTCGAAGCATACCAATCGCTATAAAAGTAGTTTTTTCGGAAGTTGACTTTGGAAATGTGCTCCTAGTACATGTATTCATGCTCTCCTCACTTTTTTCCTAAATAGTAGTTACAGTAATCTCCCACTTATACCTAAAATCCCTTCCCCTCTCATGTCCGCACGGAGCAATATATTTCATGAAAAACAAATGTTGGTTTTGACGTTTGACTTATATTCGAATGGAAAAATATGAGAAAGTGGAAGGGAATAGAGAGGCATTCATAATTCATCTTTGCTTTTCTTCCCTTCCTTTCTCTGCTAGGATATGTATCTCGTCTGAAATGCAGACAACGCTTCCAGACGATACAAATGAAAACAACAAAAACAACAATAATGATGTTGCTATGTTCGAGAATTCTTATCAAGTAGATACTCAACTGCTATGGGGGTGATCAACTGCTATTTGAGGTCATAGCAGTTGAGACATCAAAAGTGTCGAAACTAGCAGTTGATCCATAGCAGAAGAGCCAAATTTAGCAGTTGAGATATAGCAGTAGATTTCATAGGAGTTGAGTATCTACCTTCTTATCATAATGCAGTTTCCAGTGGTGATCAATGTCTTTCAAAATGTTTTTTCTTCTGGATTCCAAAGCTTCGGAGCTTATCCAGGGAAATACCAGTTTTTGCAAAAAATAGAATTTCACCAAAAAAATATATGCCGTAACACTGAAGATTTTCGATTCCCCGCAAATCTACAGATGTGACCCTCTTTGATTAATGTGCCCTCTTGGACCCTTTCTTCTCTTCGAAATCGCTTCGAACCGATCCAATTTTACACTTCGGTAGTATGTGAAGAAGAGAACACATCCCGTATGCTTATTCTCTCTTGGACTCGCTCAAATATTACAACAGAAAAGAGCAAGAAAACGGGACTCTTCTTGCGGGAAAAGTTACACGTTTATTATATTTGAGTAGTTTGAGAACTCGTAGAAGAAGAAGAAGATAGAAGGGATGGGAGGTAATGGTCATTTAGAGTCAAAAAAGGAAAGAGCATTTGAATTTCAGATAAAGGTACGGGACTCACTTAATTTACATTTTAATGGTTTTCAATAATTCTTCCCGGTTTTCGATGAGATATTATTCAAACAATACGTGCACGGTGCCAAATAAGACAAATACTCAGATGCTAGCAGATTTTTCACTGTTTCTAAGTTGCTAGGATTTGCAATTTTGCTATAGGGGATCATTTGCTATCTGGCGTTTTCTCATATGCTGTACCCAAAAAATTCGGTGGCTGTGTTGCTATTGGATTGCTTAGTTGCTAGTAACATGTTTCATTTACTACGGAAAGTGATTGAGCAATTCATAGCAAATGAGAAATAGCAAAAGATCTGCTAGCAACTGAGTATTTCCTTCCAAATAAGGCCGTTCATCAACTATTTTTGCCAATTAACTATTATTTTGAAACATACAAAACCCCCTTCCATCATTTACAATGTCAACTCACAGTTTCTAAAATAATTCTCAAAGATAACCAACACATTTCTTATCAGTCACAAGCAACTGTCAATTAGTAACATTAAAATCGCATTATATAATACAATTTTCCCGATTCCAAAACCAAAAATCACAAACCTTGTTCTCTTGAAATGGTCGGTTTGTACCAATATTTGGAGGTGTCTTTTACAAATAATGGATGATGATGAATGATTTCCGATGTGTCTGAAAATAGAAAGAATTGATGGGAGGCATTAAATTTTATTCATATATTTTTACTGTTCTAGCTTCTTCTGAATACTATCAATACTCCCAATTTTTAGGGGAAGAAGAACCAATTTCACGGACAAAACTCGAACCTGAGGATCTTCTATCATAGAGCAAATAATATGTACAACAGGTGGTATACCAAATCAGAACTGCACCCAATCATAACTTATTCCAAACTAGAAATGCCTCTAATCAGAACTGTCTTTCAAACTGAATTGTACTCAATCGGAACTGTCCCGAATCAGGACTATTTCTTTCAAAAAATTAGTCGTGAACATCGGATCCCCACCACTCGATGCGATCTTCAGAAGTTAGGAGTCTTCTGATTTGGAACAGTTCTGATTTAGCATACCGGCGGACAACAGGATATTCCAACAGAAATTCTTTATGAAAAAGCTCAAGTGTACTCGCAAGTTTGATTCGAGATTTTATATTCCAAAAAGTTTAATTATTGGCGTAGCGGAAGTTAGTAGCACACTGTAAATAGCAAGGTAGTCCTTGATTTTCAGGCAAGATATGTGCTTCAGCAGGAGAAGTGAGCTCATACCCAAAACGACATGGCTTGAATTTGCCGATCTGAGAATTCTGGTTGAGCATCAATTGGATCATCCTTTTTTTAATACTTTTTGACCTCAAAACCATTTCCCAAATCTTTTTTGCTACGTTAATAATATAACCCCATTTTGGGGTCAATCCCACAAGGACATATTATTACGTTTCTCGAAGAGAAATCCCTTCTGTTTTCTCAGCTTTCTAAAAACTTTTCTCTCGTTTTCCCAATGCTCATAAAACAAGCAAAACACTGCGTCGTTGTAAAACAACGTAGAAAGAAAAAGAAGAAGAAGAAGAAGCGGAAACGATGCTTCTCTTTCAATTTTTATGGGTGTGTCTCTTTGGGGAAAATGTAGCAGAAAAGGTTTGAATGAAACTGGATTGAAACAGTTAGAAGCAATGGAAAGTCAAAATTAATATTCCGGAGAAAATGTATTCGGAATGTCGATTGATTCATGAATTCTAGAGTGGTCAAGGATAAAAGTAGGTGACCGGAGAGACATCTCGAATGGAATATAGAGGAAAATAGAGGAGGGAGATTTTCTATGATCTAATTTTAGACATTTTGAGCATTTCCTGTTTAGGACAAGAGTGCTAGGAGGGGTCATATTGTTTTGGTATAGTTTTTTCAAGTAGACAGTAATTTTTTTTGCAAAAAACAAGTGAAGTGATCTAGTTAGATCAACAATTTCAGAGCAGGGAAGAGCTCTTACCTTTTCCATTATTCTTTTTCAAAATGGGTCCTAGACCACCATTATGAGAACCACCAACAACACCTTGCATTGAAATAAAATGCTCATCAGCTCCAGGAGCATCCTCTTCCATCACCACATCATCAAACTCTTCTTCTTCTTCAACATCATCATCCTCTTCTATCGTTTCTTTTGATGATGATGTTGTTGCTCGACGACGTATCAAATCGTCTTTTTCTTCAACATCCGAAAGATCCGAAGACTCTTCAGATGAGGCTAACGAGATATCACAATATCTATTCTTAACGTGTTGATGAAGTTGGGCTGTTGCCGAACCAGTATTACTTGATTCATCCTCAAAGTTCTTCCGTTTTAGATGAATGACCACTGTGGTGGAAGTGGATGTTGTGGCGTTGTCAGTCATACTTTCGGATAAAAAAGGATTCAAAGAAATGAAAGATCCAGAATGATAAGACAGGAATAGTAAGTTCAAAAGCAGAGCGTTTTGGAGTAGAAGAACACGAGAAAACGTAATCTATCTCCTCCGACTCAGCACCTTTGT
>GL379804.1:350110-408055 GCA_000143925.2 Caenorhabditis brenneri | reverse complement strand
AATTGTCTAGGAAGCTAATACTGGTTCCTGGCTCCTTCGCCAAACAAAATTCTTTAATTGAATACAAACTAAAGACCTTAATTTACTGTTTTCACGATGACATATATGTGCAAGCTCTCGAATGATTTATGCTCCTTTAACTCTGGTGTTCAATAATCTTTGTTCTGTTTGTCTGGATGATGCTCCTGGATTCAAAGTTTATGAATGTTTTTCCCTGGGATTTTCTGATTTTTTCTATAATTTGAACACCTGAAATTGAAGCTCCTGAGCATGACTCCTCAAACATAAAGTACTATAGTTCAAGACTAAAAAATTGCTATCGATCAATTACTTCTTCACACAACTGTGCATGGAATATCTTCTGCAAAGTCATGGTGGAGTGGAGCTCTGTTTTACTTTCGCAGACAAGTTGGAGAAGACGAACATGAACCTAGAAATTCAATATTTGGCAATTTTAATAAACCAGCAAAACGTATAAACATACAGCTTGTTTGTTGGAGGATACACTTTGCTTCATTCCATTGATTTGATCTTCAGTGTCACGACGAATCTTGCTCTCAATATCTTCTTTGGTTCCGAGGTATTGTTGTTCAAAAGCTTTGAACTCTTGTTCGCGTTGCTGCAAACCATAGGTATAGAAAAATCAATTGAAATATGATTTACCTGCTTATACTTCTCAACTTCAGCTTGAGCCTCTTGTTTCGCTTGTTTGGTTCTTTGCAACTTTCTCTTTCTTGCCTCGTTGATCTTCTCGGCAGCACGCTTCTCAGCGGCCAAAAGTTGTTGAATTCCCTGGGTTTGCGAGGCCATTTCAAGTTTCGATTCTAAAACAAAAATGGTCCAGTTTTAATTCAACTTTGAAAAATCGATATGAGATAGACGAAACTAAGTCGGTGGAAGGTAAGAAACGAGAGATCGGTGGAAATATAAACATGAACCATTTATAAATAAATAATATTGGCAATCATAAGACACGAATTTTACATGAAAGATGGGAGGCCGGAGGCAGGCAGATTCAAACGAAAATTTACGAGGAACCCGTCGTAAAAGGTGAACCAAAGAAATGAATAAAAACATTGTTGTATGATGGAACGATATATCTCAAAGAACTGCGAATGATGATGATTTGACGACCGATAGCACACTCGGAACCTGTAAAGGGCGAAAATCACTCGAAAAAAAAGAGTCAGATGTTGGTCTTTGTTCAGAATAGTGCAAACACCACGGAAATTCACCGTTGCGGCCGCGACGCGAAAACTCACGCGCAACTTTTTCTCTTGAAGATTCGCAATGAAAACGAGGCCTTATAAATTGGGAGGCTGGAAGGGGCTTTCAATTTATTAGTATTAGGCTAACAAACCGTGATAATGCGTTGGTAGTACTAATATATTTTCGAGTTTGCAAGTTTTTCTGGGGAGTTAACGCACTAAGAACGAAGCCGGCGATTCTTAGAATTTTAGAAACTCTTGTTTCGAGTATTTCGACAGATTATTGTTTGAAATCAGGCATGGGCGAGGGGTGCGGTTTGCCGATCAGGAAAGTGCCGCAGCGCAGATCTGCGGCAAAAAAAACCGCTTTGCAGGCCGCGTCGCGTCTGAAGTCACTGAATCTAGGCCTGCCAGATACAGTGAAACAACGAGAAAAAAGTTTCCCGCCGAATTTCCAACGCGCTGCGGTTGCGTTGCGTGTGGTGGTGATGCCGTCGTAACGAGGTGATGCCGTCGCTCACCGCCGCCCATGCCTGTTTGAAATGGCGATCAAAACATTTTACCTTTTTAAAAGGTTGAAATCTTGATTCGACGTAAAATAAGAGTTTTGCCTTTTACTTACTTTAAATGAAGTTATGTCTTTGCTGCCTTGAAATTCTGCTTCTACTTTCAAGTTAGAGCCTCCTACGTCGTAAACAGCTGCATGAGTGATTTTCCATGTAAGCTCAACAACGGCCTCACAATCGATTGGAACGAGGCGTTTTCGTACAGGTCGATCGATCCACATCTGCTGTCGATTTTCAGGAGCAATAAGATGAACACCATCGACAGCGTCATTAACTTTGGGCGAGTAGTTGACAGAAATGATCACTGATCGACGAAACCGATCCTTATTTTGGATGCGAAGTATGACAGGGAGCTCACAAACTCTAGATTTCGAAAAATCATGAACTACATTTTTCATTGGCGTTTCGCAAGTGATATGAAGAGCTCCGTTCGCTGAAAAAAAAAAAAAAAAAAAAAGAAAATTCTGTTATGTTAGTGAAAGCAAACAAACCTTTTTCATTCACGGTTGTTAAGGCACTAGCTGCTGTTATTGTGAAGGGATTATCAAGAAAAGATTCACCGATAAAAGAAGTGACCTGAAAGATTAATTTTAGATTTTCTCTACACGTTTACTAACCAATCCTTCATTGTTCACAATATTGGCTTTCCAAAGAATGCCAATCTTTTCCGAATTACGAATTCCAGAATCAACATTATCTATCGAGGATAGAACTTCAGATGGACAAGGCCATTTTGGCGGTTTTACTTTTCCATTTTCATGCAGCCAAACTTCTTTATTTGGGTCCTGTGTTGAAGCCAGATGTACAACGATAGTGTCTGTTTGTTCAGATTCGATTTCAACTTTCCGGGGAGTTGACTGAAGCTCAATTGACGTTGAAGAATCATTTTCAGCTGTGGGTGAAACTCCGTCTCGAGCGATTCGTAATCGTATAAGTTCTATTCTCGATAGAGCCGCCTGACTCACTGGCACGCAATTCTTAAAGTTGATTGAAAATGACCGAGTTGCAGGATTTAAAATGTCGATATTCATAGAAACCAAGCGCCTTCTTTCTCCAACAATCACTTTTCTCCATTGTCTCATCGTTCGTTTGGAACTTCGATATGCAATGAGTAAGATTGTACTTTTCTCTGTGACAACTAGTCCTGTTGGTTCATCACAACTCCGAATGTCGATGAAAATTCGTTTCTTCTCTCCTATTTTCAAAAATGGTTGTTGAATATCAGGCTTTTGGAACATGAAAGTCGCGATTTTGGCGTTATTTGCCGCTAACTCTGAATTCAACTCTTCTTGCTCTCCGTTTCCATCCACACCGTGAATTATTCCAGTAGCAGCTCTATCAAAGGCATTTGTTGCAAGGCACATTGAAAGAACATCTTCGTGACCAATGTTTTCAATTTCCAATTCATATTTCTGTGCCTGATCGCAGTAAGACCATTTGTGTGGTGCTTTTATAACTCGGAACTCAAGAAGGGGCCATGGATCTTGAGCAACTACGGCTTTGAGGCGTTCATCAGATGTGTAAGTTTTGGATTTTTTCTGAAATCATAATTCTGATGATTTTATTTCGAGGCTGTACTCACCTGTTTTGCTGTTTTGTTAAGTCTTTTCCCACGACATTCCAGAGGGATTCTTGCTTCTATTCCTTTATCATTAACAACCAATCGGAATAACAGTCCGTCAACTCGAAACTGCTGACAACCTTTTCGAGGAAAAACGTAAAGTTCAATCGTTTTGGATTCCTCTGCTCCCAATTGTAGGAGCGGAAGAGCTCCTAATTCTGGAGTTTCTGAGCATTCAGGTTCATTTTGAAATTTGACATCTGTTACCGAAAGACGTACATTATGTAGCTCAATCGGTGTTTTCAGAGGATTCGTGAGGTCCATCATCACTCGAAATCTTTCTCCAGCAGGCGTCTCTCTTACTTTTTGATTATCGGAATGATCATCACTGACCATCTGCATGCCTCGGAATGGTGTATTCGGTCCGAACAATGCGTGATGTGCAGCTCTCTCGACGGCAACCCATCCATCGACATCCACACTCTGATGTTCATTTTCGTCTATTTCGTTCCATGATGGTCGTTCTCCATAAATCACTTTCACTGTTTCCATTTCTACTTTTGGAATATTGGAGAATATAGAAGCGGGGACTGTTTGATTCGGAAAGTATGTGTCAATGGCATTCACAATTGTTTTCAACCGATCTGTTTGTTGATGAGGAGAAAGTTTCGGACATACTGCTACAAGACGCCGTATGCATTCAGAAGCAATTTCAGGAGTCATGACGCCTGCCTTTTCTCCTTCAATAAGAAGACGGATTGCGAGATGTTCGTCTATGACTCCCCAGTGTTTTTGATTGAACTCAATGAGAGCAAGTCGGTAACAGTCTGAAACAAAAATATTTCAAACTCTTAGACTTTGAATGTTTTGATTGGATTAATTATTATTGAAAAGAACTTACCGTAAGAGAGAGCAGGAATGTTAGCATTTGAAAACCGATTTGCAGCTAGAACACGATGAAACGAGGCTTTTCTTAGCATTCCAGCTTTTTCATATTGTTCTGCAGCTAAGAATTGTGCCACTGCGACAAAGTGATCTCCATCTAATGCACTGATTTGAGAAAGTGTCGCAGCTGCTTCTTTGTGCATACCAAGATCAGCATATATTCTGGTCATATTGAACGCGCATCGCAGAACAGCTGGATATTTCCTGAATCTTTTGATGTGTGAAAATTACAATTCCACTACAAACTAACTTTGCATACTCGATTAAAAGCTTTACCGGGGGATCGAGATAACGAAGTGGGAACTGTTTTGAGTTCAAATGAGGTTGAGCAGCATGAAGTGCCACAGCACACATTTCAAGAGCAACTGCGTGAGCAGCCATCGCTTTATCAACTTCTAGGTCCTTCTTTAAAGAGTGATATTGATCGTAAGCAGCTCCTGGGAATCCAAACATCAAAAGAAGATCTCCAAGCCGCCGTGTTTGCATTTCAATACTATCCCAAGCATATGTGATTGGTGTTGCAAGATTGCTTGATGAACTTCCAGTACTAAACCATTTACGCATTCCTGATGATATGGATTTAGAGAATGTTTTTCTTTGGCCGCCAGTGGCTTCGTACAAAACCTTCATTTCTTTCTCAACATGTGGTCCCTGAATTATGAAAACGTTTTCGAGCAAATCTCATCAAAACTTGCCAAGCATTTCACAACAAATCGAGCGATAACACCTTGGATGCTCTTGCCATCTTGTAACGAAATAATCTTTCGACTGTTTTTCCAAATAATATTTTTGTTTGAACCATGCTGATTATTAGGAGAAACACTCGAAAAACCTGATGATATTGTGGACACAAAAGTTGGAGAGGACGGAGATTTTGATGTAGTAGCAGAATTATCCGGAGTGTTCGGAATGGAATCGTTGGAGTGGATGTGCGCTTCTTCCAGACCTTTCTCGAGTACATCGTTAAATATATCGATTTCATTCCACGTTTTTTTCATTTCATCCGATTCTGAATTAAAGAAATTCCAGCTTTTTATTGGAAGAGATGTAAAAAAAATAGAGAACGGAGGCATAAGATCCCGCACAATAGCTGAGTGATAGTTTGTTTAGTGTTTCCTATCAGTTTTTACAGAAAACTTTCTATCTTTTCTTCATTCTTGTAAGCACCTAAAGCTACGTTAAAGGAGTGAAATTTGACAGGACGACTTTTTCATCTAGCGCTTCACGAAAAGACTAGCATCCGCTTTTTCCTCTGTTTAAATATATAAATTATAAACCAACCACTATCTGAATCCAATTGAAGTACCTGACAGTTGTCTTCCCCATATGTGGCACACATCTGAGCATAAACTTCATCCCTCCGAGTTGTACTACTCCTCGGATTATTGGAATCATGAAGCAGAATGTAATGGCGAGGAGTTTTCGCATGTGGCGCAGCCCATTTCGGTGTCGAGCAATGTCCGGGGATCATCAGTGTCGACGTGTTATTCTATGAAAATTTTCATTGTAATCTAGCTATCCAACGAAAAAAAACTCACATAAAGGGTCTGTTGTGTTTGAATCATTCTACTGAGTTCTCCGAGTGGATTTTCTTCATGCGTAGAAACAACGAATAGACATGCAAGATAGTGCCCGAACGATTCATGTTCCAACGGTTCTGAGCATCGAGCAAGCACGTCACGAAATAAATTCAAGGATTGTGAAACATCAGTGAAATATTTGAGAGCCTGAAATCATTTTTTTTACAATTTTTTTTCTTGTTTTTCTGGCAAGGCCCAACTCGTGTTCCCGTGAAAAAAGAGGCCTAAAATAAGCCCCCTGTGACAAAAATTTGGTGGCCCCCCCAACTACGTTTGCACCAAGATTTTTATAGCGTTTCAGGTATTTTCAGATTATTTTTCAGTTTTACAAAAAAAATACCTGGGCAAGAACGTATGGAAGAACTGAAAGCGTCAAAAGATGTCCATCGTAAGAAATGTCTCTTATGTCAAGACGCACACGATGCGTTACTTTCGAATCTTCAACTGGTTCTCGGAGTTGACAATCATGAGTAGTGAATGGGAAGAATAAATGTGATAGTGATTTGAAGCCGCGAGTAGTTGCGTGTTTTTGACTGCTTGAAGAGGTTATAAGAGCAATAAGAGGGCTCGGGAAGACTGTCGACATATAGATGCAGCCGGCAGCTGTGATTAATTATTTTGAACACATTCAAATTATAAATGTAGCGAGAGCTATAGCTTTCCTGCGGGAAGATATGGAAATGTCTACTTAACATCTGAATTCGAATGAACTGACGATTCTCGTGTTTCTCGACGAATTCAAGTGAGTTGGAACATATATTTTATTAGCTGTATAAAACACTTCAGAGATAACTTGAAACATCGGTGGTAAAAACGAATCAGTAATTGGGAACCAAAGAAAAATTTTCTGCCATCGCAGAAAAATGAACCTGTTGAATGAAATCAACTTATTCTACTTTACAACTCTTATGACTGGTCAAAAATGAACAAAGTAGCAGTTATGAACATATGAATGGAACATGTCTGGGGATAGAAGGAGCACTGTATCCGGAACAGTTCGCTTGTAGTTAGACACGTTGTTGTTGATGGTTTCTTGCCAAATCCTCTGAACTTACCATATTTGGACATTGGACAGAGCATCTCTCATAAACGACACGAGACATTTCACGAGTCATTCGAATTATACGGAAAATGAATGTTGACGCGCCTGAATTAAATAATTAACTTCACGAGTGAGCTTCGTCTGATCACGGTGATCTTCTATCTCTTTGATCTCTTTTGAAAACAAATTTGTCGGAATCTCAAACAAAAAATCGTCAGAGGAATAAAAATATGATAATTTTATAATTCTATCAAAAATAAAATTTTTAAAAACGATTTACTAATCTTACCGTCTGGATTTCGAACCAAACCGATGGCCGCTGGAATATCATAAGTAGGTCCACGTGTCGCGTACGAATAACCTTCTTCATCAACTTCTCTCCAAATGATCGAACAAATACTGAAAATACAATCATGGATACCATCATCTTCATAGATGTATGACTCTTACTCTGTCATGTTCTTCCAGGATACACCTTGAACTTGTCGAACAACAGTATCCAAATCAATCAAAGGAGACGTGATATGAAGACGTTCCAAAAATCTTTTTCCTTCTTTCCATTCTTGAATCATTCGAGCTACACAATTGGAGGTGATGAATTCACTATGTAGACGAATGTTGTGAGCGGTGAGAGCATGGAGTTGGTGGTCTTGAATATTGCTTATCAACGACCAGAGGATAACACTTCGAGCATTTTTAACTTTTTCAACGTCGAACACTGCTGTCTCCATACCACCATGATCATTGGCAAGTAATGAAATGTCTTGACCTTTATTCTTTGTAGCCGTCAGTGCATTTATGACCAATCGATAGTCATTTGTCCGGATATTGAAGTTTTTAACAGCAATACTGGTTTTACGTCCAGCCATTCCTTCTTCCCAAATATTAGCAAGTCCTTCGAAGCAAGGCTATAGAAAGAAAAAAAGTAATAATAGAGCAATGGACTAGATGTTATGATTATTATTAAATACTTACAATTTCGATAATGACAGTCTTGACTTTTGAACATCTCCAAATCCTCAAAAACGCCCGCATAGCCTCTGCAGTATGTTCTGGACACTCGGTTTGGCGGCTTAATAGAATGAAAAATATGTATTGAACGAAAATTTATCTTACAGTGAAGTTCCACGGAACTCGACCATTCTGCTCACCACTCGTCCAAACTCATTTTTCCATTTCATCATGAGCATTGTTTTCTGGAAATCGTGTTAATTTAAACTAGAACTTATGTTCTCAAGTCAGTTAATTATACATACAGCAGTTGAAGGAACTTCTGTAATTCCAAGCTCATGTAGTTTGTTTGGTAACGTTGAGCACATGGCCGAGCTCTCCCAATTTACAAGCATCATGTTCTGCTTGTCCTGTAATAAACAGTTGGAATCATTGCACCGAGTGCAATATAGTTACCGGGAAAGGCAAGCGGCAAAGAATTTTTATGCGGATCTCTGGAGGTAAATGTTTCCATCCGGCGATATCTTCTGAAATTTTGTATTTGTTTTTGCGGATTTTTATGAAGAACACCTTCTAAGTCCATTGGCTCTTCCAGGGCCATTTTTCTGTATTCCGAGGAATAACAGCAAAATAAGTTTTAAGAGAAAAATATAGCGAATAAAGAAAAAAAAGTTGAGAGAAGGAAATCGACGCAGAATGGAAAATTTAGAGAAAATGAGCGTTTGTGAGAGTAGAACGTGGAAAGACAGCCGAGACATAGAAAACAAAAATGCATAGTACTTGCGGAGAGGGGAGAGAAACGATGTAAAAAAGGAGACAGCGAGTGATGGCAAGTAGGGAAGAATGAGCGAATTTACAATCAATTTTTGAAGAGAAGGTTATCATGATGTCACCCAAGAAACAGTGCAAATTTCACAATTACAACAGAAGACGATGCCTGTGGGGACATAAATAATGTAGCGCTTAATTTGGATTTTTTCAGAAAGAATACAATAAAAATGAACGTAGAGCACTTTTGCAAAAGTTACTTTTATTTTAAAGTAAAGAAACAAAATCGGTAAGAATTTTTCCGAGAAAAACTCTGAAAAAAAATTTTGAAAGGCATACGGTAGTATTAAAGGAGCAATGACTTTATTCTGCTCTTGTCTCGTAGCGGAGAAGACATGAAATTGCAAAACAAACTTTGAACTTTCTCTGTTCTTGGGAAATTCCTCAGAACAGCTCAGAAAAAAAGAGTTATTCAAATCGAAACTGTCGAAATAGTATTTTATTTGGCAAAGACTTTCTCATTTTGAGGGCTTCCCCAAGTTTTCCGAAATTAAATTTCGGAAAAATCTCCGGAGAAACTTTGTTCTGAACAAGCCGGGTATACGGTAATAGCGTCTTTACAAAACCGGAGAGAAACAAGCATTCAGAGAAGCTTTCCAGGAAGTTTTTCCGCTTTGAAGAGCGTTGTGGAGAGCGTTTGTAAAGCACGATTAATAAATTGATCCGCATTCGTTGACTAGCCCAATGTATCATTCGCTTTCCCATGTTCTGGAGCCATGTATCTGATATCTTCACAGAGTTTAAGGGTGTTGGAAATCTTAGTAGATTTTTCTCACAATGAATCACCGAACAATGACTGTGATTCATCTTTTGGGTTATCCGGTATCATTTATCATATCCTTATCATTAGGAAATCTAGATAAAACGTGATCTCACTATACACTGCCGTTATTTGTAATATTGATTCACATGTTCCATTCGCTTCTTCTATTCGTCTGTATTTCTATATTTGTCGTTTCAGCAGAAAGGTTAATTGAAAGAAGCAGCACTATCTCTTTATACCTATTTTTCAGATGTCCTCCAGTTTTTGGTGATTTTGAATGTCCTATCGGGTTCACGTGTGAGGAGAAACAGTGTTTTGGAAGAAGTAGGTCTCCGTCGACTTCGTGCACTTTTGATGTATGTTAATTTTGATGAAATTTCAGCAAAAGCGAAAATTACTAAAACCAGGAGTTTCTCTATTGAACATGACTATTTCAGGTTGAATGTCGCGAAGGCTACGTCTGTTCAGATGGAAAATGTTTCCCCATAGAATCTGTGAAGTGTAACCGGTATGATTCTCTCTGGACAGTTATCAATAGCTCTCAAACAAAACTTTTAGACACGTGTTAGTTGGGCAGGGCTCAGCTAGGAGTTTCATCACAGATTGTGGAAAGCATGGGAAGTGTGTTAATGGACAGTGTGTTTTGGATAGATGTCATGTGGTTTCTTGTGATGAAGGATCACTGTGCCGTGATGGAAAATGTGAAAAAATACTCGACTCGTTCTGTATTGGACATGCAGATTGCGGGCCCAACATGGATTGCACAAAAAACAAATGTCAACAAAAGTAAGTCGTTTCCTATATATAATCTAGGAATTCTTTTTTTTTTTGAAGACCTCAAGAACCACTTTGCAACTGCCAGCCCCATGAAATTTGCCATCACGGACAATGCTATCCAAATACTCGTTAGTTAGAAAACTATCTGACACATCAAAAAATATATTTTCAGAGTGCACTTCGATTTATTGCGAGCCAGGAACCTATTGTGTAGAAGGACAGTGTTTGAGTGGTGCGTTTTTTCGGAAGTTTTTGACAGTTTTGTGCCTATCAATTTCTCAAAAATATTAAATTAATTGCGGATGCTTGAAAATCTTATTCAAATTATACTTACAGCTGTTGGAAGGGAATGTCAAAACGATGGTTGTCACGGAGGAACCGTATGCATGAATGGAATATGCGTTATCAATCCTTGTCCAGGGAGATGTCCACACGATCAGGATTGTAGATTGGGAGAATGCAGAATAATGGAAGGACTCCCATGTGTTGGAGAGTGCAAGCATCCGTTCGTTTGTGTTGATGGGCGATGCAGACGAAACGGTCTGTCTGTTTTTCTTTTTTCTAGCTCGAATACGGCATTTTCAGACTGTGCTCGGAAAGTATGCCAACTTGGAGAGTCTTGCGAAGGTGGAAACTGTGTTCGAGTTGCTGATCGCTTTTGTTCGTTAGCCATCCGTGACTGTGGTGAACAGTTCATTTGTCAAGACAACAAATGCGTGGATCAAATAACAGCACTCAAAAGCTAAATTCAAAATAGTTAACTTCTTATTGAAAATGCTCAATATAACAATGACTAAATAATAAGTAGCATACTGATGGAATTGTTTTACTGATTATACTCTTACAATAAACTACAGATATTTCGTTTACCAAAATTTTACTGTCTACATTTCGATTTTTTTCAACGCTATTATCTTTATAAATTGAAGTCTGTATCTCATTTTTCCCGTTTTTTGAAATGTAAATTAATTCGATTACAGCCTTAGTTTGAAAAGAGATGTTGAAATGAATTCTCTTTGAATGTTTTACTGTATTAATGGCTCATAATTCTATATTTTCTGCCGCAGCTTTTCTGTCAAAGATTTTGAACACAAACACTCGTTTTTCAGAACTTAAACTTAACATATCTACTAAGTTCCTTCTGTAAGGTAAAATATGATATCATTTTTTAAAAGAGAAGACGTAGTCATACTGCGCAAATTTTATTTTTGTGAAACCAAATCTCTCGCAGTGCGGAAAGTTGAAGTGTGTCTGCGTCTCTCAAGGCTTCCCAACACGTGATTCTTAAACTCACTTGCCACGAGTCAGAAAGGTCTTTCGGCAACTAATTTAAGCTTGTATCAAAGAATAGGTTTCAATTACTTTGTCTCACGAGCAAAAAATGATGTTCAACTTTCAACAATTTTTTTCCAGGTAAAAATGGCACCAAAGGGAGCTGGTGCAAAAGAACAAGTATGGCCTTATAAGGTATTGTCTATTTTTGAATTGGAACTGAGTTTGTAAAAATTTTCAAAAAATTACAGATTACTATTGGAATTTGTGCTATGCATCGGAAAGCAACGAGTAAGCCTATGAGAGCGATTATGAAGAAAGTCATCGACTTTTATGGGGTTTGGAAATGTTGAATAATGTGCTATTCGGCAATTTTGTTTTATATTTCAGCAATGGGTGGATTTTTTCATTTTTCCTGAACAAGTCATTCTGGATGAACCGATCGAAAGCTGGCCACTCTGTCATTGTCTGATCTCGTTTCATTCTACCGAGTTCCCATTGGAAAAGGTTAGTTCCAATGAAAGAATCGAATAATAATAACGAAATAATTATACAGGCAATTGCATATGTGAAACTTCGCAATCCGTACGTCATAAACAATCTTGATCGCCAGTATGATTTGGTGAGTTTTGGAAGATTAGAACATGCGGCACACAAAAAAACTTCAAAATTTAAGCTCGACCGTCGAACTGTTTTCAAAATACTTTCGGATAATGGAATCGAGCATCCACGGCATGGTTATGTTATTCGCGGTCGTCCAAATGAGCCGGACACTGAGTTAGTTGAACATCCAGATCACATTGAAGTTAATGGAGAAGTATTCAACAAACCGTTTGTGGAAAAACCAATAAGCTCAGAGGATCATAACGTCTATATTTATTACCCATCAAGTGTTGGAGGTGGATCACAAAGACTTTTTCGAAAGGTAATAGAAAAGCAGAAAAGACATCAGGGGTTTAAATGAAGGATAAATGAAGAGTGAAAGGAATACGGTTTACCAAAATGGGTTGGCGTAGTAACAACAACATTCGTAACAAACTGATGAAATCATAACCAACGTTTTATTTTTCTATAGGGAACGATGTCCATCAAAGGCAAAAACGTCAAATCATGGCATGTGAGTGCGTAGAGTTTCAAAAGGCGAGAGACTAACTTTGCGTTTTTTTTAAATGAGTAAAAGAGAACATTTTCTTATCCAATTTTAACATTGCAGTGAATACACTAACCTTCCTTGCTTATTCCTCCCACGTTCTTTTGTCCTTTACTTCTTTCCCTGCAGAAGTTGCAGATTGCTATCTTAGTTTCTGCTCTTGTTTGACTGAAAGTTATACCAGCGTTATGTCAGAACTTTGTACTTTGACACTGCTCGAAATTGAGTTGTTCACTACCGAAAAAATATCTCAACTCAGTCAGTTCTCAATACTTTCGAACGGTCGATAGAAGCTTATTTTATATGTTTATTTTACTCCGAAAGAAAACATCAGAAAAATAGTTGAACCGACTGGTATTAAGTGTTTCTAAAATATGAAGACGAAATCAGTCAAACGCAGAAAACTGAGTGGCAATAAGTGCAATGCAAGCAGCGCACCTCAAGGTCCTACCTATACATGGAAACATGAATTCACTCAAAATTTATTTCTTGTAGTAACGCTTCTGTGAAGACGGTACACGAATTTCTTCAGATCAATAATCGGAGTAGTTGGTACTCTCCAAAATCGGAAGTGCGGAAAGAAGGATCATATATTTACGAAGAATTCATACCGGCTGATGGAACGGATGTCAAAGTGTATGCAGTTGGTCCGTATTATGCTCATGCTGAAGCGAGAAAAGCACCAGGATTAGATGGAAAGGTTGAACGCGACTCCGACGGAAAAGAAGTTCGATATCCGGTTATTCTAAGCAGCAAGGAGAAGCAGATAGCCAAGAAGATTGTGTTAGCATTCGGTCAAACAGTGTGCGGGTTCGATTTGCTTCGTGCAAATGGAAAATCATACGTATGTGATGTGAATGGATTTTCATTCGTAAAAACGTCGACAAAATACTACGAGGTGAGAGACTGTTATTTTCTAACTAAAAATAAAGACATTTTGTAACAGGATACTGCAAAAATTCTGGGAAATCAGATCGTCCGGCACTACGCGAAAACGAAAAACTGGAGAGTGCCTCCTGATATGCCACAACCACCCATTCTTGATTTAGGACTTGGTGATGATCCACCAATGATCACCACTCCTTCCGGAAAACTGGCAGAGCTGAGATGTGTCGTGGCTGTGATTCGTCACGGTGATCGAACACCAAAACAGAAAATGAAACTTGTGGTGACTGATCAACGCTTTTTCGATCTTTTCGAGAAGTATGACGGTTATAAAAAGAACGAAATAAAAATGAAAAAACCGAATCAACTGATGGAAGTTCTTGAATTGGCAAGAGCGTTAGTTCTAGAAAAGCAGGTAACGTTTTTAGTATGCTCTCAATTTGGTGTACCATAAAACATATTACAGGAAGAGCGCCATAATCTGATTGCCAAAATTCGGGAGGATAATGAAGTTGAATCAAATCGCAAAGCAGAACATCAAATCGAAATATGTGAAGAAGAAATGAAAAAATGGGAGCAGATGAGAACTGTTTTAGAGATGTATGTGTGGCTGTATTATACATTTTCAGATATACGGAATAGGTGTCAAATCAAACATTTACCAATGAAAAAGCTTGTTTCTTTTTTATTCTTGGTTTCTGTGAATTTTTCACATTCTTGCACTCCTCTTTTCTAAATAATCGATTTCAGGTACGGTCACTTCTCAGGAATCAATCGAAAAGTTCAGATGAAATATTTGACAGAAAGAGAAACAAAAAGTTCAGATGAAGAATTGAAAAGAGATGGGGCAGCTTTGTTACTTATTCTTAAGTGGGGTGGAGAATTGACAACTGCAGGTATATAAAAACGAAGAACGGCTTTAGAAAAAATCATTTTTGTTTCAGGAAACATGCAAGCCGAAGCTTTGGGTCGTCTTTTCCGAACTCTTTATCCAGGAATCAGAAGAACAGACGGAAAGTCTTCCCCTGAAGACACTCAAGGATTGGGATTCCTCCGTCTTCATTCAACGTATCGTCACGATCTGAAAATTTATGCTTCAGATGAAGGTCGTGTACAAACTACCGCAGCTGCTTTTGCAAAGGGATTGTTAGCTCTGGAAGGAGAGTTGACACCTATTCTAATGCAAATGGTCAAGAGTGCAAATACTGACGGTTTGCTGGATGATGATTGTCAAGCAAGACTGTATCAGACAGAACTGAAACGATATCTTCATAAAGCTCTTCAAGCGGACCGAGACTTCACACCACAAGACTACTTGGAGCTCAATCCAAATGGTCTCCGATCTATCACAGCCGCTATGGAATTTATCAAAAACCCCCGTAAAATGTGTCATGAGATTTCCGGTTATGTGGAGAAAATGTGTGGAGTTATTGAAGAATACTCACAAACGAAACCCTCGGGCTCCACTTTGTATCTCCAAGAATCCATGGATTTGGCTCAGAGGAGATGGAATAAGGAATTAAGGGAATTCAGAAGGAAGAACAAACAAGGAGAAGTGGAATTTGATATCTCAAAAATACCGGATATTTATGATAACATCAAATACGATATGGAACACAATCCCGATCTCTGCATAAATAACGAAGTGGAATTCGAAAGAATGTATTTATGTGTCAAAAACATGGCGGATATTGTAGTTCCACAAGAGTACGGTATCAAAACAGAGAATAAAATGGTGATTGCTCAACGAGTCTGTACCCCACTTCTACGTAAGATTCGGAATGATCTTCATCGATGTCTAGAGAATAAAGAGTCGGAAGAGACGCAGACAAGGTTGGATCCACGTGCGTCACAGGGTATCGCAACACCATTCCGGCACGTCAGAACTCGTCTGTATTTTACCAGCGAGAGTCACATTCATACTCTTATGAATTTGATTAGATATGGAAACTTGTGTAGTGTAAGTTTCCACGTTCAATATTCCGTTAGAACCCAATTTTTCAGATCGACGACAAAAAGTGGCAACGTGCAATGAATTTTTTGTCGGGAGTAACTGAGTTCAATTATATGACACAAGTTGTTCTAATGGTTTACGAAGACTCTCGGAAAGAAAAAGACGATGCTGACACCTCTCCAAGATTCCATATCGAAATTCTCTTTTCTCCAGGACTCTACCCATGTTTCCTAACCGAAAAGGAACGAATCTACGAGAGCCGGTTCAAGTATGTTACCATTTTATCGTAGTTCTTGGAATTTTTTTATTTATTTTCAGTTTGAATACGAACACAAAAGCTGCTGCTTCTACTAGATCATCTGGTAGAGAATCAAGAGATACCAATGACTCGGTTCGTTTTTCTTTCAGTTTTCTCCAATTCATATATGATTTAATTCAGGCGTCGTCTAGTACCGAAGGCCGTCGATCGAGTATTGAGAAAGGCGTTACTGTAGTCACACCAACCCAATTGAACACTCCTCCAATTGCAAATGATGACTTGTCTATAAGTAGTAATGCTGAATCCACAGCTGCCGAGAGCACTGGGTAATAATCAGTAACACACAATGTTATATAAATTGAAGTTACAGACTGCTCAGTGCGACAGGAAAAACCCATAATGATTCGGAAGATGATTTGAATGACGTGGAGTCTGTCAATCTAGTTGCTCTTGACGAATTAAACAATACAACGAAAATATGTGAGTTTTTTTTGAAGACGGAAACATGAAAAAAATGAATTAAAACATTTTATTTTCGCTTGTAGTGCTTTTTACTTGTCCGCATTTTCTCACCTCTTTAACCCTCTGTTTGCAGTGACTGACGACGGAAAAACGACGAAACGCCAAAGAAGTGTAACAGGAGCTGAGAAATCCATGGAGGTAGATCATTAAAAGCTGGAGAACTAACAATACGTGTTTTGTCTTTTTACAGGAAGGGGATAAACCACATGGAGAGTGGAAAGGGAATGGAGTGGCGAAGAGTGGAAGCCAGGTTGGAGTTTTGTCTTTGTTTCTTTGTTCAGTCTTTCTAGTATACAATCTGACTTGTTTCATCGTTTTCTTTTGCCGCTCAAGATATCTGTCGGATCGAACGAGTTGGAGTCTTGTAACGAAAGCACTGAGACTGTTGGAGCAGGAAAAGGCCAATGGGTTAAGGATTTGTTAGACCAAACGAAAAGAGCGATGGCTATGAACTCAATACGAGAAGTTGAACCGCCTGTTGTAGAAGAAGACACTTCAGAGAGGCAATCACGATGTGAGATCCAAGTCCAGTTTTTAGCTTTAAAAAAAATCAAAGTTTCCATAGTTTCCAGCATGGTGTGGAAGGTTTTTATGAGCACCACAATTTTCATAGATTTTATAACTTGTTTTTCTTAATAACTATCTAACTCCATCTGAAAAATCAACCTCAATAGTTTTGAACCAGGGCTGTGCCATGGTTAGAATAGGTTACAGATTTTTTGCAAACACGTTCCTTCTTCAAAGTTAATCAGAACCCTATTCAAACCAAGTAAGAAAAAGAAGTAAGGTGAATCTCGTAGTTGTAGATTCCTTGAAAGTTCATGAATTTTTTTTGTGCGAGATGGATTGCGTTTAAAAAAATTATGCAATGAACGATAGTGATTCTCTCTTCCCCAACCTTCCTTCTAAACAATATTTGCTTCCATTAGGTCAGCGCGGTTCGTTTCACGGCATCGAATCTTCTCAATTCGACGAAAAAAGTGAGCGTTTCATGTTTTTTAAATGTATGTTAGATATTCAACTCACCCCACACCTGAGTTAGCTTAGAAGCAGTCTTTTTTACCGTCCAGTAGCTGTCCGTGCATGTCTCTGAGAATCACTCCAACGCTGATTCATTTCGATTGTGAATTAGAGAATGTGTCAATTGTTTTTTTATCGATTCGTTATACACGCTATTGCTGCAGTTTACACTAGTTGCTCCTAATTTCATTCTGTTTTGCTGTTTTTTTTAGTTCTCTAAGTGTGCTGTGTAACATATAGATTGACGATATTTAAGAGACATTCCACACAATTATCGAGGAGGCTACTATAGCACGGCGGTACTGTACTCAGAAGACCTCATACTATATGGAAACAAAAAATAAGCCAAATCGGTTGAGTTTGAAAAAAGTGTGCCGCCGTACACTCGAGTTTTGTGTGGACTGTCTCTTAACTGCTTTGCACAGTTTCATCTAGCAAAGTACAATTTCGGAGCGTTTCGATTTTGCATTGATCTCAAAACGAATATCGCTGATTTGAGTTTTTATTTAAGCTAGCCTCTTATTTGAAAAAAACTGTCCCCAAAAGTCTGATTTGTTGACAGCGATTTGAAAATGCGCTGAGCTATTTAAACTTTTGTAATTTTGTCTTCGAACTAACATTTCTCCAAAAATTTCTTCATCTTTTTTTAGTAAAGTAGTTTGTTCAGATTACTGAATATGTTTTTTTTCCGTTTACTTCTCGCTCTCGCTCCTCCCAATTAACTGCAATCATAAAAACTCAAAAGATCTTTGCTAGATCATTACTTTTGACAGTGTGTGCCATTTATATAATTAATTACAGAGTTCTCACTAAACTAATATGTTTGTTCCCATGTTATTTTAGCCATGTTAGAAATGTAGATGCCTCAATTCCTAACAGATTCGTCCATAATGTTTTATTATTTAGCTCGTCGATACTTCCCGTATAGATTCAAACATCACACAGCTCAATTCCTAACAGGTTTGGATTTTTTTTTTGTTTTTTCCTAGTTTTTGAACCAGTCCTTAAACTGAAATTCCAAGTTCATTCGAAACTATTTAAGGTATGAGTGGCGGAGGTGTTCACATGCAGAATAGACTGATCAGTACCGACGTGTTGACTGGCAAGTTTGGAGATCATGACAGCAAACGGAATCCGAGAAAAGGTAATTGACTTTTCGTCCAATACTTCTCAACGGTTCTCTAAAGATTCAGACTTCGGAGCGGGAACTGCAGTTTTATCGACTGCCGTAATTGCAAGATCTTCCTCTGCACCACGTCTAATGACCTATGAATCTGATGACTTCTCCGTCGGTGAAATTAAACGATTCTGGCCGCCTCTTCGCTCTTTAGAAACTCTACATGATTCAATTAACTTATCACAATTCGATGGATTTCTTGAGAGACTCATCAAGGGAGCATTGACTCCATTACCATCTCCTCCGAAGACACCACTTCCATCTGCTTTTTCTTGTGATGCTATAAATAAAACTCCAACGCAAGATGAAGTGGAACAAGTGATCGGAAAATTAATACCTTCTTCTAGTATTGATTGATATGTGAATATTCAAATTTATCAAAATTGTTTTATTTTATGTTTTACTTTCTCATTCAGTTCCTGGTTTCCCTTCTTGTTCATAGCCCGTTTTTTATTGAATGCAATTGAATAAATTATTTTGCTTGAGAAAATAGACGTGAAATGGTCAAATGAGATAAAAGGACGTCTCGGATGAAATAAATATTATTCATTTTCACCCTGACAACACTTTCAAAATGGCAGCACCACCTGAAATTCAGTAGGAGAATAAAAAATCGGGTTTTCAACAAACATTAAATTGGTTTAGAGATGCAGGATATCAAACAATGATTGAAGCTGAGCCAATCGATGAATTTGTCCATGAGCAGACGACTCGAGGCAAAGAAACTTATCAACAAGATTTGGACGAATTGAATATGGACGATAAGAAAATTGAGAGATTCGTTCGTAATGGAGAGGTAATGAAACAATTCTGAATGTTTTTGTTGGATATTCAACTCTCTCTCACGCACCATTTGATAGGGTTAGGGCACCATTTGATAGGGCACCATTGGGTTTGCTCCAAAGTATTGCTGCCACAAAAATTAAAAGTACCGTAATCTCTGTTCAACATAATAAAATAGCGGAGGCCCCAAGGGGAAAAATAGGCGGACCTTGGAAGCGCAACCTTGTTGTTTTGCACTGAAAATTACCGTTCCAGGGCTGCAATTTTCAAGCTCCACTTATTTTTATTCTGAGCAGAAAAACCTCATTTTTGTCGCTGTCGCTTGAAATATTATGGGACGTTTTCAGACTTTCTGTCAATAAATCCGTAATATTCCACTACAATAGTATACTAGACCGGAATGGAATAGGGGCCGCTCTAATGCAGGTTCAATTAGAAGAGGCCGCTCTATTTTCAATATCCCATTGCAGAGGGCTTACGGTATATCAAGTTCCGGATCAATATAATCCAAATTCGTACTTTTTTTTTATAAAGGGACGTAGAGCTCCCACATAATACCAAAAAATGCGAAAGTGTCAAAAATAAAGTTTCATATTCTGAATTGAACAATGGGAAAAAGGAAAAAGGAAGTAAAACTAAAAAGTCGGAACTCCTAGAGCTAAAAAGAATTGAGCTCAAATCTAAGACCTGACAGTAGTTAACTATCCAAAAACCATTGAAGAATTTGTGCTTTTACAGAAGAATCGCTTCACAAACGTTGCCTGCTTCGATGAGGTTCTCGACCGTGACAACGAAGAATTCTATTGTCATGCGAATACATTCAGTACTCCATATGGAAACTTCATAATAAGTCAGGCACCAAAAGAAAATACTTGTGGAGATCATCTTCATTTGATGTGGATTTACAATGTTCATACAGTAGTCTGTTTGGTTTCTCCCGAAGAAGCTGGAGGATATTTCGTGCCAAAAGAAGGAGAAACTTTCACTGTATTTCAAAAGTATTCGATGAAAACGACGGCAATATTCGATGAAAAGCAAGGGATAACTGTTTATCAGTGCGAATTGAAATCCTATAAAGCCCCGAAAGCTCAATCTCGTCGAACAGTTTATATAATCTGTTGTGATACTCCCGTTGCAGCACTTCGTTCTCCACGACAACAAACTGCTTTGATGGAGTACATGTGGGCATTTGAAGAGACTGAAGCAATTGAGAGAAACGGAACAACATCTGATGCAACGACTACTATCCTCGTGCATGGAGTTGCTGGAACTCGTCGTTGTGCTTCGTTTGTTGTGACTGCTGTAATGTGTCGTCAGATTCTGGAAACAGGACAGTTCTCTGCTATGGAGACGTGGATTGAAATGAGAAAGAGAAGAGCTCATGCTTGTACTCGGAAACATGACTTCTATTCTTCTCTTTACACTGTCTTCGCATTTGCTATTCAATGTTGTACAGTCAGTGAATCGGAAGCCAACTATCATAAAGCTATGGAGGTCGGTTGAGTCTTGTTGGGAATATTGGAATTCCAAAAATTTTACATTTGAAAGGTTGCTTTAAAAAATTCAATTTCTGAAAAGTTATTGGTTTTTCGGTGGTCTCCTGTATTGACTACAGTATGTATAGCTCTAGGAATCTATTAAAGATTCATTGCATTAATGGAAGCACTCAAGATAACAAGTGTTTCAGGTTCTGAAAGCTCTTCTCGAAAAACGTCAGAACCGAGACAAGGATAGAACCGATGATTGAAACGTGTCACTTATTGTCATAAATCATTATCATGAAACTATTGTTACAGTTTTTCCAAGCTAAAAAAATTGCATAGCTACCGGATCTTTGGATAAGGTTACGGCTTATGTTCATGAACTGGATACCTATTCAATGCATGCCACTGTTATTGCTTTTCCAGCATGTTTTTGAGAAATAATAATTGAAAAAAGAGAGAAAAGACTACGGTAGTTTACCAAAAGCAGGACCTGCATACTTGAAAACCAGGCCTGCAAATACTTTGCTTCAACATGAAAATTGTGAGCGAAAGAACATACCAGATGATAGAGCTCGACGAGCTCTACAACATTCAATATGAACTATCCTGCGTCAAAATTGGTGTTAACCAACGGGCTTTTTATAGCCGGGCCGACGATGGTTGCCATTGTTTTTGCCTTTTGCCATGAACGAAAAGCTCCCGTTAAGCAGGGTCATCATCAGAATATTCCAAAACCCATCAGAATCAGAAGAACGATATGGCCAGGAGTTAAATCTGGGTTCAAAGAACTGAATAGAAAAAATTTTCATTCATTCAGACATGTAATAATATATTTCAAAAAACTTTCCCTATTATTAGCCTTAGAAGTTCAACAAGTTCTCATTGGATTCTCTTCTCTTTCCCTCCCTTCCGGTTAGGTTTTCTTGCCCAATTGAAGAGTGTCCGTCAATAGAATATGCGTCTAATTATGACTCGAAACAGTCATTGACTAGTTTGTTTGAAGTGCAATTGTGACGATGTTAGATGAGAATTCATACGATTTCTCATTCAGTATACAATGGATATATTTCTTTTTCTATTGAATTTTTTACTTTCAATTTTTCAGTAATGTTAAACTCATTGGCCTCGCCGACTGTTTCCATAACACTGTCAATCACTTCTTTGATATATGTCACTGTCATTTGCCCTCTTGTGTTTTTGTCGTTTTTCGGAAACAATTTGGATTTTTCGGAGAATCAAAATTGTCCGGCAAGTTGTCATTTCAAAAAAAGAAACATATTGAATAGTGAATTTCAGATCGAAATCAATGAACTTCGCGAGAGGGTGAATCTGGTGAAGGACCAGATGCATGAGAATATTCGGCAGAAAAGGGAATTAGCAGGTATGATAAGGTTATCAATGTTTCTGAATATGGAGTGTAAATTAAGAAAGTTGTTTCATTTGAGCGTCGCTCCTTCCCTAGACTCCCCTCCATTTGATGGGCACCTCAATTAGAAGTATTACCGTATGTGAAACTACCGTATAACATCTTTCGAATTCATTCAGCCTGCTGCATTGGTCCACCAGGAATGAAAGGATTTGCCGGAAAGAATTCAAGAGATGGATACGATGGAGAACCAGGCAAGTAAACTTTTTATCATTAGAGATGATAATTCATAAAATTCAGGTCGTGATGGCCAACCTGGACGTCCGGCTGATGGTGATAGTAGAATGGTTTGTATAAGAGAGTGTCCGGAAGGAAGACCAGGTCGTGAAGGACGAGATGGACCGAAAGGACAAAAAGGACAAAGAGGTCGTACAGGACAACAGGGAGACGCCGCTCCACCATCAATACGTGGAGAACCAGGAGAAAGAGGAGAAAAAGGATTCCCCGGGAGCCCGGGACTCAACGGAGAACCTGGAGAACCTGGAAGAGTTTATGTATCAGACGGTCCTCCAGGTAAAGATGGAGAAACGGGACCACGAGGACCACCTGGAGAAAAAGGAGGTTCAGGAAGAAATGGTGAAGATGGATTGCCTGGAGAAAGAGGAGAAAGAGGATATCGAGGATTGAAAGGAGAACTCGGAAAAAGAGGAGCTTTGGGATCATTTGGTCCGCTAGGTCAGTCAGTTTATTTTGTGGGACAAAATTTATCTAGATGAACATTCTTACAGAAACAAATCTTTCACTTCTTTCTTTTATATTTCAGGTCCAAAAGGAGAGCCTTGGCCATGCGATAGTTGTCCGCCACCACGCGTCAGTCCCGGTTATTATCTGAATTCTCGTAACAAATTGCACTGAAAATTTTTAATTTCGTTTCTATAAATCGTTTCAAAACATTTATGAAAAAGGATAATGAATTTTCTGCGATGTTTGCTCTATTTTTTTGTTCTTCCAGAAAGAAATGGACCCTCGGAAAGAGCAAAGGAAAGAGCAATTAAGAACGAGCAAACAATGATAAGTTACCGGCAATGTAGTTTGAATCAAAAATTCTGAACTATTGATCTTTCATAAACAAAACGCGAACACATTTTTTGAAGTTATTATGGTTTATTAGAGATCAAAGAGGAAAAACATAAATTATTACAACAGAATTACAGAAAATATTACAAAGATTGAATGAAAATGATACAAGACAAAAAAATTTACAAACACTGTTTCTTTGAAGATCCTCCAACGGACTCATCATTTCCTCTCTTTCTCGAAATAATTTTCTCGGTCTTTGGTTGCCAAACATGAATCCGAAGAGTTGACATGATGGAATCCACACTGAACACTGTTCCATCCGGTCGGGTGACATTGAACACGTCGCGAAGTGTCACTCCATCCTCATACCATCGATCCGAGCAGTCGATTGTGCAGTCAACGACTTTCTTGTCGAGTTTGAATGTTTGATTCTCGATCTTCTCAACATTCAGGCCCTTCAGTACAGTTTCCATAGACCATCCGTCTGCCTTTTGAATTGTCATCACTTTCAATTTGTTGTTTCCAGTTCCTTGCATGAATTTGTGCAAAAGGGAGTTGACATCTTCATCAGTGAGAGAGGAATCCAGCAGATGGATAATCTTGTTTTGAAGACGTTGAATAATTGAAACGTCCATCCATGCAGAGTTGCTGACTCTCAACCAATCGACTTTGAACATCTTCTCATTCTCAGTTGGAAGTTCGAATGGTCCATTCAATGCCAGTCCTTTTTTGAAGTTGACATGATCCAAGAGAGCATTGAGAGTTGATTGAGGGCATAATTCCATGTATTCCAAATCGTATTCAGTATAACAATCCGCCTCTCTTCCAATAGAAAGAACATTACATTCATTTGGGAGTGAATGAATCATTTGAGAGAATGTCAATGGACAGACATCTAACTTATTGATCTGATCGGGAAATGCACTCTTACAAACGTTAAAGAAATCAATGAAAGTTTCCATGACAACAGCTGAGCTCTTGTCATATCGTTGGAAAATGAAATCTTGTTTCAACATTTGAACGAGGCAACCCCTCTCATCTAAGCAGACGTCGAATCCTCCAGAATGAATTGGAATGTTCTGGATGAATTTTCCGATTGATTCATTCTCAGAAGACAAATTCAGAAGATCCTGAATACTCAGCTTCTTCAGAATGTGGCTCAGTGGAAGGAGTGGAAGAGAGGTGAGGTTGTCGAAAGAGAAAGGCATTGTGAAGAGAGTTGTTGTAGTGGTGCTACTGAAAAAAGGAATAATTTATAGCAGAACGTAGAAAACGATTTGAAGAGCAAAAAAAGAAAACGACGAGAAACAGAATGAGGACACAATGGATGGACTGGTCCTTTTTCCTGGAAACGAAACTTGAAAACGATTAGACCAGGAAAAGTCAATAAGAAATAGGAGGTAAAAAATGAGGGAAAGAATGAATAATCTGAGGATCCATTGGTCCTTATATACCCCTGGCAGTGGGCGGAGTCTGGGAAAGAGTCAAACATAAAACAAAGAACGTGAAGGTTAATCTGTATGCCCCATATTGATCATAAGGGATGGAGGGAGTCAGACAAAGGATTTGCTAATAACGACTGATTTATGACAGATGACCTTTCAGGTGGAGGTAAAAGATGTCTTAATCATGAGAAATATATGAACATTACATTTGGACAGTTTTCATCGTTTTTTTCACCAATAGATAATTTGTATTAAAAAAAAACAAAACAAGAATTTATTTCCAACTACAAATTTCAGCCTTATGTCTTTTTACATGTCAATTATAATCTTTGGAAAATAGTGACTTTTTATTTTTTCTTTCCAACCACTGGGGACACAATTCTTCGAGAATAGCAATCTCTATATAGACACAAAACATAATTAACAAAGTAGAGTAAAGAAAAAAGAAACAGAAAAATACAAAAGAAACAACCCACGCCATGAAAATAGATCTGTGAAAGTATTATTATATACAAATAAATTGAAGCTAATATAGATATATTCACTCTCCTCTATTCTAAAAAAACAACTCCAAGAGATCTCTTTGAAAAAAGCGGTTCTGACCATTACATAAGTGAATCGAGGGCCTGACATTTCTCCTGAATCCTTATAAAAACCGTTCCGTTTTTGTCTGAGAGAGATCTCCAAAACTAACAAAATCGAATCTCTTCCGTTCGCGCGGAATACCTCTTTTTATCCCCTTTTGATATTGAAATATTTTTTGAGCTCTTTTTCGGAGATGGAGAGTGAATAATTACAAAACAGGACCGCAAGAAAGAAAGAAAGAGAGAGAGAGAGAGAAAAGAAAGAAGAGATCTAGTCGCTTTCCGATCCATCACTGATAAATCCGACTGTTTCTTCCGTTCTCAGTGGCTTGAAACCCTAAAAAAAAAAACGCATTTTTAGTCTTTTTGAACTCTAATTTAATTAGAATGTTTTCAACATACCCTTTTATCGAAAATAGCCTTTCCGTTTTCCAAATTCCTGCATCTTCTTCTGACACAATAAGCCCCTAAAACTAGAATAGCAATGGCTAATAAAATGAAAAATGAATTGTAGTTTGAATCTGGTTGAGTTAAAGAAGGCCACCCGAATTGTAAAGTAGGTGCTGAGTGCATTGCTGATTCTTCACGTTGTATCTGGAACGGATAAATGACATGAGAAATATTTATTGATATTTTGAGAAAAGTTCGATATATTTCATGTTTCTTCATGCTTGTTCATTTTGAATCTTAAAAATATGTTGTTTCGATTCCAAAAGACTCTTTCCCATCAACCCTTGACACTAAAAACAAACCTTGAATTGCCATAGTCTGGCGTTTCCATTTGCAATATCTCCAACGAAAATAGTACCACCATCAGGAGAAACTCTCAAGCAATGCGGCTGTCCAAATTGCGGTCCACTTTGTTCTCGTTTGCCTCGTGAGGATGGTCCGAATGCATATTCAATTAGACCAGTTCCAGATCTTCCAACGAATACAGCGATTCCTTCAGTTTCATGTCCAACAGTCTGTAATTGAATCGAAGTTTTGAGTTTAGTGAGAAATATTAATGACCCGAACTGCACAGAAATTGGAAAAAGTAGCATGAATGAGTATGTTGGTAAACGGTAAAATTTTGAATTGTCACCGAAATATACGTAACTACCGTAACTCTGCAGCAATCTGTCTGCACTGTTGTTTTTTGCGTTTTACGAACAAAAAAAGAACACTTCTGATCAGAATAAACCTCTGTTTAGATACGGTGGTTACTGTAGCTACAGTAATCCTACAGAAGGGACTGCGGTCTAGAAACGCTATCATTCTTATATATAAAAAATGAAGTGACGTCTGTGTGTAAATATATATATATATATATTTGTTTGTCATTCTCGGCATCAAAAGATTCACGGATTCAGAAAATTACCGTGACCTTCTCCGGAATAGTGAGCGGCGAAGCCGCGAACATCATTTCTAAAAAGTGAGCCGCGAAGCGGCGAAAAAAAAACAAGACTGAAGCGCCGAAGGCGCGGCAGTCTTGTCTTAATTAATTTTATTTGTTATTATGTGTCGGTTATCCAATATATTCTGTTTTTAGAGGTGTCTCACATTCCTGTGCAATGGATGAACCATATAAAGGTTATTTTATCCTAAATTTGTATTCATAATAATCCGCATTGGTCGTTTCATCGAATATCGATTAGAAGGCATATATTCCTTTCCTGTTATCCCTGCAGAATGAATCAAATGGAACATACCGGTCTTCCTGGAACCATGAACACATATTCTGCATGACTTGCGGCAGAATAAATATTCGTGAACATTCTGTAAAATTCTAATTATTAGGGATTCAGGTGAATTAACATACGTTGATTTGAACTCTTCAATAACATGTCCTTGAGTTGTCATATGTTGTACACGGCCGTTTTCTCGATCAGTGACAAGAATTCGACCATCAGAATCAGAGACAATATCATGTGGAAGATTGAATTGACCTGCTTCTTCTCCAGGTAATCCGAATTGTTGCTAAACTTATTCAATAAAATTTCGAAAGCCGTTCAAAACTAACCACTCGTTTTCCATCTAAATCCAATACGACAATTCTGCTATTGCAGTAGCCATCAGTCACATACAGTTGGTCTCCAACTCTCGTTATACCTATAATATGGAGTGTGAATGGTTTACGGATGGAGATGCTCCTGAGAGTGGATTCTAAAATTTCCAGCCCTCACTGGAGTCGGAGAGTCTGAAAACCTTCATCTGAATACTTGCCCCGCCCCTCTTTTACAAATTATTGACGTGGCGATTTCTGATGAAGATTTCCAGTCTTTCAGTCTTTAGTGAGGGCTGGTAATTACTGAATCCACTCACATAAGCATCTATTATAAAGTCACAGTACGCATTCAGACTTTTTTAAAGGCGCATAGGCTTGTTCCCACCACGAAAAGTGACTGCCACCACTGCTAGTGTGGCAATTCGTTACGAGACCAACTCCATGCGCCTTTAAAAAAGTCTGAATGCGTACTGTGACTTTATAATACTTTCAGACCACAATTCATAGTAAATTCCTTATTTAAAAACAATGCATACCTGTAGGTTTACAGAAATGTTTTTGGTCTGGTCCAGGCATCATTTTTTCTCCAATCGTCCAAACATTTTCCAAATCATTTCCAACAATTTTCCACTTGGATACTGTATGAGATCCAACATCAGTCGTATATACAAAGTCATCCTTATCCACGTAAATTCCATGTGGAAGATAGAACTTTCCACCTCCTAAAGTTTTCTCAACTTTCGTCATGTTTCCATTGTAAGAGATCACAATAATGACTGGTTCTTTGATTGGAGATTTGTCAAGAAGTATATTGTAATTATCGAAAGTATTTCCATCCCAAACCCGTCCAGCACGATGAAAAACCAACAGTTGTTTCTGATTATTGAATGCTAATCCTGCAACCTGTCCCAGTTTAATTCCTCCCAGTGTTTCGTGAATTGCTTCTTGCACAATTCCAAATGGAACTTTTGATTGATGAGCATGATGTTCGAGTTCTGGACGAGACGGCAGTAATTGGAATCCATCTGATGGGTAGTCTCTCATCAATTGGGGTTGATCTTGTGCACAAATCGCTCCCTGTGGATATGGATTATCAAGTTTTGCGTCGTAATGGAACATCATATAGAAGTTGCACATTTCATCCACTCCCATTGCTCTGAAAAAAAAACATATTTTTTGATTTTTTGCATTTTTCAACCAAAAAAAAAAGCTTATTCAGTAGTTTTTACTGTAAAAGTTATCGTAACTCACCCCATTTTAACAGTTTTATTCTTGTCTGTACTGTCAAATCTACACGAAGCAGACATCTGATCTCCTCTTCCAATAGTTAACTTTGAAGGAATTGATTCAAAGAGTTGAGGCCACTGCGGGTTTCGTTTTCCGATTTTGGTCCAGATATTATCGTGTTTGAAATAGGCGGAGACCAATCGACCCATTGCATGAGTATGAGTACGGAATGCGAACGGATGAATTGATGTTGTTGATTCAAACATACACGTTATGTTGTTCTGAAAAAAGAGTCAACAAGTGATGAAAATTCTCAATTTTGTTATGAGTTATTTTTAATCAGGAAAAAAGGTAAATCCTGTCATGGAGTACTGTATGTCCAGAGCATCGTATCTTGGTTCTCTCTGAATCTATCAAAAAACGTTTAACCAGTAAAATTCTTAATTTGTTTTTCTTAACATTTCTTCAGCTGACCACATTTTGATAGCTTCAAAAAGAACCAAGACATGCAGCTTCGAACATACAGTACTTGGTGTTTCTCTATTATAGGAATTACGGCATAATTGGCTCCTAAATCGAGAATGTTTGAAGTCGAGGCAAGTGATTTTCGCTCAAAAATTTGAATTCCCGCAAATATTTTTAAAGTTTTTAGTGTAACTACCGTAATCCTTGAGTAAAATTCACTATTTTTGTGCAATGGGGGTCCCGTAGATAATAATAGTTATGTTTATTCCGAACACGTTTTCAAAAATGGGGTTACTGTAGCTACCGTAATCCTACAGTATTCCGAGCTCCAAATTTCATAGACTCGAAGCGCTCGGGGACCGATTTCTTGGAATGTTTCACTTGTAAATTAGTAATCGTTTACTATCATAAAATATTCACCTGGAAAGCAGGTAGATGCGGAGGAATTGGAGTTCCGCTGACGAAAAGCATGACAGCTGCCAAATTCATCGGTTTCCGTTGGGAAATATGCATTGTGACTCCAGAGAAGTCATGAACTTCGCCAGCGAATGGTTGAGCATAGTGCACTTGTAAAACGAAATATTTGATTCCATCTTGTTCGTGGCCTACAGAGAATGCAACGTCTTTTGGGAGAACAAGATTCGGAGCTGAAACAAAAGAGATAGAAAATGAATCCACCCTGAATCAATAACCATTTCGAGCCCAGGCATAGAGAATATAACTTCCGCCACCCCATCCACATGTTTCCATTCCTCTCCAGAAACCTTGTTCACTTGCTGGCATTGTACATCCATAGAGTAGCATATGGTGAACTCGATCAGCATGAGCCATTGGCTCAAAACCCACTGAAACAATTTGATTTTTGTTCTGAAGCTCTGAGTTCACATTGTGAAGAGCCGTAAGGGTTGCAGATGAGCTCTATCGAGAAAAGAGGCGGAGCATATATGTAATAGTTTTTGTCCGATAACCACGGGATAGTTTTGTTATTTCTTTTCATAAATATATTTTAAATTAGACTTTGTAATCGAAAAATATTCAACTTTTTCGACCTGCAATCAAGCTCCACTTCTGTTCTCAATAGAGCGCATCAGACGGTACGCTGGATCGAAACTGTTCCACATCTCAAAAGTGGGCGGAGCTAGGATAAAGTTGTCAACTGCAAACTTTCTCAGAATTTAATTTAAAGCAAGTTTACAGTTGACAACATTTTTCTAGCTCCGCCCACTTTTGAGATGTGGGACAGTTTTGATTCAGCGTACCGCCGCGCATCTGCATTACTCACAGCTCCCACAGAGACCTCACTAATTCGTTGAAAAACGAGAGTGGGGCTATCCAATTAACTCCGTCTCCAGAATTGTTTTTTTTTTTTGAAATTTCAACTGCTCAAGGACTGATTGTTAGTTAGCTACTAATTAGTCACTCCAAAACCAATGTTCAAAAACTGAATTAGTCCCGCCCACGTTTTCCGGCGAGGGTCTATTCCGCCAAAAAACTCACCAACATAACCGGGTGTTGCCTCGACTGAAACTGCCACGTAGTCATCGGTCTAGAACACAAAATTACAGAAACTTGTTGGAAAAAATCTTCCCCCATCCCATTTCTCATCTCATTCTCTACACTATTACTGTTGATGCCACCCGGTCTTGTCCAGGGAAATCTGTCTACCGGTCGGCAGCTATACAATTATTAACAAACGAATGGTATTTTCCATCTTGAAAAAAAAATAATCCCACTCACTTTTTGAGGAGAATACCCGATCATTTGAATTGTAAACTTTTGTGTTTCTTCATTTTTAGACAAGCCAACAACTAGTGTCGAACAATAGCATAATGTCAGGATCCTCAAGAACAAATAGAGGAATAATCGATCATTCATACCTGAAAAACCGATTATGAACTATTAAAAAAAGAGATTCTTAACTTTTGAAAAACTCGTGAACACCAAGGAAATATTATAAAACCAAAAATAATTTATGAACAGAAAATAATGAGAAAAAAATGAATAAGGCAGTCGTGGAATGTCAAAAAAAAGACTCGTATTTCAACGTGATCGATTTTCAGAAATATAATTGAGTTGATGCTGATTTCCCAACCCCAATGGCCACAACTTTCCGAATTTAAAACTTCCCCTGCAAAAACTAGGTCACTAGTTTATGTTTAAAGCTTTTGGAAATATTAGATCTTCGGGTCCGATTATTAGGCTGAAAGGCAACTTGCTTTTTTAGCCCCAGTCCTCTTGCTAGAAAAAGTGTTTAGAAGAAAAAAAGATGTTTAGAAGAACATTAATGATCAAATCATTCTGAGGTTTTCCAATTTTAAAAGATTGAAAAACCGGTTTCTTCAGATTTCGGGGTGTTTGTAAACACAGTTGAGGGAGTTATTCAGGAATCATATTCCAAAACACTCTATTCATTTTTTTTCAAGGGTGAAGCTTCAAGAAAGTTTTGGCAAGGCTGAAATCGAGATAGGAAATAAGAAGGATTTGGGAAAATAGGTCTAAAAACTTCTATAGATTTTCCAGCGGCAAACGAATTTTCTCAACCAATTTTTCAAATTTTTTGTTAATGTTCTTGCACTTTCCATCCTTTCTTCAAGATGAATACCCACCAGAATTGACGCAAAAAAGAACGAATGAATTTAGAATTTCATTTCGAAAGTTTTATACAGAAGGATTTTTTAAGGATAAGAAGACTAAAGTGTTGTGAACAAGAGATAAAAGAGTGAAGGAAGTAACTAATATAAGATAAAGAAGAAAAAGAAGGGGGAAAAAGAAAGAAGAAAAGAGAAAAGAAAAGAAGTGGACACAAAGATTGAGAACTAGTATTCCAGCTGAAACTAATAGTTACTTTTGAAACAATTATTATCATGATTAATATTGAATAATCAAAAATCCGTTTCTTTTTTTCAATTTCAATACTGTCAGAAATTGCTCTGTTCACTCACTCAGAAAGCAGTTCCTTGGGTAAACAAAAGGAGAAACATTTTTGAAAGACATTGTCAATCAATTGGTTTACACGATAGTTACGAGCGCAACAATTCTTTGAAGTTTGAGACTTCAGGGGGTACGGTAGCGGTTCATTGTATACGTGATAAAGAGGATGGTCAGAAAAGGTGTGCTTCCTTTCCAGGGACTTCAAATAATGAATAATTTTCAGATGTCCTAAAAGGAATTGAGAATTTCCGAAAAAAAAATTCAATTTCTATTAAATTCGTCATCCTTTTTACAAGAAGGAATACTGATTTCTGGGAGATTTGAATGTTATTTGGGACACCCGAGCTTCCAGAAGGCAGTTTGAACAGTTGAAAGGACACTTTAGTTGGAAAAAAGATCAAAAAAAAAACTTTGAACAGAAGAACTCCTTCTGCTGCAAGTATTGACATTAAAAGGAATCCTTAATGTTCATCAATAAATAGAAATCAAAACCGAAGAAAAATTTATGAAACAGATACAAGAAAAGAGAAGATTTGATTCTCCGTCCATTGGGGCTTCTCTCTGACCTGACAGCTATCCAGAGGAGGGATCCAGAGGACGGAACATACATAGTGTTTGGAAATAAGACTACACAGACAGTCAAGCACACACACACATACTCGGAAATAGACCTTCTTTCCATCTCTGCGTCTCGGTATGACGTGTTTGGAATAGAAGGAAAAAGGCAGTGAGACACTCATTTAGGGAATCTGCGTGTGAAATTGAAAAACACATAGAATTTGACAAACAACATGAATATCTTTTCAAAAAACATGGGAATAACACATCACATGTAGTATTTAGTACATCCCTGCCTCTTTGCAGTCTGGCTATTATTCCTTCGTTCGCCGCAACGCGCTTCCTGTAATGTGTTCGCGAAATAAAAAAGTGTCGTTTTGAAGGTGGATCAATTATTCTGAATTGCACGTGCCTTAGGGTCTCATTATGCAAACCAAAAAAAGAAGCCGCATGACGTAACGAGACATTACATATGCGGACATTGAGCACACTTAATGCGGTTATTCACGAACCAAAAATGGCACAAATTTTTTAAATTATTATGGCGCTCAAATGCAGTAAAGTGCCACGAAAATTGAATTAAAGCCTCATTTTTTGTTCGTGAATAACCGCATAAAACTCTGAATTTTTTCCTCCGAGTTCGTTTCTGCTTAATTTTTTTTTCCACAATCGGTGGGTCTCTTCTTCTATTGAGTGTAATTTGAAAATGACAAGTTTTTGCACCGTTTATTCTTTTCAATTGATGGTCAATAACAGGTAAAGGGTGTTGGAGACAAATAACAATAAAATTGCTAAATTAAAAAAAAACATCAACTTGCTTAAGATATAGACCAAAACCTAATTCTTCGTCAAAACTGATATGAGGACGTAGGTGGATATAGCTTCACGTGTGACGCTTTAGCATCGTCGCATAATGAAGAACATGTAAAGAAACTGAGATATTCGAAATCCTGCAACAGGCAGAAAAACGAGGTGAAAAATGAATAATTGTGTCATATCTTGAGCAAAAAAACTTGAAATGTTGGGAGCTGCTGGGAAAAACTGTTATGAAAATTTAACGAAAACAGTCTAAAACTTTGAAAGAAAACAAAAATCGGGCGATGAAATCAGTCACAAAATGAACCCGCCAAAAAGATAACAGCCGGGGAACTTCTTTTTATATTTTTAATATAACTAAGCCGAGATTTAATAGAATGTAGGTATGTAGAAGTTAATAAGAAATATTCTCAATGAAAACAATAGTAGGATAATAATAGGGAACGAAAGAACAAAAGCAGTAATAAAATGATGAAAAAATCGGGGCCGAAAGGAACTACCGGGGAATTGGAACATTGAAAAAACAAAGATAGAAGGAATCGCAATCAATAAGGAGATGAATGATCATAGCCCATACGCTCAAAAAAGAAACAACAAGAATCTTTAAAATTCAGTATCCCTTTCAATTTATGGAATAAATACGGAACACTCAATAACTTCACTTCCTCATGTTGCGACGACGAGCCATAGCCATTTTCCGTGCGCCTACGCTGCTTGATGGTCTAAAAAGTGTTTCATTTATTAATTGCCATAAGGCGTTGAACTCACTGATATGCGAAGGCATTGTCCATGCTACCGGGCGCTGGAGCTGCGGGGGCTGCCAAATTATTGCCGAATTGGAATGGCCCTCCAGATGAAGTACTTGGAGCAGGCGCTGTGGAAACAGAACCTCCGAATTGAAATACTCCGCTGCCACCGGTCGAACCAGTAGAACTAGTTGCACCGAAGTTGAAACCGTTGTTTCCTGTGGATCCACCAAATGGGCTGAAAATTTGGTAAGTTCTTGAAGAGTTCGAAACTAATTATCGAAAAAACTCGTCTGCATTTCAAAAAAAGGTAAGCTAGTCTATCTTCCTAGAAACTTATGTACGTATACTTTATCATGGATTCATGAAAAACAATAGAGTCGTGGTTGAAAGAGTTAGATCTAATGTTGATGGAGGCATCAATAGTTGCTAGAGGTTATTCAGATCAGATCGAATGGCTCCGGGACATTTCGAAACCGGACATTTCGAAACCGAGACATTTCGAAACCGGCGATTTTATTTGATTTTCAGGCGAATCTGAGCAAAACAAAAGGTCAACTTTTTTTTTCGAAAAAAAATTTTTTGACTAAAAAAAATTTTTTTTTTGTGAAAATTATTGAAGTTTTATTTTGCTCAGATTTGCAGAAAAATCAACTAAAACCGCCGGTTTCGAAATGTCAGGTTTCGAAATGTCCGGGTTTCGAAATTTCCGGTTTCGAAATGTCCCGGAGCCGATCGGATAAGCTTGTTATTAGCGATGTAGCTAACTGTCTAATAATCTATTTTTTCTGAAAATGGGTGTTCACATACTTTGAGGCATCTGGACCTTGACTGAACAAGGAATTAGTCGAAGAGCTGGTGGACATTCCTGGCTGACTTGGCTTGCTACCGAAAACACCAAATCCTGTAGTGGGAGCTGAAGTTCCGAAAGGTTTTGTTGAGCTGGAGCCAAACACAGGAACCGTTGTTGAAGTTGACGACGTAAATGCAGGTACGCCGGTTGAAGATCCACCGAATAGTGGGGCAGCATTAGAGTTGGAAAATACGTTCCCGGAAGCAGTGGATGAAGTGGAAGATGCTGTCCCACTTCCGAAACCTCCAAACTTTGGTTTTTCAGAGTTCTGATCGCCTCCAAAAGTTAACTTTGGCCCACTAGATGTAAACAATCCTCGTTTTGCTGGAACTCCTCCATCCGTAGTTGTAGTTTCAACTTCTCCAGAAAATTGAATAGGTTTTCCAAACACCGAAGAAGTAGTCGAATCAGTCGCATTAGTTGCGAATAAATTTGTGGAAGGTGTTTGTGCCTGCCCGAAAATGGTGGTCGTCGAAGTAGTTGTTGAAGGTGCCGGTGGCTTAATGTTTCCAAAAAGACTGCTGCTTGGTTCGGTTGAAGAGCTTGATGTTTTGCCACCAAAAGGCAATGTTGGAGTTGACTTTGGTTCTTCCACTGGAGGCTTTTGTGTTCCAAAAAGTGATCCACTTCCAAAAGCGGGGGCTATAGTTGAACTGCCGAAAAGAGAATTCGTGCTTGTAATCAAGGGAGCCGAAACGGTGGCAACTGGCTTTATCGTGGCAGTTTCAGTATTCAGTGTTCCAAACATGCTAGGTTTTGCACCATCTTTTTGTGCTGTCTCAGTGCTTGGTGTTCCGAAATTACTACTTGGGTTAGTGGAAAATATGGATGATGTAGTTGCTGGTGTCGAAAAAACTGGTGCAGCCGGAACTGAAGAAATAGAATCGGAAGACTTTGAAAAGTTTCCGAAAAGCGATCCCACGGTTTTTGCAGGTTCTGTCTCTTTTGACGAGATGTTGGAAACCGGAATAGACGAGTTGTCTTTCAATAGTCCAGAAGCACCTGATGCTGTGGAAAATACCGATGTGACAGCCGGAGATGGTTCTGCAGGTTTTGAATTACCAAATCCAAACATTGGCTTGGGTGTCGAGCTGGCGGTGATTCCGAATTGCGAAGAAACACCACTTGAAGGTTTGAATGCTCTGTTTCCAAAAACGTTCGATGATGATGTAGTTGAAGGATACTTCTCATATTGACAGCAAGGACACTTATCATCAGTGGACTTGTTACTAACCATACAGTCAGGACATTCCCAGTCTACACGATCGCCAGTAGATGGTTTAGCTGTCGCAGTAACTGTCGATGTAGCTAACGCTGGAGTCGGCTGAGGAACGGCCGAGAAGTTAACACTTGCGGGTGTTGTCTTCTCAAGAGAGGTTGATGTTGTTGACGATGTTGCTGGTTCTGTGCTTCCCGAGGAGGATGATGATGACGAGGTGAAAGTCGGCGGGACAGCAGCTGACTTCTCACCGAATCCAAATTTAAAACTGGAAGGTTGTTGTGGTGCAAAATTCTTCAAATTTGAAACCAATTGTTTCTCTTGAGGCTTCGTTTCTTTTGAAATTCCGGCACCAGGACGAGGTCCTCCACACGCACCACATTCGGATAGCTGAAAAAGTTTATTAATGTTGATATAAATCTCCCAGACTATAATTCAAACACTCTTAGCATCTTAGCACGTGATCAACAACCAACCTTGGAGGTCGAACCTTCAAGATCTCAATCTGTAGATATGGACTGTTGATTTCAAAATATAATTGAAACTTTTTAATGCCGTTTTTTATTTTTGTTTTCATGGAATGGAAACTCGATCGGTAATTTTTTTTACCACAATTTCGACATATTCAGTAATGATGTACAATTTTAGCTAGAGAATCCTGCTCTTGATGCGTTCCACAGTACTCGTTTTTGAAACAATGCAAAAAAAACTGCCACAGAATAGAACTTCCTACAAAATGAAGTTTTCTATCATACAATTGTTCTCTTTTTCCCAGTTCATATCTAATTACTGTAACTATCCATTCTCAGGCAGTTTTTGATGGCATGATGGTTTTGGGATACTCCACTAAAACCAGGGAACCCCCACACGTGGCATTGAACAGCGCTTTTCTTGAAACTTTCAGAAAAAGCGCATACACAAAAATATGGATTCAGAGAAGCGTGCTTCATTTTTTGTACGTGAAATTGACTCCGTTGATGATAACAAAATATGATAAAAACTCACAGATTGGTCCCAGCTGGTGAAGCACGCATCACATAACCATTTAGCCGGTGCTTTTTCTGCCAATGGGACGCCCGTAGAAACTTTAGGAGATGAGTTCTCTGAACTTTGATTAGAGGAATTCGAGACTGTTGAAACAGTGTCAGCAGAAGTGTGTGGTCGAGATTCTTTTACTTCATCAACGACTTCTCCATCTACTGATTCTTCTGAATCTGATTCACTACTGCAGCTTTCCGATGTTTGCTTTCCAATCGATTCGGCACTATCACTGTCAACTTCTTTAGATTCGGATGAACGAACAGAGCTTACATCACTTCTAGTTTTGGCACCAACCAATGAAGCGATATCAACAGGTGCATTGAATGAGAAAGCAAGTTTATCGAGAAATCCTTCTTTTAAAGATGATCCTGGGGCAAGCTTCAATGGCTTGGGATTCGAAAGAGTTTCTACAGGAAGCGGTGGCAGATTTTGTTCGCTGCTTTCTTCATCAACGTCGTCATTGAGCTTGAAGGTGTTCCTACTAACTGGTTTTCCGTCGGGTCCTTTTATTATCGAAGCATGAGGCTTTTTGATGTTGGACGAGTCAATAGTAGTTGTAGATGCAGTCGACATCGAACTTGATGTTTTTTTCGGTGCTGGCACTTCTAACGAAAACACAGAGCTGAGCTGAAAAAAACAAAAAGTTGTTAATAAGAAACAATTATCAATTATGATAGAACAAAATAAAACGGAAGAACAAGGATGGTCTCGTTGGGCCGCGTTTTCTTCTGTTGTTAGTTCTATGTGAATGGAAGTAATGTTGAATAAAACACCTCTCGCTTTCTTACCTCAGCCGACGCCAACGTCCCATTCAACAATCTCAAAGAGCTAGTTTCCGATGTTGCATTATCTCCATTCTTCGAACTCGTCCTTCTTCTTGTTAGGTCAGTCCAGTATGGAGATCGCCGTGCTGAAACACCCATTGACTTTGATATAAGCTGAATACGAGACGGAATCGCATCTCCGGCCTTCTTCAATGGCGGTGGTGGTGTTCCGATAGAGGAAACGTCAAGATCGCGCTTCTCATTTGAAGACCAGCGCTCTGGGCGTGAAAGTCCGGGGCGTAGCATCGACATTCTTTGAACTTCCTTAGCTGGTGTATTTGTACCATCCAGTCGTCTAAAAATCTCTTGAGTTCGTGTGCTCAGAGACCCATTAGATGTTGCTTCGCTGTGACGACTCAATAAAGAGAAATTGGTGATGCTGGAGGCAGGGGAGTGGTTTGAGGTCAATTCACCACACCATGACATGTCTAATCTTTTATCACCAATCAAGGATCCTTTGATTGTTGGCTCTAATAAAGATCGGTTGAGAAACCGGCTTCTTTTTACACTGTCACTTCGGAAAGTTTGTGGGAGAGATTGTTTATCGAGTTCAGTCAATTGGCGCTTACGATTCTGAAGAAGAAAAAATATGACTTTTCGAAAATCAGGAAACTCACCGTTGAAACTGATGGGGTACTGAAAAAAATATCTGATTCTGCCTCCACATCGACTTCTAATCCATTCGATGCTGTTGTACGTGAAGCTAAAGCTGATGGGCTGAGGTAACGTAGTTGAGACCCAACTAATGAGCTCTGCACACCGTTGGATATTAGGTCACCTGAAAAAAACCCATTTTTCTTGTTTTAAATCTATTTGTCTGATGTAAGCTTCATGGTAAGAAAAGATTAAGCATACATGTCCGAATTCTAGCCCGGTCCCGGTTTAGGTCAAACCGCGGGGATAACTTCAGGGTGCTTCCAAAAATATTAGACTTTCTGAGTGGATATTTTTGAAAATGATCGGCGAAACAAAGTGAAGATTGTAAATATTAATAAATTCTCATATTTTTTTAATCATTCTCATAACAGCCCCCATGAAAGTATGGCATAGCGGCTAGCACCGATGTTTTCGAATTATGATCAGTGAATACTCTTTTTTTGAATATTACTACAGCTGAAACCAAGAAGCGGCGCAAAAATATTGGTTCCATTACTTTTAATTTAACACTCACCTGGAGCTTCGTCATCAATAGAAATTATATCTTTCAATAAGGCCGGTGGAGGTGCAGTTGATGGTAAAAGCGGTGACAAACTGGACAACCTAGATTCGCTGGAATCTTTTGATGGTGATTTTTCCGCTTCATTGTTTTTACTGGCCGAACCACCAGAAAAGAAACGACCCACTGATGAGAAAAACCCACCGGTTTTATCTGACATATCTGAAAAAGACAGGGTAATTGAAAAATAAAAAAACTTCATATTTTGTTACAGTCATGAATCGAAAATAAGAGAAAAAATAAACAATGAGAGGAAAATCCGGATCGTTGTGGGTTCTCTTTTCGAATATAGACGAAGTTCAAAATTTAGGCCACTTAAGTTTCATGATTAAATCTGAACAACTATCAAAAAGATCACTTTTCCAGTTAAAAAAGTAGTGGAACGAACAAACAAAATCATGTCGCATTAAAAAAACGTTGATAAATCGATAAAATCTTTTAAATCCCGAATGGCGCGAAGGTGATTAAAAATTTCGAGTAAGCGTACGCGACGGACACGCGCCGCATTCAACGGCATTCGAAAAAGGTGAGAGTGCAGACAGCAAAGTATAGTGAGAGAAAGAGACGCCAGAGAAACGAGATTGCGTCCATCTCCCAACCACTCCCCTCCGGCTGCATCTGCCTGACCACTGGACACACGCCTAGAAAAGTTCTCTAGAGTAGGGAGTTCCTTACTGATTTCAGTGGTATTTCGAAACTAAAATTAATAATAGTGAAAAAAAATACACTTTTCATAAATATCGTCTTACAGTTTTCAAATGCATCCCGCATCGTAATTTTTAATAAATATTTTACAGATCCCTCCTATGCATAGGATGCGAACTGGTGGACAACACACGTATTCACAATGAAGTTACGACATTTTGGTAGGTTTTTTTTTGAAAAAGGATTTTCTCCAATATCAGATACTAAACACTTGATGTTCTTTCACTAGTACTAGTTCAGCACTAAAATGGAATTTTCTACTCGAAGAAACTTAATGTCGTTCAAATACAAAATCTAAACATGCTCATCTTTTTTATAATTACAGGTTGCATATTAATAATCATAACATCCTATGTATCATCAACAAATGCAACAACCCGAAAACACCACAGGAGATCTTTTGAAAACGGTAAGCCAAAAATGAATTTTTCTAATATGAAAAACCGTTACTATAATTGAAGTAGATTGAGTTTGAGAAAACAGTTTATCAAATCAATCTTCTGAATAAAAGCTTGTCAGTTTGAATTGCAGTAAACTAAAAACCATCAAAAATATCGAACTATCACTTACAATCAATCAGGAATATACTCACGTATTTATAATAGAGGATGTCAGTAAATACACTTCACTTGCAAATCTTTTTCCCAAAAATTTTTCCGGACAATTTGAAAAATTCCTTTCTCAAAATGTTATGTCTGCTTCCCACACAATGAATTGACATGTTATTCAAACAGGAATGCTCTATTGTTTAGTGCTAAAAACAAAATAAGTTGTTTTGAGTACAAAATGTCAAATGTTTTATTCGCATGAGTAATGCCAATGGCTCTCTATCTAACTTCTCTTTTTATTGTGAGTTATTCTAGTATTTCAAAGTGTATATTTCTCATCGCAAGTTTCGCGAAGTGATTCTATTCTCAAAATTTGCATCGTCAGCCATGAGATTCTAATCTAAACCACATTACTTCCAAATTCTTCATTTTGCTACTGGTATGTTCTCTTTGTCTATTCTCTATCCCTTAACATAGCAAGAATTGCGACTCGGAGGATTTAAATGACATGTCCCCTCTATTCTTCCATCACGATTGATGAATGAGGCAATAGGGGCGCCCGAGAAGTATACGCATGTGTGTATGTGTTCCTTGATTGTAATGTTGGCTAACTAGGAAAGAAAACAATTGAACACTTAGAGGAAGCACCAATTTTCTGCAAATTCAAAGTTGAATTCCCAAATTTATTTTTTTGAAAGCAACAAAAAATATAGGCGTAATGAATAGGTTGTGGCCACCTCGAAAATGTCCTAGCTATTGAAACTTTCAAAAATGATTAATTGTGTTGCACAGAGATAAAAGAGTGAAAAAGCTGTCTAATTCCAGATTCTCGAGCCATCGGATTCCAGTTTGTAGTTGAACCTAAGCAGGATCTAAATGTTGTCGAATCATCATCTTATTTACTGGACTGTAGCTATTTATTAGCTCATGAGAAAATCGTTCAAAATGTACGTGTCGAATGGAAACGGGATGGAGTGACAATCAGTGAACGATCTTCATCTAGAATGTAAGAGAAATTTCGAACAAAAAAAAAGAATAAAAAAATTGAAAATTCAACACCCATGTGCCAAAACGTTTTATCTCTATATTATTTAAAAAAACGACATAAAAAGAGATGCTCTCCTCGTAAAAAATTTTAAAAATTTAATCCTATAAATTCAGAAGGATAATGTCAAATAGCTCGTTATGGATTGAGTCAATGAGTAGTACCGAAGAGGGAGCATACCAATGTGCGGTGCATGTCACGACAAAAGGCAATTCGATCGATGATACATGGATTTTTTTGAGCAAAAAGGCAACAATTAGAGTGGCCGATCTGGCAAAGTTTGATTTACAACCAACGGATCGAACAGTTACAAAAGGGCAGCCAACAGCATTCCATTGCCTCATTGTAAGTTCCTCATTCATTTCCTTCGCATTGAATCCTGTTTCTTTTTCAGAACTCCAAACGTACTCCTTCAGCTGTTTGGCTTCATAATGATCAACAAATCACAAATGGAGGTACACTTAATGATCAGTTTTACAAATTTATTGTAATTCCTTATAGGCGAGTATCATATTCTACCTCTATCAAACACATTGGAGATCAGTTCAACACAGCCTCGACACGAAGGAACATATCGATGCACTGTAGAAGGTGCTGGAAAAAGAAGAAGTAGTCAAACAGCACGATTAACTGTTTCGACAGGTTGTTTTAAGTTCAAATTTCCAAATTTGAATGTATTATATTCAGGAGATGTGTCAAACGAGCTCAGTTTCATCACCACACCACGTCTACAAGTGGTTGATCAAGGTGACGAATTTCTACTCGAATGTTTAGTCGCCTCACGAATTCGTCCTCAAATCAGATGGCTCAAGGATTCTCGTCAAATTATCGTAGATGGCACCCGCATCCGTCGTATTGGCGTCTCATCTATTTTGGTGTCTCGCGCTTCAATCGAAGATACCGGATTGTATACATGTCGTGCATCTAACAATGACGATTCTGTCGATAGAGCTGTGGCAGTTGAAGTTCGTGCCCCTCCTAAAATCACTACACGTCCAGCCACAAAAGTCGCTGTCGAAACGGCTGATGTCGAATTTGAGTGTGGAACCGCGTCAGCTAGACCGGAAGCTCGTGTTAATTGGTATAAAAACGGAGAAGCTATCATTGGAAGCGAATATTTCGTTATTGAACCAAACAGGTATGTTACGGGTGTTGGAATTTTCATAGCCAAATTTGGCATTTTGCAGGCTTCGTATTCTTGGAGTCGTTCGAGCTGATCAAGCTGTTTATCAGTGTTTAGCAGAGAATGACGTTGGCAGTGAGCAAGCGAATGCCCAATTGCTTGTTGATGCTCCAGGTAAGGGTTAGAGATGACAAAGTGATTATTGCCACTGGGAACGTTCAACAACTAGTTTCTGAAATGAGCATACAGTTGCAATGAACTCCTCGTCGAAACTAGCTTATTGAGTACAAAAATAATGTCTCTGAGTTAATGAAGAATGAAAAAGATACCGTAAATACCCTTACCTCTATTAAAGGGGCATGGAAGGGCTCCTAAACTAATATATTTGCGTTATCCGAAAATAATAATATATTCGTGGAAATTTTCAACATTCTGATGGTATAGGCCCTACCTACCTGGCTAATCGTGGAGTACTTCATATTGGGTCAAGTTCGGATGAAACGAGAATAGGAAAACTGTTGTCCGATGGTGAATTGTTGAATTATTGAGAATTCGTTTCTTTTTAACGGTTTATTCTGTATTGCAGTTTCATTACTAATTTCTTATGAAAGTTTTCGGAAAAACTCGGAAAAAAACACAAAGGATCTTCAGATTCTTAAAAAGCACTCTTAGCCCACCTACAGTTTAAAAAAAATATCTGTTTTTTTGCTGTGCTTGATAGATTTTTAATGGTTTTTTAAAAACTAATTCCTTCAGATTCATCGTCAGTCGCTGCTTCTTCTGGGGTTCCAATGACTGCATCTGCTCCACTAGGTTTACGATCAACATCATCTGGTTCGAGATTCATAAGTGTCGAATGGGATCCACCAGTGCTACGGAACGGAAATATAATGAGATATCACGTTTTCTACAAAGATAACATGATCGATCGTGAACGAATGGTTAATTCGTCGAGTCCTTCCGTCACACTAACTTCACTCCAGCCATCCACGATGTACTTGATTCGTGTTACTGCAGAAAATGAAGCAGGAATGGGGAAATTCAGCGATTCCCTTAAAGTAACAACCAACAAAGAACGTAAGTTTCTTTCAGTTTTCTAGTTTGGGATTCTTATTAGATTGACTGTATAAGAAATCTTCGTGGCTTTTTATCCGAAAGTTTCGGATCTTGTTGCGAAGTAAAAAAAGAAAAAGCATAGGTGGCAAAATTCAGTTTACTGGTTTTATTCATTCATTTTTGTTCCAGAAGCTGTACCTGGAAAAGTAGCTCCACTAGTGGCTACTGCTACTGGTCCAGAAACCATTCAGATTCGATGGAGTCCTCCAGCTGGTGGACAACCTGCCCTTCGCTACAAAATTTTCTATTCGCATGATCCTCCAGAGAAAAATGAAAAAGAAACATTGATAACGGTTTGTTTTTCTAACATCTTTTTGTGAAATGCTTGTTTTTGAGTTTACAGACATCTACGACCCATTATGTTCTTCACGGAATGGATAAATATACTGGATATCAAATTAGAATTGAAGCCGAGGGTACGAATGGATCTGGTCTCTCGAGTGATATAGTCCGAGTTCGTACTCTATCTGACGAACCATCTTCACCACCTGTGAATATCCGAGCAGAAGCTGATAGTTCAACGAGTGTACGTGTTAGTTGGGAGGAACCAGAGGAAAATTCTGTAAATGGAGAAATAACGGGTTATCGACTCAAATACAAGACAAAAGCTCGTGGTGCTAAAGGCAATATGTTGGTTATTGATGCAACTGCACAGGAATATACTATGGGAAATCTTGAACCAAATACACAATATCTCATTCGGATGGCTGTTGTTAATCATAATGGAACTGGTCCATTCTCTGATTGGGTTACTGTTGATACACCGGGACAAGACAAAGAAGAAAGAACACTTGGAGCACCAAGAGAAATCAGACCTCATGCTGGAATCGATTATATTTTGGTGTCATGGCTTCCTCCGGCAGACGAACAGAATATAGTGAGAGGATATCAAATTGGGTGGGGTTTATCTGTTCCTGACACGGAAACTGCTCGTGTAACCGCCTCAACAACTCAGTATAAAATAGCTCGTCTGAATTCTGAACGAGATTATGTGATTTCTCTTCGCGCCTTCAACAATCTCGGATCTGGATTCCCAATCTACGAAACTGTACGAACACTCTCCCGTGAAAGCCCGCGCTTCAATGAGGACTACGATGGCGAAGACTCTGACCGTTCTGCCGGAGGTGCTGGTTCACCAGAAACGACACCAGTTGGTCTTCGTTCTGAGGCGACATCTGCAACATCTATACGTGTCATATGGACTGAACCCGATGAAACTGCTTTTAATATCCAATATACTGTCCGGTATAGCACCGCCATAGATGGAAATCAACATCGCTATATAAACAGCACTGAGACATGGGCTACCGTAGAAGGACTCCGACCAGCAACAGAATACGAGTTTGCAGTAAGAGCAGTTACATCTAATGGACAACTGAGCACTTGGTCGATGGCTACGAGGAATCGAACATTAACTGCGCCACCAAGCTCTGCACCGCGTGATCTTACAGTTTTACCTGCTGAAAGCGGAGATCCACATTCAGCTAGTCTGCATTGGCAACCACCAAAATACTCGAATGGAGAAATTGAAGAATACTTGATTTTCTATACTGAGAGTCCAACTCTATCTGATAAAGAATGGATAATCAATTATGTGGCAGGAGATAAGCTATCTCACCAAGTCAGTAATCTTCTTCCAAAAGCGAACTATTTCTTCAAAATTCAAGCGAGAAATGAGAAAGGCAAGTTATCTAACCGTTGTTTTCATATCATCTTTTTATATTTTATAGGTCACGGTCCATTCTCTTTGAATGTTGGGTATACCCCAAATGGTGGTGCGATCCTCTCAGGAAGAGACCGTTCTTCATCTCAAAATCATGGATCAACATCTCGTGGAGGCGCCGTATCCTTTGTTGATCAACTCCAATCGCTTCTTCAATCCAATCCACTTCTTCTCATGCTAACTGCCGCATTACTCCTGATTTTAATTCTCATTGTGATTTTGATTGTAATGTGTTGTGTCAAAAGGAATAATGCCGGCGGTAGAAAGAACGGATATCAGTCAGCGAAGAAGACAAGTAATGGAGGAGGAGTCGGAGGTGCTGGTGGACCACCAAACGATTTATGGATCAATGGAGTAGGTAGCCATATGAGAGCTGGAGGTTAGTTTTCACTAGAGCTTTCTCCCTGAGTTTCCATTTTCAGCATCTGATTATATGGTGGACGGACTCGCAACTGCACATCTTACAGCTGCTGAAATGGAATCACCGACACCTCGATATCATCATCTTCAAGGTAAGTCGAATAGTTTGAAAGCGCTGTGTCCTTCTTCTAAACTGATTTCCCTCCTTATGTTGCTTCCCTTCTGTTAGAATCTATCTCCTTTCCCTACCTTAGTGCATTTAGTTTATCTAGCAGATTCTGTTTATGGATTACTTGTTGGAAGTAGTGATGATGGTGTGGGGAGAGCTGATTTCCCGACCACAACTCCACCACCAGGTCCGAAGCGAAAAGTTTCTCGATACCCTCCTATGGCTCAATCAATGTGTTCAGCGATTGGAATTATAGAAGAAGAAGAAGACAAAGTAGAAATTGAATCTAATGTCTCAGCTCGGTTACGGAAAGAAAGGCCTGCATCATCATCAAGAAAAGTTGTTGCAGAGATAATATCCGGTACAAAGAGTGATCGAATTGCAGTGAAACATTGATGCATGTCTTCCGGCTTTTATTCCATGAAAAAAAAACAATGCTGAATTAACTTTGTCCGTTTTCCAACGCTAACTATAACTGAATCAGATTGCTCAGACGTTTCTTCGTTGCCTTATATCATTTTAGTTTTTCCAATAATCCTATGCATGCATTTTGTAAAGTTGTAGTCTCAAAACCCACAATTCTCACAATTTTTCAAAGATAACAATGTTGTCCATTCTCTTCTCCTTCACAACATATTTCATTTCTAGGTCCAGGAACTCTCACACGAAGTTATCATCAGAGCTCACAAAGTTTAGAAGGACGACAACGAACGCCACAAGTTGTCTACACTGGAACAGGAAGACATCAGGTAAACACACACCAAACTAAAAGCACTTTTCCTACATTTTTTAAACAGGAAATTCATTTTCAGCCAATACATAAAATTGATTTCGAAAGCCCCTATGGATCATCATCAGCTATCGGATCCGCTTCTACTCCACCACTTCCACCCGTTCAGGCTCTACCATCTGGGCCACCCACAGTCATAGATGGATACCGTACTCTTCGTGGAACACCAGTGAATTCATCTGCAGCCAATGCTCTGCGTTCATTCACTCAACTAGCGGGTGCCACTCCGCCGCCACCACATTCTGCCCCGTCATCTTCATCTCGCCCAACAATAATTGCCGCCGGAGGAAGACAAGTTCCAGTTGGAAGAGCGACCGCTCAGCCACGTGTGAATGTGGCTAATATTTATAGTCCTTATCCTTCCTCTGAAGCTGGAGAATCCGATAAAAAAGGAGAATGTATGGAAATGAAAGAATCAACTCCAATTAAGACAAATGAGAAAATGAACGCCAACATGATGGTGAGCATAATGAAAACAACACTTGTATATATACATTTTTTTCCAATTTACAGCCCTCACATTCGGCAGAAGATCTCAACGCACATTTAGAAAATCTCGATACAATGTTAGATGATTTGCAGCAATTACAGCATAATTTACATTTTGATACGAGTACAGAAAAATAGAATAATAATCATTGTTGTCTTTTTAATAATGATGTATTTATCATGACTGAATCTTATAATTTGTTGTTTTTGATACTGAACGTTGTCATTCATATTGAAGCCCAGCTCAATTGTTTCATGTACAAATCACACCCAACTATTGCATCTCCTTGCTTTTGTGCTCCCTTTTCCGGTATTGTTCTCTCAATCAGTTTTTGAAAATCTCATATTCTGCTTTCCCTAAAAAAAATCCTTCAAACCCCACACGTTACGAGGTATACAACTCTTAATATTCCTATTGAAAATTGTATCATGTTTGTTTTATCTTCTTGAAATGTGGTACTAAAATTTATTGCTTCAAGTCTTCGAAACTTTTCTAATAGGACTATTCAGTATTTCATTGTGCTAATTTGAACATGATTTTCAGGTATTAACCCATTTTACTTTCACTTGAATATCCCTGTAAATAAACCTGCCGTTTTTCACAGATCCGCATTACTGAAACTATTGAAACGAATTGAAAAACTTTTCTTTCGATATTGGAGCATCGTTAAGAGCATACAACGTCTTGTGCGGTGTAACCTTGAAATGCAACATTGTTGACTGTTCTCTTTGTAGAGAGTACCATAAACATTTTATTTCAACTAGTAAATTACAAATGGAATGAAAGGTTCAAGAAGTGATGATAATTATTCGGCGTTCTTCCAAATACGGTCAAGCGCTGTCATATGAGATTAGCGATGTTAACTTGATATCGGGAAGTTTAGCACGACCATTCAGTGGAGCCAGCTCGATGATCACAAATGCTTCGCCAACTTTTCCTCCGGCCTTCACTACCAAATCGGAGGCTGCCTGGAAATCGAGAAGATTACTAAAGTGGTACTATATTACAGAACTGAACAAAATAATCATGAAACTGAACTAGAAATAAAACGGAAACCTACTCGAAGAGTTCCTCCGGTTGCTAACAAATCGTCGATAAGAAAAACGGTGTCGCCAGTTTTTATGGAACCTTGTTGAATCTCTACTCTATCCTCTCCGTATTCTTTTATGTAAGCAGCTTCAATTGTGGCACCAGGAAGTTTGCCTTTCTTGCGGATCGGGACAAATGGAACACCAAGTTGAATGGCGACTTGGGGGCCAAATAGAAACCCACGAGCTTCCAGTCCGGCAACCGAATCAACGTGTCCAACGGTGTGCCGTACATGATCAGCAATAACGACACAGAGTTCGTTCACAAGTTGAGGATTGGTGAACAGTGGCATTATGTCCCTGGGTAGAAAACAATTATTGTTATTATTTATGCATAGTTAGAGCAACAGTGAATCCAGTTCTATATTAAAAGGTTGCTTTGAATTCAGTGCAGATATTTACCTGAAATTAATGCCCTTTTTCGGGAAATCCTTCACCTCTCGTATGTGCTGCTCGATTTTTGGTCGAATGTCATCGAAGCGAGGAAGTGTCATGACCACTGAAACATGAATTTCTCAACAGGAAATGGAGCACTTTTAAAAATGAACACACAATTCTGCTTTACAGCGCAATTCTCAACGTCGGAACTGTGACGTTTTACAGAGAAACTTACTCATTTAACTTTAAATTGTTAGTACGAAATAATCACAATCGATAGTTTTCGAAGATAAGAAGCGGAGGTTCGCTAAATGAACTATGGTGTTTACACGGTTTAATGAATGTTGATAAGCTTTGGGGATAGTGCTATTGAGGTAAATGAATGTTTATGGCCCATGTTGCAAATGCAACAGAACTAGTAACGCATAGTTCACAACACTATTTCACAAAAGTCAAATAAATAAATCACCGGAAAAGCAAAAGGGAGCAAAAGGATGTCAGTTTTCAGATAAAACGGAAACGGAAAAGATTCGGAAGTGGGCACCTTAAATAGTATAAAGGGGAAAATCTATCAGGGAAGTTCACTAGCTCCGTTATAGTTTGGATCATTGCGGGAAGAGGAAACGGTAGAACCGAAAAAGTTCGGGAGAAGTGCAAACTGACCGACTGTCGACTACAACCCTGCAAAGGCTCGACGGGGCGCGCTTGCATTGATAAGCAGTGAAAACTGACGTGAAATTTTTGAGCATCAAATGCAGATGCGTGTCGCTTCGATGACCCAGTTTCAAAGCAGCTCGTTCGTTTTGGAGCAGTTACGGTCCTATGCAGCTAGATGGTTGGAGCAGCAAAACGATGGAGTTCTTCTGTTTATGCTCCATCGAACCATGCATGGTCGAGTATTTTGAGGAATTGATAATTTCTCGATTAAACAAGTAACTACTTTATTCGGTGTTATTTTATCTACGCATTGCAAAAAAATTTAATATCAACTCTTCGAAGATTCCATCAAGTCCTTGGCTTCGTTGATTTTGGCGGCCAGATACGGAGATCCTCCTGTAAAATAAATTATTCCTGAGGCTTAGGAAGTGAATAGAACGGCAAAAACTAAAAATCGAAACTTTCAGAAAAGTGTGAAAAAGGTTTTTATAATACTTATCCGACATTTTGGTAACATCTCTGGTTTGAACCGTTCTATTTTGTTCAATTTCAAAACCAAGAACCGCCAGGCTAATACCAATTTTGAAAAATGGACAAATTTCCATACATGTAGCATACCTCTATCTGGATGATTAACAATCATCACTCTTTTATGGGCTTCCTTCACTTTTGCTGGTTTCGCGGACGGCGTGATTCCTAGTATTTTCGCTGCTTCACCTCGTGACATTTTCTGATCGAAACCGCCGCGGTAATAGCTGTTGAACTGAAATAAGTTAAATTATCATGAGTTTTCGAAAAGAAAGACGAACCGCTCCGCCGGTAACTGGAATGGCTTCTATTCCTTTTTTGATGAGAGCTTGATTGCGTAGTACGTATCGTGCACCGAAACCAACAGCAGCAAGACCTAATCCAGCAACTATCAAACCGCCTGTCATTTCGTTCAGAATTGAAACGATGTGAATCCCTGTTTACTGCAATGAAAAAATCAAAAAAAAATGTATACCCCACAATCATATCGTTCCCGGCCCAGAACTTCAATATTTTAAAGTGCTACATTATTTAGGAGAAGGGCACGCATTCAAAAAAAATCGAAAAAAGAAGACTGGAGCACATTTCGAAACAATCGAAATCATTTCTTTTGGGAAACTGGCAACGCACGGGCGAACATGTTTGGTTCTCCACGAAATTAATTAAATTTCTTTTACTTCCAAGATACAAACTGATACAAATGACAGTATTCAAACAATCAATAATGTCAAAGTATATAAATTTATTATCAGGCTCAGCCCAAGGTAAAGTTGATTAACTAAATATACGGTACGAGAGAACTTAGCAAAGAGTATCCAGAGAAGGAAATCAATCACTTGAATTTGATTCGGGAGTGATAAAGATCCGAGGTGATCCATCATATGGTCCAATAATAAATGAAAGCCTTGCAGGAATTAAACAAAACCATCAATTGCATTAGAGACGGAATGTGGTCCCTACGTGGAGATCCCAACGACATTTTATTCAAGGGAAATCGGAAAACATTTTTTGGGTTCTTTTATGAATAAAGCCAAATTCTTTAGCCAAAAAGACTTTCATCAATTAATTTTATGCTATTATTGAATCAGCATAAAGTTCTGCTTGACAAGTTTCAGTTTTGAGTACCGTCAAGCATATAAATTCGAATAGATATTTTCCACATTCCATTGGATAACATTTTCAAAGAAATTTTTGGGAGTAATATTATGAGGTAAATCTGGTGATTTTTGTTGAAAATACCAGGAATCTTATGTAGTGGAACGGAAAAGATCCTGATCCTTTTGCATCTATGATATATGAAACGATCAAGAACTAAATACAGCAACAAATAATCGAAAATGACTTTTCAAGTATTAGGACGTTTGATGATTTAACTTTGATCAACCCGTTACTAGATTTCTTTCGTAAGCTAATTGGGATAATACATTTAGGCAACAAATTTGAGCAATAAATCGAAGAATTTGAGACTGGATTTTTTAACTGGATCCGCCAGGGTTATTATTCCTGAACTGGTCGTTGCTTACAAGCAAACTCTTGTTTTTGATGTCATTTGTCTCTTCATCTCCGTTTTCTTGTTGCTCTTCATTCACAAGATGCTGATGTTCTTCAGATTCTAATTCTTGCATGTGCATACGATGCTCATCGACTGTTTCCTCAACGATCCATTCCTGTGGGACTTCTTCCTATAAAAAAAACACATACACTTAAGCCCTAATCAATTGAAGTACCGTTTCCTGATTGTTTCCATCATGTCCTTCGATAACCACATGTTCTTCTGCATCTTCACTCATCATTTGGCCCTGAAAAAAAACACTGAATTACAAGATAGGCGATTTCACTAAACAAGGGGTTGGGCGTCAATTTCAAAAAAATCTAAACTTTGAAAAACCAGGTTAAGTGTTTTATGGTGGCACGTGGCTTTTTTCACGTTTTGAGCTATTTTTCAGGTTTTAGATGATAGTGACCACTTTGTGTTGCCTTAAAACGTTTTTTTTTCTTGAGAAAATTTAGAAATTCGAGACGGCAAACCCTAGTCAAGTTCCGCACAATATCAACCTACCATGTGATCATTCCTGTACAAGTTATTGTGTCCTCCTGCATCATTGAATTTCGAGAAATACAACGCATGTATTCCTTCTCGTAACTTTCTATTCTCCGTTTCCAGCTGACGAATTCTAGCGGCGAATGTATTTTCCCGCGCCTCATAAATTGTTTTTTCGTGCCTTTGTCGATCTCGATAAAAGTTGATGAGTGAATGGTTTGCTTCGTTGGTACGTTCCAAGTCGAGTATTAACGATCCAAGATATTGATTATAGTCTTCTTGCGAAAGCTCCGCTCCCTGAAGCTGTCGCAATTTTTCAACGTCGATTTTTGAGTCTTCGATTGTTTGTTTTATATTGCTTTCGATGTCAATTAGAGCGTTCTCTGCAGCGGCTGGGTTCGTTCGCGCGGAGCTCGAAGCCAAGCGAACGACTTTCACTGATTGCAGGTTTTTCTGGAGATGTTGACTATGTTGCTGAACTTGCAGCTGTGATTGACCTTGATGATGAGATTGTGGTTGTTGGCGAGCAGATGACATATTCATTTTCTCAAAATTCAAACTTTCGAAAAATAATATTTTTAAAAACTAACCTTGACTCCTGGTGGTAAAGCTTCTGGATTATCTCTCTTTCTTCCTGCGAAGCTAACGATTCTGGCTCCTGCTGGAGAAATCCTGGTTTGAGGCCGTTGCTGTGGCATATAGACATTTTTATTCTGCAATTTTTGTACCATGTCCATTGGATTTTGAGCATAGTTTGTAGATCGTTGAGCTATAGTTCGACCCATAGAACGTCGAATGCCGTGCGATTGAGACGTCGTTGGTTGCTGCTGTACTTGGTACACGTTCGGTGTCGATTGTTGTCGACTCTCGTAATGATGGTGATGGATTGGATTGGAACGAAGTTGTTCAAGCTGTGAGTGATGATGGTGTTCGACTACCATTTCCGTACTACCATCGTCCACAATTTCTTCATGAGAAACCTGCTGTTCCTCGCCTGAAAAAACAATTATTTAATCAAGTAAACCGTCGCTGGATTACCGCCATCAATCACAAGTTCTGCTTGTTCAAGAACGTTTAAATTGGAAGAATTCATCAACCGATGATCGTTTCCGACTCCTGATGGAGAAGTATTTCCTGGAGGTGAATTGGGCCGGAAGTATCGCTGACGGCGATTTTGCGGTTGCGGATTCATACAATATGAATAGGACACTAAAAAATTATACAGTCGCCTGAGGGTGAAATAAGTTTTGGTGTTCCAGTTTACAAAACGAAAAATAAATTGCCGGGTTGCAAAATAAAAAAGATGGGAAAAACTTTATCGATTTTTAAATTGAAAATTATCATTACCACTGTGCCTTTTGACAGTTTTCAGAATCCAGTAAAACTAAATTCGAAAGGCTTCGAATTTTTCGAGAAACTTGCTTTGGTCTTCAAATTTTATCATAACACAAACTCTAATCAAATTGGACGTAGCTTGAGCCAATGCAAAAAAACATTTTAAAATAACATTTCAGAATTAAAAAAAGATAATTTACTTAAAAATTATGTGAGAAAACTGAAATTTAATTTTGAAAAGCCATGCAAATATTTTTCAAGAAAATAGCATTGACGAGAGTTCACTAAACACCGCGAGCGTGTTATAACGGAGTGTCGTTGCATAGGCATTGTCGAGAGGCCTAAAGGCCTTTTCTCGGACAAAGGCAGCTGTTTCCAACTGGAGTGTTGTCGTTCTTCTGAAATAATGCGTTTTTTTGCTACTGTGCTAAAAAACAGAGTTACAGAGTTTCAAACTCAAGAACGAGGCACCTGCCTTGGCCCGATTTGATTTTTTTTGTTGTAGCCTCTTACTTTTATAGCACATTCTGTTTAGAATGACCTACATTCTTTACCGGACCTGATCGCCGTGTTTCAGCAGTTTGGGTAGTTCAGTTTTATTTTAACGTACCAAAATCAACAACAAAAATTGATGCCGGAAAAGTGTCTTCAAAGCTCTATTGAATGATTCCTTATGAGAATCGTGGAAACGGGCTGAATATTTAGCTTATCTGTTCTAGTCTACGCGAATCCTACAAAAAAAACATTTAAGTGAATCTCTGTTTTTTATGAATCCACGTCATTTTTGTCATTGATTGAAAAAAGCCGTACTTTTCGACTTTATCATTATTCGAAATAGTTCCGATTACAAGAATACATTTTCCTGAAAACTGTACTTAATCTGAATTCTATTATCAAGTACTCTTATCAGCAATCGTTGTCTCGCCGGTGCTGTCTTTTCTTTCCCATAATTCATTGCACTCAAGTTTCAGGCAAAATGGACGAAATAATACTCAAACTTGTTTTAATGCTCCTAATGTTCACGTTGACTGTTCTTGTCGGATTGTCGCCATTGAAGGTATTTTTCACATTTTACAAATATAATGAAAGACAAGTTTTTTAGGTTCTACACAAATTACGGCATGAGGCGGCCACCGCGCAAAGCTCATCCAAACATAAACACGTTTCTCTCGTACTTTGTCTCCTAACCTGCTTTTCTGGAGGTGAGTTCAAATCAGCCACAAATTTTTCATTAAAAATAAATCCTCAGGTGTATTCCTTGCCACATGTTTTCTCCACTTGTTTCCCGAATTGCGTGAAAATCTCGAATCTCTCGAGATGGAATTAGATATGAAGTTTAAGTATCCCGTCGGAGAGCTTCTGTCTTGCCTCGGATTTTTCCTCATTTTTTTCCTCGAGGAAGTAGTAATTATGATTATCCCTTCATTCGCTCATGGACATGGGCATGGTGGACATGGTCATGCACACGAGCATATCCACGAAGCGACACCACCAATTGCAACGAAAAGTGTTGAAGCGACGGGCAGCGGCTGTTGTATGTCGGATACAACGGATGTCGTTAAGAGTAAAGAACTGGGAACTGTTGGTATGTTTTTATAACATTCATCAAGTAAATTTGTAATAGAAATACATACTCCCACAAAGAATTATATGAATTTTGGTTTGCAGATGAAACCACTGCCCTCACAACGAGTACAACGAAAAGAGCTATTCTGGAAGAAAAAGAAAGTGAGGGGCATTGTCAAACGCATTGTCCACTGACTGTTCACGAAAGAAGAGGATCAAACGAATGTACTGCCAATTCCACCCAGTAAGTTTTTCAAACACATGGTTTCATTTTTTTTTCCTAAATTTCGAGAAAAATAACAGAAATTGATATATTCTGGGAAAAAGCATATTATAAAGTTAATGAAATTGAAATCGAATTTTTGAGCTGTAAATCTGAAGCTTTCTCATTCTCAAGCCATCGTTTTTGCTCAAAATGCGTAAAACTATTGAAAATTGAAATGCAGAGACGGTCATCATGTAAGTCGTCGTACTCAAAAACGGTTCCTCTCATATGGTAGTATGTATGATGGAGAAGTAACAGGCAATGAAGACGATGAAAATAGCGAATGGTATCATAAAAATGTCCCGTAAAAGTTTTTGTGCTGGAAAAGTTTTCCTTTGTATGTCTTTCCATTCTGTAGTTGTTAACATGAAACTTTTTCTGGAGGAAAATCCGTGTAAATAGTATGGTAAAAAAAGAAAATTAATTCTCGAAGGTGAATCTTTGTTAAGTGGGATTTTATTACAGTCTTTCGGTATACAAATCTCCCTTTCTTTTTTTATTGCAGGAAATAATTTCTGTTCAAAACTATTACATGATTCATGTGATCTCACTGTTCCCCCTGTGTTGTCTATGTTTGAAGTTGATGTTACCATAGTTAAAATCAAAATTTCTCTTCCAGCACCTTTGCTCCAATAGCATTTGCTGAACCAGAGAGATGCGAAACGAATTGCGATGCCGTCGATGAAGATCCACCGATTCTGATGAAGTCTCGTCCACACGCTCATTCTCATGGTGTTCGATCAATTACATTCGTTTTGGCACTTGGAATTCATTCAATAATTGAAGGACTTGCATTTGGAGTACAAACGGGAAATGAAACAATTGTTGCTTTGTTCCTATCTTTGATGGTTCACAAATTGATTGTTGCATTCTCTGTCGGGCTGCAACTCTTCCGCACGCATGCTCATCAGATCAAATGGGTGAGTTTGTTATTTGCAATAAAATACTCCGATGTTCTTTATCAACATTTTTTTCAGGTAATTATATCCATCTTCACGCTCGCATCGATGACTCCTTTAGGAGCTATAATCGGTGTTGTCGTATCTTCCGCTGCTGAAAATACACTGTGGAAAGCCGTGACAGTTACTATACTCCAAGGACTTGCCGTTGGAACATTCATTTATGTCACGTTCTTTGAGGTACTCCATTATGATTTTTTTCAAAAGCTTACACGTTTTTGTTCCAGGTTCTCCTTCACGAAAGAGACAACGAACATCCCAATTTATTGAAACTCTTGGTCATGTTCATTGGATTCGCTCTGATTGGTGGTCTCCGCGTATTTGAGTCAGAACACGGACACTCTCATACGAACGGTACTTTACACGATCATGGACACTGAGTGATTAATTTAAAAAACATCACTTTTTAATCAATTTTTATCAATTTAGTTCCGAGTGTATTTTCTGAATTCTTTTTCCGTTGCTTTCCATATTTTTCATATTTTCCTTCATTCAAATGTCAGTTCAATGCGGGTAGTTTCAAATCAGATTTCCATAGTTTTAACATAAAATAACAATTTCCTAAAGTATCCCCGCATAATGTGTTTTTCTGTAAAATCTGTTTTACTTTTTCATTTTGCTTTACTTTACTGCTCGAACCGGCAGGAACCTCTGCTTTACTTCTTTCTTTGGTTGTTTTGTTTTTACTCACAAAGATCGAATGAAACGTTTTCTTCAATGTTTACAACAGTTCAGCCTTTATTATTCAACACATCTGATGACTCAGCAATCGTTTTGTAGGATTAGAAAGCAATCGGAAGACTAAAAAGCAAAAAAGTGAAACAGGCTTTTCGCTACGTTCATTCATCTCTATTGGTATATACCTTTTTTGCAGCGATTTAATCTTTTGTTAATAATACCAGTTCTCGATGAATGAATGACGCGTCGACGGTTAGCCGTTGTTGGCTTGTCGTTTTTCTTGATTTTTGAATTAACGATACTATTTATATGGCGAATCAGAACTTTCTCTAATCAGAATTATCCCGAATCAGAGCCAATTTCTTATCAGATTGAACAGACGCGTTATTGTTGGATTACTGTAGCTACAGTAACCGGCTACCTCTACAATATCTATAAAACGACTTGACAGTGATTAGATTGGTTCCATTTTTTGCATCTAGAGCATCGGTAACCTCGATAGTATTCCAACAAAAAATGGTTGAGATTACTGTAGGATTACGGCAGAATTTTGACAGGAATTTGAAAGCTCAATACACTAACCGGTTCGTTACTGTAAGTCAGTTGAAAGTGGATTAGGAGAAAAGTATAAAGTGCAAAAATAGTTCTGATTAGGGACTGCTGATCTTCTGATTTGGGAAACAGTTCTGATTAAAAGTCAACCTAGAAACGAGAAACCTAAGGTAACCTCAATGCTCAAAAGAAGCCAGAAGAGAACATGAAGATAGTTGCATTTGCTGTTCTACTCGTGTTAAGATGTGATGGGACAGTGGGACAGGGTTTGCTACTTTTAATTACTCTATGGCAAAAATGAATAGAAAGTAATCAAAGTTATGCCCATCAGGGAAAAACGGTTTCCACGAGACGTAGTTCGGGTTAACTGTTGTGATGTTAAGTCATATCTACACTGACTACGGTATAATATATTTCGTTTCACAGAAAATTTTTTTCAAAAAAATTTTTTTTAGAAATGCTTTTAGAATTGTTAATAAAGCAAAATTGAATATAATAACTGAGAAACCTCTTTAAGAAATGGAAGTGAGAAGGATGTTGGAAAATACAATCAAAGACATTTGCTGATCGAGATATGACGAAAGAAGCGGCAGCAGACAAACATGATAGTTTCGATTCTTTTTTAAGATCTAGCTTTCTAGCTGTCGAATAGTGTCAAAAATAGACATTTCTCAGATTGACCGAATGTGAACACTTTCAAACGAGCAGATCTCAACACCTGCTTCATCTCTGTGATCGACACTC
>GL379804.1:258425-335176 GCA_000143925.2 Caenorhabditis brenneri | reverse complement strand
AAATGGTGAAACACTTTCCAAAACGAGCAAGATCTCAAACACCTTGCTTCCATCTCCTGTTGAATCGACAACTCCTAGTGAAGTACCAGTACAGATACTTCCTAAAGTGGATGAAAACCACATCATTGTTCGACCGGGACCACCTCCATCAGTCGAAGATGATCGAGCATTTCTAGCAAGTTGGTGTAATTGGAAGAGACTTTTGGTCATCTAAACAATTGTATTCTTTTTCAGAAATGGCCGAACAAGAAGCCCGTTTGAATCAAATTGATCCCACATCCACCAGACAGATATTGGCTAGAAATGAACTATTAGGTATGAATAATCTATTTTTTATTCAATTGATCCTTTTTTTAATAATGAGGTTTCGTTTAGAAAGATCACTAAACATGCTCCGTCCATTGATTATGCCAGTCTTGGGGGGACCATTGGATATTGGAAATGGTGTACATCCTCCAATAATGACAACAACTTCCAAAAGGCTCAAATAGGTTTTTTCCAGAAGAAAGGGAAAACAAGTATTGTTTGTATATTCATTGTACTTTGATATCGGTCTATTTACTATCAAATAAACAGTCTTTCTATTCTAGTGTGAATTGATCTATTTTTTCGCCAGTGCTAGAAAAACAAAACCAGATTTCATTGCATTTGCATAACGCATTACATACTGAAAATTATATAGACCTTTTTTTGAGTCTTTCATTAGAAAAATGGCAAGAAAAAATGTTATTTACAAGAAAATATATTACAAAGTTTTATTAAAACTCGTTTTATACTTTGGTAATCCTTATTCTTTACCTAATAATTACAAAAAGTTAGAAGCTGGAAGAAAACCCGGACTCTTTCATTTCGTGCTCCTTGTTCTTTTGCGTAGAGCAGCACCCTTAAAATATTGAATCACTGAGAGAAATATGATCATGAAAACTAACCGACAAAAACGGAAAGCATCAGTGGAAGAAACACTAATCCATGAAGAAAACCAATTGAGATGGCAAGAAAAACTGTTTTGAAAAATGTCACAATCATATATGCAGGGACATCAGATAGCACAGATACTGCCAGAATTGTTGACATTGCTCCTGAAAAAAAAATAAAGATGACTAATCAATTTACCAAGAGAGGTTTAAAACGGCTCGAGTGACTTTTAGACAGTGCTTCTTCTCAGAGAACGTACGTATGCCTATTCTTAAAGAATACTAACTTTCAAAGATCAGATAAAAAATACCTTGAGCAACAGGCCAACCCAGATCTCCCAAGGCATCACAAACTCTTGCAGTAGTTGTTGTTTCTTTGGATATAACATATGCATAAGTTATATGAGCTGAATAATCAACCGAAAAACCAACTGACATGATGATTGTTATCATTGATATTGCATCCTGAAGTTGTTTAGTTTTGAAATACAGTAACCGAGAACGCTTTACCAAATTGACATTCCAAAGTGTCATGAATCCAAGAACACCCAAATCAATAGAGCCAATTGTGACTGCAACCCAAAATGAACAAACTGGTTGAGGGATGAGAAGAGCTGAGATGACAAGCATACACGCAACAGCAACGATTATATCTTGTAACTGAAAAAAGGATAGAAATAAATAATACTTCTTCCAAGAGATTGTGGACTAGTTTTAGTTTATTGAGATTTTCCGTCGATCAAACGAGCACTTTTATATCTTTTCAAATCAGGAGTTTAACTCACCGTATTAGGAACAACCAGAGCATATTGATCAGTGAATAACCATAGAGGCATGTAGGTGGTAACATTGTACTTTTCAAATCGAGAAGCAATCTCTCTGAATGTATTCGTGGCTTCTGTCTGTTTTGTTGTTGTAGATATATCTCTCATCCCAATCATAAATCGATATGACTTAATAACATGATCAGACTCGTTGTTCCTTCCCCAGACAACATCTACTACCCAAGGGCGAGACATGTCTGAGTAGATGTACTCGGCAGCATGATCGTAGAACTTCTGAAAATGAATCTTTTCTTTTCAGGTGAAGATTATTAAAAGAAGAACAAAAAAATGTTCAAGAAGCATTCATACCTTGTCGTCATACTGTAGCTTGTGAATATTTGCTGAGACCTCCATTTCTCTCAGCCAGAACTGTACTCCTTCATCGCCTATCGAAGCTTTGCTATTCGCAAATGTTGAAGCCTAAAACTGAACTCTAATATTTTTGGAAAATTGTGATTTGTTGATTTGTTCACCATTTTGTCCATGTTTATCCTTTCTACTGGGTTCCTCAGATCAGGTGCATTATTCACAACGATTTGTAAACTGGCGCCATAATGCCAATAATGCTGTTCCAATACTCGATAATGTGGAGTTGCATATGAATCATCGACTAAAAGATTCGCAGGTTCAAGACCTTCTTTCAGGTATGAACATCCGTAAATCGACAGTGCCAAGTATATTATATACCATAATCCAGCAATTGCTCGAATGGAAGGTTGCATAAGAACGGGGGCATACCAGTTACGGAAGAAAGAAGTAGCAGAGCAGTGATGAAGATGTTTTGAAGAAGTAGAATAAGTTGATGTGACACTCGACGAGCTTTGCGTTGTTGCACAGATTGATGACGGATTCGGTGGTTTTGATCCGAGCCAAAACAGTCTGACATTCAATGGCGATGTCGAAGAATAGGTAACAGCTGGACGGAGCCAAACACTGTGCAATCCTTGTTCTTCAATCTTTGTATAATACACAAGGACTGCACAAAAGAAAGTCAACTGATAGGCAAAAGTGAGAAGGAGTGCACACATTGTGTAGATGCAGAATATTTGAACGGCCGGAATCGTGGTGATTGTGCCAACACCAAATGAGAGTGCATCTGAAAAATGTTGATCAGTAGATGCTTTGAACCTGAGATAAGGTTACCAGTTAATGCAGTAATAAGAATGGAAACAGCTGCATCGGACATACACTCCGCAATTCGTTTATCGTATCTCAAGTTCCTATCGGTCCGTTTCAAACTTGCCACCATCAAAAACATGTTATCCGTTCCTACAGCCACCACTAGGAAAGGCATGACAGCTATAATATCATTGTACTGAATTCCCATATAAGTCAACATTCCCATGGCACTTGCGATTCCCATTCCAGCATTAGAAACACCTGGAATTTTGTTTTACTAGTTTTTAATGAAACAAGAAAGAAGTTAGTTACCTAAAACGGAAAGAATTGGTTTCGTGACCACCCAGTCGATATATGCAGATTTCTTTATTGTAACAACTGAGCAGACGACAGAGAAGCATATCAAAATTATGAATGCCCCGATGAATCTGAAATTTGGGAACTGTAACGAAAACTTGGAATCAGAGAAGTACTCGAACGTACCTTGGCGCCAGTCTATCAGCATTCTTTTTCAGCTCATCAGAAAGTGTTTGTGAATGAAAATATGTAATGGAGACATGCTTCGTAGTTTTTTTATATTCATCCATTTGTTCTTTGAATTCCTGAGAACAAATTCTTTAAGAAATTGTATAATTTCGAATTATTACCCGTTCCCATAAACCGGATATATAAGATACTTGATTAGGATAGAACTTCAATTGATAGATCAGAAGCCAAGCTGATGCTTCAACAATAATATTTTCACCATTTTCTCCTTTCGCTAACTTGACACCCCCAAGGGCTGAAGCAATGTATGCGCTTCTGAATACAATTTGTGCTTAAAGAAATTAGATTAAAGACTCCTACTTTTCGGCTAATCGAACTGTTGGATAAGTGATATTAATGCCATGATGATAAAGTCTAGAAACTAATTGAACGTGATCATTGTTTGCACAACGACCATCTGGACCAGAAAGGCATAAATCGGAAAAAGACCAAGTACGGTTGAGAAATCTAACCTGAAAAAAGATTGTTAATCAACTATAAAGTGTGAGTCACTTGCCGTTATGTTGTTCCGAATGAAAGACTCCATTTGTTTCAGCTCGTCCGAACATTCTTTATCAAGTATATTCCCATTGGTTTTGGATACCACAGCTACCTTCAAAACAGAGACTTCATTAACTATTTCATATTTAATTTTTTTTTCAGATCCAACTCCTCGACTCATGCTCCATGAGTCATAGAGACTCTCTTTCGAAAATCTCTTAGCACATCACCAAACATCCTTTGATTTTAAGTTTCAGAAAGAACAAACAACGAACCTGAACTTCACGGGACTGGGTGACTGCTCGTCCAGGAACATAGGTACCATCAACCAGAGGCCAAGCATCATGAATTATTCGTCTTTCTGTCTGAAAAAATATGTTGCTAAAAAGGTATCCGTTCTCTCGGTACAGCCTTTCAGAATTGGTCAGGTACCGTAATAGAGTTTCACTACTACCTCTTCTCCCTACAATTTTCAAATAGCCAATGTTCTCACCTTACTTGGTGCATCAGTCGGTGTGTACAAGTAGAGAGCATCACTCAGGGGTTCCAAACCAATAAGTCCGGTTGTCAATAAACCAGTGATTAGAATAGGAGAAATAAGGAAGATAAAAGGATATCCGGATACTAGGAGACCATAAGAATGAAAGAATTTAGCAGCTTTTGGTTCAAGACACCCAAAACCTAGCCGCATTCTTTATAAGCTGCACAGAAGAAATCAGCTTGTTGATTAAACTTCGAAAAAAAGGAGTGATCTAGTACTTTCTTGTGAAACTCATGTGTCCGGTCAGTCAACGTTTCTGGTAGATGACCAACCGCCAGCCAGTGACCTACTTCCCGAATCTGTGTTGTCCTATTCAAGTGATGAAGAAGAAGAGACTCAGACATCAGCCGGAGAATGGTGTAATTCCGAAGAGAAAGTAAGAAGGACGCTATAGAAAGCGAACGAACCGGAACAGTAAATCGGATAAAATAAATATTTGTGATTGTAATAAATGAATTAGTTTGAGATTATATCTGAAAAGTAGGCTCTTGTTGATGACCTGCGGTGCCGTATTTTTTGTTTATGTCTATCCACTCATTCTTATTTCAATCAATCTTGAGCTTATTTGATAGCTTCACTGCAGCTCAATTTGCTCATTTGTTTTCACATTGAAACCTCATAAACTGAAGAAATTTAATGTTACATTAAAATTTTTTTCGTGAAATTCTCAGTACATGTAAATATTCACATTTATCATAATGTTCTTTTCTTTGGACATCTGGGTTCAAAGTGTTCAAATTATATTATCGGTAACTGTATCAGACACTCGAAGGGATTTCCGAATTTCAGGGATTATTCTGTTCAAAATCGAGGTTGATTTCATAATTTTGCAAAAAAAAATCAAACTCCCGCCTATTTCATCCAGTATGGCCTAGCGTCCACTAGTATGGCCTAGCGTGAAGGTTTAGTCCCTGTCTCTGCAAAGCAGCTTTTTCCCGGCGCTTTTTTCACGCAAATTTTATTTTTTTTATCAAGAAATTATTTTTTTTAATTCGTCAAATCATTCTTTTAAAAAATTCAACAGCACTTGCGGTTTTTTTCTCAAGAAGAGAGACAATACGCTCTTCAATAAAGTGCTGATTGTTAAATGAAAACATACATAAAATAAAATGAGATAAATCATTTTTGCATGCATTTTTTTGCGTTTTTGTGATGCAAAGGGGAAAAAATATCCCGATTAAATTGAACGTTTGCCTTTTTGAAATGTTGTTTCTTATGTTGAAGAGTTTTTCTTCAGAAGATGTTTGTTCCCGAGCACATAACAGCAACCGGGGATGAAGTGCATGGTCATTCCGGTGGACCTTCTCGTAGGACTAATCGTCAATCTCTCGTTGAACAGATGGAAGTTCCTGATAGAATCACAGTAACCGGAGGTGACAGCTACGGACGAATTAACAATGACTATCGCAATAGTGTGAACAAGCTTCCAACCGAAAACGGTCATTATTTGAGTGATGTACCAGATGTTCTTACTGTCGCTGACACCCAATATCCTGTTGAAGATACACGTGGCCAGGTCTGGAAGCAATGCTTCGTATCCGAAACACATTTGATAATTTCAGATTGAAACCGCTCGTACTGATAATTCTATGGTTGTTGATGAAGACCCTTTGCGGGAGCTCAAAGTGCTGCGTCGCCAAATGGGGAAGATCAGTTCGAGAGTTTTTGAACTCGAAGAGATTAATGAGCGACGCAGGCATCGCGAACAAATGCTATTCATTACTCTTCTTGGTGTTGCCATCACCGCAATCTGGTCGTTTTTCAAACGATAGAACTTTCATATCTTTTACTTGATTTTTTCAACTTCAGCTTTCTCTCACGGTTTTTCGGTGTTCCCTCCTTCTGAAAAGTGTCCCTGTTATTTCTTTATATCCGTTTATTCGTTTGTATATTTTCGCCGCTTAGCAACTGTGTTTCTTGAATAAAAAGTACATTCTTACAGACGCACAAATAGGAGAACGTAATGGAGTTGGAATATGATCCTTCAGAAAGTCAAAAGCACGTACAAATCACATTCTTCAGCAATGATAGCGAGTGAGTTTTCTAGTTCACTCTTTTTTACCTAATTAATATCAATTAGGATTCGTGTTCCGGATTCGGTCTTTGATGTGCCAACAAGTGTTGAATGTGATGACTTAAACCTACTTCTCAACAAAACTGCTGCAGCCAGCGACGGTAACAAAATAATTTTTTGCTCATGTAAACCTATGAAAAACGCTGCAGATCAATGGAAAGATCGGAGATTCGAGTTTCTTGTTGGTGATACGTTCCTAAGAACAAGTCTAGAAGAGTTTATCGAGGAATACGAAGTTGGAACGGTAATGAACATTATACTTACTTTACGTCTTAAGAACTGTGGAAATAATGCATCGCGAGTGAATTCTTTGAATTTCAGGAAACAGTTGTAAAAGTAGAATACGTGATTGGGATTGAAGCTCCAAAGCCGGTTCACGATATTCAAGCTCCAGATTGGGTTTCTTCTGTTCAAATTTGCAATGGACAGTAAGTTTTAAAGTTATTGTTAATATGAAAAGAAAGTGCTATTGTGCTGCAAATTCAAACACTCAAAATGGTATTTCACACTATTTTGACTGTTTCTAAATTGAACTTTCAACATTTTCTACTTAAAATCCGCACCGGATTCAGAACATGTGTCATAGTGATGATTTCCGAAGTCAATACCTTTTCAGTATTTTCTCTACGACATATGGAGGAGACATCGTGATTGTGGACAAGAAAGGAAAGGAAACGAAACTAGCAACGAGTTCAGCCGACCGTTTGCTCAAATGTAGTTCGATTGTAACAAAACCAACAAGTAAGCAATATCAGCAAGTTTGTACATAATTATTTATCTCATAGAAGGCGCAACTCACTTGGATGGCATAGAATTCCTTGTTGGCGGAGAAAACCAGCTGCTGACGCTATACGGCATCGAAAAAGGAGCTCTTTTCGAAAAGGTAAAATATGCAAAAAATTAAATCCAGTCCAATATTTTTAGGTTCTTCTTCGTGGACATGAACGTGCGGTCGAATGTGTCTCTGTGAATTCCAATTCAAGTCGCGCGATTTCTGGATCTGTCGACACAAATTTGAAAGTGTGGAATCTGGAATCCTCTGATGAGTCTACAACTTTCGAGAAGGATGAAGAAGAGAAAGCACAAAAACGTCGAAAGAAAGAGACTAAAACAAAAGTTCCGATGGTGACGATTGGAGGTCATCGTGACAAAGTTTCTGCAGTCGAATGGTGTCCATGGAAGTCTGGAAACGCGTTTTCTTGTTCCTGGGATCATACAATTGTTGAGTGGGATTTGGAATTGGGTCAGTCTTTTCAACTTTTTATCTCTTTGTACAAGGCGCGATCAAATAATTTAATCCACGCTAGAAAATAGCATTAACTGTAACCGGACGGCTATTTCCGAATGTGCCCTAGTTTATATTTTCTAACAGAAATATATAGTATTATCTCTCGTTTTCAGCTGGCGAAGTCTCACGAATCAAAGGTCCCAAATCGTTCACGGATATCCATATTCACCCAGTGAACGGACTTCTTATTTCAAGTTGTACCGACGCAACCCCAAGACTATATGACGCCAAAACAAGAGGTATTCATTCAAGCGATTTTCATTTTTTTTTGGCTTTTGTATGACTGATAAATCAATTCTTTCAATTTTTTCAGATGGAACCATGGTGAAGCAATCGTTCATTGGACACCAAGGTGGTTGGGTTGAATCGGTGAAATGGAATCCTCTGAACTCCAACCAGTTCGTCAGTGTCTCAACTGACCACACAGCAAAAATGTGGGACGTACGGTTCGTGATGATTGTTTTACAGCGTACATTTAAAAACTATCAATTAATTCAGCTCTTCGAAATCATCCCTATTCGATATTCATGGACACGAAGACCGCATCTTATGCGTAGCCTGGAACGAAGGACTCATCGCAACAGGATCGGCTGATTGTACAATCAAGGTGTTCGAAACTGCATGAAGCTTTTTATACTGTTATTTTCTCATGTTGGAAATCAAGTTATTGTTATTGTTGTTGTTGTTTCTTTTTTTTTGTCAGTACTCTTTCATTTTTCAAGTAAAGTTATCAAGTTATTTGAAATCTCAATACAAAAAACCGGGAATATTTGTTTTCTGTAACCTTTCAAAAGATTATTTTGAAATTCTGGCTCGTTATTTGTAAACTATTAGGTCGGAAACAGAGAGAAAGAGAGCGCACAGTGAGAATTAGAGATAAAAACCACAAGAAATGCGCCAGCACGACAAATGCGCATGAATGTAGGGGAAAAAATTGCAGAATAAAAAACTATATGCAGCTTCTCCTGGATTTTTAATTCTCTCAAAACCGTTTTCATCAGAATTGATTCTTATTTTCGGACAAAATGAATGTCAATTTCAAGGTTTGCCATACTTCTCTCGCTTTCGATACATCTGATCAGTACGATTTCAGTTATCAAATTATATTGGAACAGTATATCGCGATGGTCAAGTTGTCTTCAGCAGAGATGGTTTTTCAGTAATTTCGCCAATTGGTAACAAATTATCAGTCTTCGATTTGAAAAAGTAAGTTAGACATTGTTCACAGTCGATAGTAGTTTATTTTCAGCAATGTCGCAAAAACACTAGACATCGATTGCAAGTTTAATATAAAACAACTTACAATCAGTCCGTCAGGTCAGCATCTCCTTGCCGCTGATGAACGTATGAGAATTCATTTCGAAAGATTTCCCATATCAATAATATTTTCAGGAGGCGATGTTCACGTTGTTCATATGGTTTCTGAAACGAAAGTATACACATTCCGTGCTAACAAAACTGTCGGCGCTCTGAGTTTTGCTCCTAATGCAACGTAAGAAAATTGAATCAAAACATCAACAGAATAATTATGTTTCCAATTATAGCCGTGTCGCAATTTGCCGTGATGAGGATCTTCAGATTCATGAAATGGGCCGTGTTCGCGATTTCACATCACCTTTCATTCTCTCAAGGACGTACAAATTAAGTAAAGATCAACTGAATACTGTCGACTGGTCAGATGATTCTAGGTGAGGTCGAACACAGGCGAACGACTGAATATTTTTTCCTACAGGCTCATAGTTGCTGGTGGAGATGACAGAGTTGTTCGCGTTGTTGGATCTAAGGACTATAAGAATCTTTTCATTCATCCTCTGGCCTCACATAAAGGAAGAATTGTGAATTGTCAATTTTTGAAACAGTCCTATGATGTAAAGAGTTCACGTCCATCATCATGTTTAAAAATCATTCAACATTTCAGATGATTTCGGTTTGTAAACGTGGACTAGCCAATGTCTGGACTTGCAACCTTCGCCCAGGAGAATTGCAGCGTGGTGTCTGGAAAAAGGATGAAGATGATGATTCAGAAAATGCCACACAAACAGGCCATAAGAAAACAGAAAAAATTTTCTTCGAGAAAACTAAGAAATACTGGCTGACTCAATCGTCTGGATCTGGAACAACGGTGGATGTAACCGCTGCTCAGTATCAAGCGACGACGAAAATTCTCGCGACTGCATTCAACAATGGAGTTATCGTTCTGCACGAGGTTCCATCATTTGCGTTGATTCATAATCTGCAGATTTCTGAAATGAGCATTCAGACGGTCGCATGGAACTGTTCAGGTACGACCAGAATCAAGACTTGAAAGAATGATTGTATTTCAGGTGACTGGCTGGCGATCGGATGCGGCAAAGGTTCAACCGCTCAACTAGTCGTTTGGGAATGGCAATCGGAGTCGTACGTAATGAAGCAGCAGGGTCACTCGCTCCGAATCACATCTGCCGAGTATTCACCGGACGGAGCACTTGTCGCTACTGGAGCTGAGGATGGAAAAGTTAAAATTTGGAACACACGCTCCTCTTTTTGCACAGTTACCTTCAGTGAACATACATCAGGAGTGACAGCGGTAAAATGGATTCAATCTGGACGAGCCATATTGAGTGCATCTCTTGATGGAACAGTTCGTGCCCATGATCTCAAAAGATACCGTAACTTCCGTACTCTCGTATGTCCTGAACCGACTCAATTGGCAACTTTAGCAGTTGATAAAGCAGGAGATTTGGTGATTGCGGGCGCGAAAGAAGTTTTCAACGTAAGATTTTGAAAGAAACGAGCATAGAGGATAAGATCATGTTACAGATTTATATTTGGTCCTTTGAAACTGGTCATCTTTTGGACATTCTCACCGGACACGAATCTTTGATTTCTTCTATTGATATCCATGCGAACATGATTGTTAGTGGATCCTGGGACAGAACAATCAAATTATGGACAATTGCTGATTCACAAGCTGAAACTGTTGAAGTTTCTCATGAAGTTGTTGATGTCAAATTTTCTCCTGCTGGAGATGTAATTGCTGTTCTCACATCAGATGGTGTTATCACTTTCTTCGAAGCAAAGGAAATGCTGAACTTGGGTACTATCGACACTAAATTAGATACAGATCCTTCTCGAGGATCACATGACACAATTACCCGTAAATCAGCAGCAAAAACCAAAACCTTCACCAGAATCCGATTTTCACCCGATGGAAGTTTGTTGTTGGCAGGAGGAGAGTCCAATAACTTTTGCATCTATTCAGGTGATTTCTTACAAGTTGAACGAGTCTCATTATAAGATTTCAGTGCCAGAACGCTTGATTTTGAAGAAATGGCGGATAACCGAAAATCGTAGTCTGGACGGTGTTGTTCTAGATTTCAACAGGCGAAACTTCACTGAATTCGGTAATATGCAACTTATCGACGATTCAGACGATGAAGAAGAGCCGAACAACAAGATGGCAATCAAACTTCCTGGCACTAAAAACTTTGACTTGGGAGAAAGAAGATCTCGCCCTGAAGTGAATATCTATGAAGTCGCCTACTGTCCAACGGGAAGACGGTTTGCAGTTTGTTCAACAGAAGGTGTCGCTGTTTATTCATTAGATACCGTTTCAACGTTCGATCCATTCCAGTTAGACAGTCAAACCAATCATGGAATCGTTAGAAAGTATGTATCATATGATAAACTTGAAATTTTGATGTTGTAATTATTTTTTTGCAGAGCTCTGAATAATAACGATTATTCAACTGCACTCATGGCCTCTCTTCGACTTAATAGTTCTCAACTTGTCACTGAAAGTTTGGAAGCAGCTAGTATCTCACAAAGTATGTTTATAATTTCATCATCATTGTAATATCAAAGCTCACCGATCCTATTCTAGTTCCGCTCATTGTTCAATCATTACCTCTGGTATATGCTGAACGGCTCCTGAAATGGATGGTTGAAGGAAACGAGATGTCGTCGACACAACACGTTCATTTTTACATGGTATTCGAATCGTAACAAATGAATTAATGAATTTCTCTTTATAGCTTTGGTTACGTGCAATTCTTCAACATCATGGAATGCATTTGAAAGGCCGAACCGACGTTGCAACACTGACTGGCATCCAGCAAATTATGTCTCAACATCAGCATCATGTTACCAAATTGTAAGAACCAACTTTTCAAAAATGAACACGCCTGTTCGTTGGCATAGAAACACAGGGTCTCAGTTTTCAACCCAGTTACTCTAAAAACTAAAAGGAAACCATTTGTTTTTTTGCAAATAACAATAATTTTTCTAATTAAATTTGCTTATATTTTTCCTTTTCAGGTCGAATCAAAATAAGTTTTCATTGAATTGGATTGTCAATATCCGCAAATCCATGAAGTCGGTGAAGAAGGAATGTATGGACACTTCAACTTCCTTTGATGATGAGCAGAATGAAACATCCGGAAGCGAACCAGAAAGTGATTCTGATCTCGAAGTCATGAGTGACTAATTAATGATATTGTATTACTTCGTTGTTTTCCTATTTTTAAGTTTGAAAGCCTTTGTTATCTTGTTCTGTTGTTCTCTCATTTTTGAGATTTTTTGAAAGCTTTTGTTATCTTGTTCTGTTGTTCGTTGTTTAAACTGTTCAGAAAAGTTTCTTTCGATTCAAGTTTCCATATATTTCTAGAGTTATTTCTCCACTTATCTTAGAGTTATGATTTTTCAATCGGAAGTTCAACGTTGTCAGAAATGGCAAGTGTTTCGATTCCAAATGATAGATGGCAAACTGCTGATGTAGAAGCAATAAATGGAGATTTCGATGATGAAATGCTTCAATTTCTGGGGTCATTTGAGGAAGTACTTCCAGAAGGGTTTGAAAACAGCTCGCTTCAGAAATCGAAGGGAAAAGCTGGGAAAAAGGTGAGTGTGAACTTGTGTATAGTGAACTTTTTTTTTTAATTCAGAAGAAAAATAAGCCAGAAGCAAAAACAAATGAAGTGAATGTGGAGGATGAGACTAGTGCCGAAAATCGTCGGAATGCCAAAAAACTCAAGAGAAAACTACAAATGGCTGCTAACCGAAAGCAGAAAAAAGAGCGTTTGGCGAGAAAAAAGCAAAAGTTAGCAGAAGAAGGTGTGAATGAGGTGGAAGCTGCTACAGAAGGAAACGAAAATAAACAGAAAAAGAAAAGAAGTGCACAGGTCGAGAATAAAACAAAATCGAAGAAAGCAAAGACCGATATTTCCGCCTGGGAGAAGTTATTTTTCCTTCCAACTGAAATTCTTCAAGCTGTTGAAAGAATGGGGTTCGTTTTCATTGAATCATCCATCTAAAAAATAAAGAATGTTGCATTTCAGATTCTCGCAACCTACCGAAATTCAATCTGCTGTACTTCCCATCGCTGTTCGTGATCGAATGGATGTTCTTGGCGCAGCTGAAACAGGAAGTGGAAAGACATTAGCATTTGGAATTCCATTAGTTTCTCGTCTTCTTGATGATATCAGTAGCGGAGATCAGAAATCTTCTGGTAAAGGCTTAATACTTTTGGTTTTGATTATAAAATCGCAAGTTTCAGGCCCTCGTGCGCTTATCATTGCACCGACTCGTGAGCTTGTGATTCAAATTATGCGTCACATTAATGCTCTAATTGAGACGACTCCTTTAAAAGCCACATCGATCGTTGGTGGACTTGCACAAGTGAAGCAGGATCGAGTTATTTCTCAACAACGGCCGGATATTTTGGTTGCAACGCCAGGAAGATTGTGGGCGATGATTCAAGAAGCTAATGAAGGCGATTACCTTGCAGAATGGAGAAATTTGAAGTGTCTAGTGGTGGATGAGACAGATAGAATGGTTGAGGAAGGCTATTTCGCTGAGTTGACACATATCCTTAACAAAGTTCACGAGTGAGATATAGATCCTTAGCAGTGAAACCTATTATCAATTGTTTCAGAGAATGTGACAGAGAGAAGCTTCAAACACTCGTGTTTTCGGCTACTCTCACTTTTGCGAAATCCCAAGGTGTTGCAGAGGAGGAAAAAAAAAAAGCGAAAGAGCTCAGCACTCAACAAAAGATTCGTATGTGGCATTCTACAACTAGATGATAATTACGATGTTTTTACAGAACGTCTCATCAAACTCACCGGCTTGCGTGAAACCAAACACAAAGTGGTCGACTTGACTCGTCAAACAGGAACTGCTGGATGTCTTGTTGAAGCTCGTTTAAATTGTGGAAACCTGCTTGAAAAGGATACTTCGCTCGTTTATCTTCTCTCTCGATATGCAGGCCGAACTATTGTATTCGTGAACTCTGTTGACGCTGCTCGCCGTCTCCATTGTATTCTCAAAGCGGTCAACATTGATCCTATGATTCTTCACGCCAAAATGGTTCAGAAACACCGTCTCCGAAATTTAGAGAAGTTCTCGGAATCGAAGAATGCAGTGCTCATTGCTACAGATGTGGCATCACGAGGATTAGACATCCGAGGAATCGATCATGTTATTCACTATCAAGTGCCCAAAACGGTTGAGATTTACATTCATCGAAGTGGTCGAACAGCCCGTGCTTCACATAGAGGATTGACTGTAATTCTCGTTGATCCACAGAGCCGACAGTTCTATTTGAAATTGTGCAAAGGCCTTAATAGAAGTAAGATTGAAACTGAGTAACTGCTAATGTATTATAATAAATTTCAGTGCAAGATCTTGACGTCTTCCCGATCGATTTCGAACCTCTCATGAATGCAATTAAAACACGTGTTCGGCTTGCTTCCGAGATTGATTCGCTCAGTTTCCGATGCAAGAAGGTATCTAACACTTTCCTTCATAAAAATTAAAAACAGTTTTGTTTAGATTAAAATGTCAGAATCGTGGTTTGAGAAGGCAGCACGAGAAGCGGATCTTGAATATGATGAAACTCGTAATCGAGAAATGGGAGGTCTAAATCTTGAAGTAGATTCGATGGTGAAAAAGAGCCGTCAGCTCCAGTCAAAACTTCGATCAGAACTCTTAATTCCGCTTCCTCGTCCGGATGGATCTGATTCTATTCATACTAAATACATCACTCCAGAAATTATCAGTCGTCTGCGGTCTGTCGATACCAATGCGATCGATGTATTGAATAAAAAGATCGAAGAAACAAAGGAATGGAAACGGAAAAGCAGGAAAGCAGCTCAAGGTGATGAGCTGAATTCGGTAATATTTCTTCCAAATAAGCGTTTTTATACTGCTAATCATTTTTAGGTTAAGAAAACACTGAAGAACTCTCAAAAACAGAAGGACCGTCTCGCTGAAAAGAAAAAGGCGGCCAAAACAAAAGCCGCAATCGAAAGTGATTAGCTGCATCTAAATCCATATTGTTTGTTTTCTTTTTTGTTATTGTTTCGTCAACCTCATTGTTAATGAAATTGTTTTGTTTTGAGTTTGAATATTGGAACAACAAGTTACAAAGACCTTTTTTCTATAACCATCCCTACTCTTCGGAGCTCCAAACCGAAAATGAAAAAGACGGACATAGCTATTGAATTGAGCTCTTCCGTTATGTGAGTACTCGATGAAAATTGGACCACCATAAGCAGAGCAAAAGTGTGTTATGGACTGAAAGACAACAAACACACAGAAAAGGGGTGTTTTAGAATAATAAGATAGTTCCACCGAGTTCCAGGAGAATATTCACAAACCATCATTCCTTCTCTACTAGTAGCTACTCACTTGAATCATGTTACAGATAAAAACTAGTCTCAATCCTAATTTCTTAACTAATTTGTCAGTGGTATTTTTTTGGCAACCAATCAAATGATGTACAGAAGAAATGAATGAATATATTTCATTACGGTTATTTTATGATTCAATTTCAGCAAATATTATATGGTAATAATTGCCGTTATCACATTTGAGTTTACATTTATTTTGAGTTGTGTGCAGATCTGTAGAACCAGTTGCCCTTACTGAAAGGCAAATTGACGACGTTCAAACTGTGTTACTCCATTCCCAGAGGGGAAGGAATGACCCTTCGAAGATGTATCGATTTGACCTCAGTGAGAATACGGGGAAACACATCAGTCCCTTGCCCATTCTCTCCACAAGACAACCTCCTTTTGCCCAATGACTTCTCTATCGAAATTCCCATTACTCAAACTTCCACTGCTTGCATTTCAGTCAGTTTTATTGAATTTTCAATTTAGTGATCTGTAAGTTTTACTGTGATCCATCTGATTAACTCCAATTTTATGTTACAGAATTCACTTTTCTTTTTCTTCAAAACGAATCAAATATCTTATAAAATTAATGAAGATCAAATTTGCCGAATTTGACGTTCACTTGAAAGAAAAAAATGTGCATTTTTCTTTACGTACGACTAAAACCTTCATCAATGCAAAATGGTTTTTTAACAGTCCAGAATTTGTCGAGAGAAAGAAAAAGCGAAAAATCCATATAAATCACTTAAGATTAAAGTCATTGTAAGTATTTCATGAATATAGCATCGACTTTCAATCGATCGTTTCGTTTTTTTTCAGAACTGTTGACCAAGATTTTTATACATACGATAGAAATGTCGATAGAGATGTCGCGCATAGTGCAAAAAAAGTATTCAAATATCTGAATAAACTTTTCTCTTGTCCACTTCCTACAATTTTCATCAGCACAGAGTATATTCTGAAACGAGAGTGGACGAATACAAAGTTTTTCTTTGGATCAAAACGGTGCATAGAACTATTCGTCGAAGGAGAGGACTTGATAAGACAAAGATACCTCCGTACTATTCTCAAAGAACTAGTGATTAAGAAACGAATTTATCTTGATCTACCCATAAGAAAGGACTTCATGTTCAACCTTGCGAAAATCAAGCATCCGGAAGGAATTTTTATTGGTTATTCTCGTTGGGTTACAATTGAGATGACATTCATACTGAACTGCAGTCATCTGGTACTGAATAGAGTGAGATGGACAGCCAAAGACTGCGAGACGTTCGTTGAACGATGGTTGAATTCAGACGACACATCCTTTTGCTTTTTGAAACTCCATTGGATGAAGAGGGCCCCTGCAGATCTAAACTTTGAAAATCTTGGTGTGGAGCTGATAGAATTCGATCCTGAAACAAGAGGGCCAGCTTATCGGTTAGATTTATTCTTTCTTTTCCGATTGCAAAAGTATTGCTTTTGCTAGAACTATCTATCGTAGTGCCTCTCCAATATTTATCTTCAAATGAGTTACACTTTCAAACAGTTTTTAAGTTCTAATTAAAACGAATCGCAAAAACCCGAGACATCAATTGACGAAGTGTTTTTTCAGATTCTCCGTAAACCAAGCATATGACGTATCGACTGGTCGAGACATCAACAGAAAAGATGGTTTGATGGCAACTGTTGCCGCCTCAGAACATGAATTTGTTTTCTGTGTATGGAACGAGAAACATCATAATATGGATGGAGTGGTGGCAACATATAGATTACGTTGACTGACTTGCATTTTCATGTTCTATACTTTTGACGATATGTACTCCCCATCTCTTCATAACGGCATCCTACTTTTATTGATCTAATTCTGAATTAATAAATCTTTCTTTTTCAATTGTGTAGAGTAACGCTTTCAGTACAGTCCCTCTTCTCATAATGTCAAAGGTCAGTAGACGACGTCCAAACTATAACTCTCCACTCCCGGCGGGTGAGATGAGGTCATTAAAGTTGTATCGATTCGACCTCAGTGAGAATATGAAAACGAAATTTATCTTCCCAATCTCTTCTCAGAAAAAACATTCTTTCCCAATGACATCACTATAACAAATCCTTCTAGTCTTTTATCAATGCATTTTTTTCCTCATGTTTTCTGATCCTCATGTTTTCAGAATCAGAAGGCCTCGGGTCATCAGCAATTTGATAATAAAGTTTTCTGAAAGTACTTTTTTTTCAAAAAAAAACGTGATGTATCTGAAATAAAATAAAAAACACATTACTTCCACGTCTGTACAGTTGTCATCAGATTAGGAATTTGAATGAAAAATACACTTTTCTTCAATTATTACTCGTTTCACCGGAATCGGGGACCTGATACCTAATTCTTCTAAAACAAAAAGTAAGTGACAGTATCAATTCCTGGATCAAAAGGTAGTGAAAGAAATAAAAGTGAATATTGGAGCATAATGGAGCTGAATTCGATGAATAATTTCTCAAAATCCACAATCAAGTGTTCAGATAAACTTTTCAGATATAATATACTATATTGAATCATAACCCAGCAATGTCCGATATTAAACTAACGAAAGAGGAAGAACGTGTAATATGGGAGTGGCTCCTGACGTGAGCAGTTCTTTTTATATGTTAGAAAACATTAAATTGGTTACAGGAATATTGGCGAAGAAGACATGCTTCATGAGCTGGATCAGAAGGAACTTATCTTCAAATGCTGCTCAAGTCATCGTTCTTTTGGTATCCTACCCTCAGAACTGTTCCAGATGTAAGTCAAAAGAAGAAGGGTAGAGAAAGTTGGGAGTTGAGAGAAATTATATTCGAGCTAAGAAAACTACATTAGTACGTTAATCTAATCTGATGTTTGGATTTGAGTGAACAGTACTCCCATTCCAATTTCTTTATATACATTGAAACAATTTTTTCAGTTTCAACACGCAAATGAAAGAGAGCATCATCTACCTTCCATTGGGACGGAATGAAATGTTGAAGTTAATAGAAGTCTTCCGGATACAGTTGAGTGGTGAAGCTGTGGAATATTTGGAATCGAAATATCCAATCATTATATTCCGAACACCGACTGGCCGAATCTCTCGTGTAGATTCGTACGAACCCGTAAACATCAGGTAAATAAAACAACATTTGGAAGAATTTGAGGACATTTTTAGAATCATGCTATCCATTCTAGAGAAAAAAAAACTACTCCAGGTTTATATTTTTCAGGAATCAATCTGAAAACGATTCGACAACTACAACAGCAAACGTAGTTACAAACCAATGGAAGATTTTGAAAAAATCGAATCGATAGAATACATTTTGGAGCAGCTGAGAATGAAAAGAGCTTATGCAAATCTGAAAATAAGCAACGAGAAGTTTTGGAAATCGTTCTTGGATAGTAGACCGCCTTCAACAAACATCAAATCGAGATCCCGTTGGTCGCTGTTTAATTCGTGAGTTTTTTTATTTGAGAACGGGATTGAATTCCAAAAAAATGGAGACAATTTATTGAACGAATAATTGGATATCTTTGATTTTCAGTTGGCGTCGACTCGTGTCAAATCCGGATGAAATGGCTACGTTGGATGTAGACAAAGATGTCCCATTATCTCTCATCAAGCTTATTCCGATTAAACTTGATATGGAGACAATGAAAAGGTGAGTTTCGAATCAAGAACAATACAAATCAGAAACTAAAACATTTCAGTATCAAAGGTCGATTGAGTGTCGAACTAAATTGGCCTTTGAATTTCGAAGTTTTGAACATTGCCCCGTGCATATTCATTACATTTGCATGAAGCTAAATCTTTTTTTTTTCATTTTCAAAATTTCAATAAATTGTGCTATAATGCATTGGATGTATGTTCAATCGAAAAGCTAATAATTTAATCATTTATTATTCATTTGACACAACTGATGTTTGAGAGCAATAACCCGTACCAAAAAAACCAAAAACTAGAAATTTTGAGAGAAGAAAAATGGTATTATAAACGGCAAATCAAAGCAAAAGCGGAAAGAAATGATTGTTTTTACGAAACCCTGTTTGAACTCTTTTGTTTTAAATGAAATGATAAAATTGATTGATTTTGGAAGAATGAATGAAGTATTATCACAAGTTATTGATTAATCACATATGTTGAAGCCGTATTATTTCGATTAATTGATAATGTGTTGTTTGGAGAGTGATCAGAAGATGATAGCAGATCATGTTGATTTTCAGCAATCGATTGGAATACATTATCCAGTGTTGATTGAGATAAAGTGAAGTCATCCACATCGTACGTTTTTTTGATCTGTAAGAGAAAACAATAGTTTATTGCATATGAAGAGTAGTGGGTTTAGTTTGATGAGCCAAATAGTTTTAGGGTATATCAGAATTTTGAATTCCGTTTTCATTCTCCAACACTTTCAACCAGAAAAAAAGCGTCTTTCATAGAAAAAAACGCGCTTGAGAAGTCGTCTCAACCCAAAGGTTGCAGTTTAGAGTGGGCGGAGTCTCGCCACACACAAAACATAGTGACGCGCGGAACCCGTGAGATGTCCGCTGCGCACTCCGCATATAAGCACCGCAGCTCCCATTTCATTCGGTTAACCTGTGAGGCGAAGGGGGAAATTGGTTAACCCAACAACCAACCAAACAACCCAACCAATCAAACCAATTATTATTGGCAACAAACGCACATGCGGAACCATTACACCAGTTGTTTTGGCCCCCGCCTCAAATAATTTTTGGAAAAAGGACCTCGAAAGGGGTCCGATAAAACTTGACATCATCATCATTAGTGAAGAGAAATTTATGGGAAAAAAACTATTCTTCTTCATCTGCCACGACCCGATAAAACCAACCAATTTTTTTTATTTTCTTACATGAAAACATGTATTTGAACACACTGAGTCTGAAAATTTTGGTCTCGATAGGGCTCCATTACTTTGTTTATGAGAAAAGGCATAATTTATACAAAACTCGTACAAAAATCAACTGAATGCGATGTTTTCAACAAGCAATATCTCGAAAACAAAGCATAAAGCCCTATCGACGCCAAAATTTCCAGACAAATCGCGTTCAAACACATCTATCCATGTAACAAAATCAAAAAAAAATCATAGAGAATATTTCAAGTCCATGGCTAACTGTGAGCCGCTTTGCGCGTCTCATGTCGATTTCGCCGGGCCGTCCAAAGTTTACAGTTTAGAGTGGGCGGAGTCTCGCCACACACAAAACATAGTGACGCGCGGAACCCGTGAGATGTCCGCTGCGCACTTTGCATATAAGCACCGCAGCTTCTATTTTCTTCGGTTAACCTTGAGGCGAAGGGGAGATTGGTTAACCCAACAACCAACCAATCAAACCAGCCATTATTGGCAATCAACGTACTCAGTACCATTATCCCTCAGCAATCTACTCGGATTTCACAAATCTGAGATTATGGTTAACTCACAAGTCAGCCATCTCCCCCGCCTCAATAATTTTTGGAAAAAGGGCCTCGAAAGGGGTCCGATAAAACTTGACATTAAAATTAGTGAAGAAAAATTTAGGGCAACATAGACTACAGTATTTCTCCTTAATCTGCAGCGAATTCTTCCTAGAAGCACCAAACAAATTACCTGATTAACAATTTCCAAAACCTTCGCAACACTGGCAGCTCCTTGCTCGATATGAATGAATACTGTCGAACAATGAACCGCTTCGATTCGAGATCCTTGACCCAATTTCGTTATTAAAACAGCAGCGACGTCTTTCGCATTCTCATCTTTTCCCAGCTTCATTGTCAACATTGATCCTTTTCCGAACTTTGATTTCAAATGTTGCTTTCCTCCTAAACATCGAATTCTTCCTCTATCCATGATGGCTATCCTTGTACATAATGCTTCACATTCTTCCATTGAATGAGATGTCAAAACGACTGCTTTCCCTGATTTACATAATCTTTCGATGACTTTCCAAAGGAATTGTTGTGATCCTGGATCCATTCCAGCAGATGGTTCATCCAGAAAAATGAGAGATGGTTGACTGACAAGGGCAACGGCAACTGATAGTTTTCGACGATTTCCACCAGAAAGACTGGAGGTTTGAGTGTTGGCATACGGTCGAAGGTGGAGAGCAACAAGAAGACGATCGATGATCTGAAATGAGACCAATTGCTTCGATTCAAACGAAAAAAGAAACTTACGGAATCAATTTGAGTCGGCACAATTCCACGTATCCTTGCATAGAATTTCAGATTCTCTCGTGTCGACAGCTTCATATTCAATGCATCGAATTGTGGACAGTATCCCAATTGTTGGAAGTTTCGAACATCAGAAAAAGATCCAGTATTGATGCGAGTATCCTGCATTTCAATCGATCCATGTCCCGGTCTGATTTTTGCAGTGAGCATTGAGAAAGTCGTTGTTTTACCAGCTCCATTTAGTCCCAATAATCCGAAACACTCTCCAGCCTCAACAGCAAATGAGATTCCTTTCACTGCTAGAAGTTCTGGATTATAGGCCTTTGCAAGATTTCGGACAACAAGAGCATAGTTATTAGAGTCCATAGGAATTCCATCCACACGATTCTTCTCTTTAACAACGTCTTCATCTTCATCCTGTGTTGGCTCTCGGAGCATCATTGCATTCGTCAGATCTCGTTCTCTTTTTCTCACAAATCCAAACTCATCCATTTGTGAAAAAATCAGACAGATCGTTGCGAGAATGACATGAAGGAATAGACACATCACATGAATTCCCATTTGATCGAATGATAAAAGAGCTGGCAGAGGAAGTTGATCAATCATATCCGGACGATTTATTTGTTCTGAATACAAAACCTAATACAAGACTCCAGTAGAGACTCGGCTCACCCAAAAAGTTGGATCCAATTTTCCGAACTTGATAGATCATGAGTCCACGGAAAATGGCAATACCCAAGTTGTACTGAGGGAGAATTAGGAAGACGATTGCACAAACATTGTGAGCAGGTACCAAAGTTGGATCCTGGAAAAAAAACAGACTCTAGTTAAACATGGGTTACTGTAAAACCTATAATAGAGGTAAACCCAGAATTATATGTTCTGAGCAATATACCTCGACTGTTTTTAGAGAGAATTGTGATCAACTGAAGAAATGTTTAGAAATACATTTTAAACATTTTACCAGTTGAAAATTTTTCGGTATTTCTTCAGACGAACGAGGTATACTGATCTGAACACATAGTACCGGGTATACTTCTATTACAGGTTTTACATGTATGTGCCTTCACGGTAAATGAAAACTGAGGCTTCACGAAAAGCGAGGAAATGATTAGGATCGAGGAATCAAATTCGGAGAAAAAAAGCGGAGTCTAAAAATTGCAGCCCCGGTATGTTTTGTTTTGCACTGAAAATTACCGTGCCAGGGCTACAATCTTCAAGCTCCGCCCTTTTTTACCCGATTTTTGGTTCCTCGATCCCAACCCTTTTCCCCATAATGGTCAAATTCCGGGCCGGCCTGGCAGCGCCCGAAAGCCGGGGCCGAAGGGGTTCGCATTCAAAAAATAAAATAAAAACTATGCTTTCCGCTTTTAGTGGGGCCTCTAATACCTTTGTCTAAACTTGTTTCATAAAAAAACTAACCTGAACCATAAGTGTCTCCAACATTATCACCGTCAACGCACACACAATTCCAATGAAATACGATCCGATTGCAATGAGAACAAATGACAAAGCAGGTACCGAAAACATCTTTTGGAATACGTATGCATAAAGAATCGCCGACATTCCATGCATGAAAAACAACAAGAGGAATGAGAAGAACGTGGCTCCATCGGCAGTGAAATCAGTCACCCGGAAACAGACGTAGATCAACATTATCACAAGAATCACACATGTGTAGACTGTCTGAAATTGAAGAAAAAGGGTTACTCAGGAATGATGAATCACTCACCAAGTCATATAGATAACTGGTAATCCAATAAGTCAACTTGCGTAAACCACCGACAATTTGTAAATGGAATGCCTCACAAATGCGGTCTTCCACTAAATAGACAGTGAATCCAGCAGGTATCATAGAAAGAACCAAAAGAAGGCAAGTGATACGGAATAGAGCAAGAGTTTGAGTGAATCTCAGTGCATTTTGATCTAATGTCTGAGAAATGGTCTTGTTCATTGGATGATTCATTGCCAGTATTCCAAGATCTTCGGGAGCTGAAATTGACTAATAAGAATGAGTTCTGGTTAGAGTAATCTTACCAACAACAGTATCCTCTTTCCTAAGAAGTGCATTCGAAAGGATATTGGAAGTGATTGGTAATCCTGGCCATATTTTATTATTGAACCAAACCTTCACATTCTCTTTCACATCCAGATTCTGAAGTAAATCATCAATGACTTGAGTGGCAGTGATATTCGCAGCAAATGGATCTTTGACTTTCGCAGTTGGTGGTTCAATTCCAGTTGTGTTCAGATTAATGATAAGGATAGCTTCAGAAATATCCTTGATTGCTTCCAACCATCCATTTTTCGATGTATCAATGTCTGCCTGTGATTGTGCCCTTTGATTAACATGTCCCAATGAAAATCCTCCCAAACTGAAATCGAAAGAAAAATTGATTGAGGTTTGAACTGACAAGAAAACTCACAAGAATGGAGCAGTGGCATTTGAAATTTCAGCGTTTCGAGTGATCATTCTGAATTGTGTCAGGTTTTTGCCGGACAAATCAAAGATGCGATCAGTGGTGTTTAGTTGAATCCATGGAGTGTCTTTCCACGACCAGTTCTCCTGAAAAATTCGAGTCCGAAATTTGAAATTCAGCGCCTAAAACCATCACTTACCAAAGTGCAATTCCATCCGAAGTCTTCACATCCACAATAAATTGGTTCATTGTACGTCACATTCGAAATGTCTTCAGTGTAATCAAATTCTCCTTTTATATCCTGACATTCATATTCGTTTTCACTGAAACTTCCAGTTATAACACCGTTCGAATCAATCAATCACTCACACTGCATCCTTCTTGACACCCGGTGGCGGCATATTCCTTCCCCATCCATATCGATTTCTGAACAGAAGCTCTCGGCGGATGACTGATCTGAAAGTATAAAAATTTTTTTGTAATCTGATTTTACGACAATTCAGTATTCTGAAAACCGATACTTACAACAAATCCGTTGGTATATCCTTTGCACATCTCGGTCCAGTTCCCGGTGATGTAAACATGGCACGAAGGATGTCCGTAGCTGTGGAGTTATCCAAAGTATCCCATGAGTTCACATAAAAGTCAGAATGATTCCCAAGAATACTCGTTTCCAAAGGAAGAGGAGGCATTGATGTCATAAGATCAGGACGAGAAGAAGAGACTTGAAGAACAACGAATAGTTCAGCAATAGCCAATAGAACGAGTGGAATAATGACTTGGAAGAGGAATGTCCGTTTGCTTTTCAGAGTATAATTCATTCGACAAACGAGAAGAGCCCAGAAGTGTTGGAAGATAAGAGGCTTGCCGTGGAGGAGATCCGGTTTTTCGAAATCTAAAATATTTTGAATTAATGGTGAGCTCTATAACATAATCGGAAGGAAGCTTGGCCAACTGAAAATCAGAGAACCGCCTATTTCTAGCAGGGGATCATTATAATCAGAATCATTGGAACTCAGAAATCCCAGGAATACCTTCTTCTGGTCTAGAACCTAGTCCCCAGTTATAAGATGCCCTGCTGATCAAACGGTCAATTTTGCCGCCACGGAGAACCTTTTTTCGAATTTTCAGAATAATATTTATTGACAATCGGAGGACCCTTCGGAATATTTTTAGCGCAAGTTCTGGGATTATAATCATTTTTCAAAAGAAATCAAAAATTGAAAACTAACCTTCAAATTTCACTTCTTCAATCTCGTTGTTTTGTGGCATATTGTTCTCAATCACTCCTGGATTTTGTGCAATCAAATCATTTTGCTCTTCTTCTCGACTTCTAAAAAATAAGTTTATTCTGGGAGCTGGTGAATGCTCAAATTAAGAAAAAACTCACGAATTGCACAGCTTGTTTTTAATCCTTTTTAACCATCCACACTTGACAACCTTCGGAACATGATACTCTTTTTGTGGAGCCAACGATACAAATATCTGAAATCATGACTTCAAATTTCTTTTTTCTATAGTCGAAGCTTACATTTTGAAGGGTCGGCGCCGAAATTCCATACTGTCCAAGGCCATACTTTCCCAGGTTCTCATCAAGACTCAAGAAGAACGTTTCCAATTTATCAGATTCCGTTTGAATTGGAATTCTGAAAATATTGAACATCTTTATATACCGGATTTGATATCAAACGAGCTTACTTGAACACAATTTCTTCCTCATTTTCATCACCAACTTCCAATCCAATATCACTTCCCAGTTCAACGATTTGAGAAGAAACACGAGTGTAATCTACACTTGAGTCCTCTTTTACCATTGCCAGAGTCATGTGATTTCCGAAGCGTCGTTTCAGGAAAACAGAGGATCCAATTGTGATGCATTGTCCTTGTGATAGGATAGCTATACGATCAGAGAGTACATCGGCTTCATCCATATGATGGGTCGAAAGAAGAATTGTTCGTCCTGAAAAAGAAAAGTTAAGCTAAATTTTGAATACCGTACTCCTACAGTAATCCTGTTTAATCTCACCTTCTTTATTCCTCTGCAACAACTTCCAAATGTCCTTTCTCGCTGTCACATCTACTCCAGCAGTTGGTTCATCCAGAATCACAAATCGAGATCCACCGATGAACGCGATTCCGATGCACAACCGTCTCTTCATTCCACCGGACAACGTGCTAGCCAACTTATTTGCCTTCTCAGTCAATGAGACACTGGCTAGAATCTCTGCAACTTGAGAGTCCAGTTCATTGTCTGGAACACCTTTCAAAGCAGCAAACAGACGGAGTTGTTCTGATACAGTTAAACTGAAAATTTTACTTTTTGAGTAAAAATTCAAAAAGAGACTAACTGGCTAAAAAGAACGTTATGCTGTGGACATATTCCAAGAACATCTCGAACTCTTCGAAGGTCCGTTCGAATGTCTCTTTGATAGATTTTAGCAGTACCAGACGACGGAGAGTATAGACCGCAGAGAATTGACCTGGAAAATGTTTTCGAATGGGAATCATTCACTTTTAAAACTCACATTGTAGTCGTTTTTCCAGCTCCATTATGTCCCAAAAGACCGGTGATTTGTCCTTCATAAAGACGAAGATTCAAACAATCCAATGCTTTCGTTCCATTCTCATAAACCTTGCTCATCGAATTGATATGAACTGTCAAATTCAGATTGGTTGGCTCCGAATCAAATGAATCACTCGCTGCAAAATCCATATTTAATTTCATAAACCCTAATTTCCAACTCACTCGGTATCACATCGAAATGCTCATCATCAATCAACTCCACTCGATTTTTGTACAATCCGGGTGCCCAGTATTTCAAAGTGAATGGGAAATAAAGTGGTTGTCTGACACCGTATTCACCAGGAGCCACCGCGGAAATGTACCAGGCAAGGATTAGAAAGACAGCAGTGTCAACGAGAAGCATAGCCATACAGAGTTCAACGGAGACTCCCAAATCTGGATTGCTCATTTCATAAAGGTCTGACCAGGAGGCACGTTCCATAGCATTGAAAGATTCAAGGAGTTTGAAACAATGACCCATTGCAGTCGGTGGAAGGAGGAGCTGAAACAAAATGAGTGTTTAGGTATTCGTGACGGGTTATTCTAAAGGTAAATGAGAGAATCTGATGGTTGTCGTGCCGAGACCTTGATCTACAGATCAAAAAATTCGATAGAACTTCTAAAGGTATGCAATAGGGAGAATTTCTTAATCTCATTTTCTTTAAAACCTCGGGGTTTTTTTTAAAGTTTTTTGCCTGGAGAGATCCTCCTCCAACTCCAAACTCACCGCAATCCGATTGAACGTCGGCGATGAGATCCTATCAGTTCGAAGAAGTTGAAACGGAATGAAAAACACGAACCAAAGAACACAAGTAGCTGCTGTTGCAATGTTTGCATTTGTGAAAAGTGTTGAAAAGAATAGAGACATGGCTGAAACTCCCTCATTAATTCAACTCTCAGAACTTTTCTCTTACCTATCGATGAGAACAAGAATAACACGAGGACAAAAAGGAGCAGTGTGTAATCAGTATAATCAAAAATCTTTGCAACTTTCGAAATAATAGAGATCACAAGAACTGATATAAAGTTGAGAACCAACGAGATCAGAGCCCATGAAACAAAATGAACTGCATCTCCAAGACCCATCGCACGCATTTGCTCCTGAAAACTCAATATGTGTATCTGAATGTCCGGATGTCCACAAACCTTAATCTTCTGTTCCTTCTCATAAACAATGTTTTTCACAAGAAGAGCTGATGGAAAAATGAATGAGATAAGAAGGAAGAGAGGCATGAAAAGGGCAACGTTGAATCTGAAAACTTTGAGATTCGGAAATTCTGAAAAACAATCAATGCTTACGTGTCTTTGACAGTGCATGGATACGGTTCTTGTTGAGCATAAACACCTAGACTGGCATCTGACAAATTCGACTTCTCACTTATGATCGCTCGATCCACAGCTTCTGAAAATGAATTCAATTGGGTGCAGCTAACAGGTTTTAGAGTATTTTACCTTGAAGAAACGAGAAACCAAATGTCAAATATTTCAGATCAATCAATGGTTTATCTCGAGTGAATGGATTACTCCTGCTGTCCATGAAACTAGTCGTGGCTAAAAATAAGAAGGTTCCGACGAATCTTCTGAATTCAAATCAAACTCACAATCAATCATTTCGGGATAATGTCTGATTTTATAAGTAGTAAATCCATCGAATTGAGTCGCATCCGGCTTCATATCAAACACGATTCCAGTGAAATATTGATGAGATTCCATTAGGCATACAGCGTTCTGAAAATCTTCTGATTTCTGTCAGTAGTCACTGTAGATATTTACCGTTTCTAACTCCTTCTCATTTGTGACAAATCGGAAACGATCTAAGAGGAAGCACTGAAAATTTTAAAGTAAAATCTAGGTTTCTCTCAGCTACAGTACCCCAGTATACTTATTGGCAATTTCAGTTATATTTTTAGTGAAACTTCCAAAGCTGTATTCATCGGTGGGCGGAGCAAAAAGATGTTCAAGAAGAAATCGAATGTTTTTGTTGTTCAGCGGATTTTGACCATCTTTATAGATGCTGATGAAGTGGAGGAGTTTCTAGAAAATAAGAAAAATTGAGTTCGAATATTAAGAAAAAGAAACAAACCTGACTAGCTGGCCAAAGGTCGGAAGCATGAAGACGATTTTGGAATTCTAGAGCATCAGAAGGCCAGGAATATAGAAGATTCCGAAGATGTTCCACGTCACGAAGAGGCACATTCAACTGAAAACTTTTCAGTTAAGGAAGCTGTATGCTTCGGAAAATAAGGTTCTACAAGAAATATAACCAACCCTTTCGACGACTCTTCTTGTTGCTGGATTATTTGGAGTCACTAGAATATATCCAGAGAGAGCAGCTCTCACTTTCATCAGAATCGGACTTTCCAAAGAAGAACAATTCATATCATTATGATATGGTATAGGACTACAAGTACTATTTTTCTCTTGTTCTCTTCCAGGTGTCACAGTTTGAATGAATCTAAAAACCAACAAAGATTATTTTGATTTCCAAAAATGTGTTACTTGATGACTTGTTTTCTCAATTTCTCAAAAGGAGTTTCCACATTTTTATCGTTATTCGGATTGATCGTTTGTTCGATTACATCTCGTGGATCTTCCCCACAAAACAGTGCCAAAAGCAGATTTTCCGTCGTGTAGTTCGAATACTTTTGGAAGAAAATGATCGATGGTTCGAAGAGATTTTGGAATGATGTCATGAATGTGGAAGCACGGAAACGGGATGCCTGGAATGATAGGATTCTAGGTTAGTATTTGAAGATAATTCCCGTCTTTCACTATCATCTAAAATTTGAATAACTCACCGTTGGAATGGTAATATCACTGATATATCCCTTATAATCCATTAACTCAGCCAATGTCAAAATGTCACATAATTCATCCCTTTCTTCACTTGTCATCTCTTGTCCAATATCAAATGAAAATGTTTTTTCGAACATTCTTTCATCACAAAACAATGGATTCGAAAACAATAAATCCGTCCATGACAACTCATTTCGTAGTACATCATAAACTTCAATTGCTCCTGGTTCTATCCGAGCATTCATCAATTTCTGTGCTGTCACAAATTGAAGACCCGTGTTATTCAATGATTTCGTCAGATTTTCTCGTACAGGAGCATCAAAAAGATCTCCAATTCGAATGATTTCAGTGGTATTCAACGGTTTTCCAGCGAGCCAGTGTATTATTTCAGCACCCCCTTTTGTTAGCTCTTCAAACTTCTTCGGATTCTTTCCAATCCATCGAAGTTGGAGGGATGAATAATAGATTGCATCCACAATTCTAAAAAAAATGTAAAAAAGAAGAATTCTCTAATGATCTTACATCGACTCATTTCGCGTGTGCTCTCCATCGTCATTAAAAAGAAATTGTCGTTCATCTCCAGTTGTTGGAATCGCATTACATCGATTGGAAAACGAACAGAAAAACGAGTGAATGAATGGAAGAACACCAGCTGAGAGCATTCCTTTTGAATCGTAGTGACCTGGAAATATTCATCAAGTGCAATTATAATAGAGGTTTGCAATCTGAATCTCTAGTTTCTTTTTCAGGAAAAAGTGTTCCTGCCATCACAGTGAACGCCATAGTTCCTCACCCCGCCTCCCTCATTTTCCTTTATGCCCTACACAGTACACATGACAAAACAACGCGGTGGCCTTGTGGATAACGCTTTTGTTTTCCAAAAAAAAGGGTCAGGTTCGATTCCTTCTGGGATCGAAATGTTTTTTCTTTTTATTTTTTCATTTTTCTTGTATTTTTTTTTTGAAATCTTATCAAAAAACGCAGAACAAAACTCACATTGTGGCATTCCTTCGGAGAAATCTTTGGTCCTAACAAGTGCAATAATAATGAAAAGGATACATGGTACAATTAGCTCAACAGCCAACCAAAACTTCTGACGTCTTCTAACCAAAACACATTTCCATAGTAAAAAATTGAGTTGGCGCCAAAAGCCAACCATTCCTAAACCCGCTTCGTCAAATTGTTTCGTATCCGATGAAGCATCTGAATTTCTTTTTGGTGTTTTGGGGGTTTCGAATGAGGCTGAAATTCATGAATAACTTTAAAAATTACTTTCAATAAGTAGTTCAGTGTCCGATTCGAAGGGCTCCGAGAGCATTTTTTCAAATGTTTTTAACTTTTACATTTTGGAGAATAACTGAGAGAGATGAACTGGCAAACCATTTTCAGGGTTATTTCAAAAAGTTCACGGAAATGAAATGAAAAAGAAATCAGTTGTTTCAAAAAAAAGGAGCCAATAGGAAAAGATGAAGAGAATTAGAGTGAAAAAGTGAGTTGAGAACTAGTCATAGAGGACATTATCAGGTTGGACAAATAATGACAAGAGAAAGTGAAGAGAAAAATGAAAAATGACGTTTTGAAGGGAGGGAGATAGGAGAAAAGGAGCAGGAACACGGAAAAGTGCTCGTAAAGAAAAAAAAAGAAAGTAAGTGCTCGAAACGATTGGAGGAGCATGCAAATGGGTAGGCTTTTTGAATTCAGATACGTCATGTAGTTTTTGAAGGTTTGCACAATGGAGTGCTACTCTATTAAAGTTTTTTACGATTTATTGATAACTCCCCTTGAAACTCAGAATCTGACTTTTTGTTTCAATTATTGTAGAAGTAGAGCATCACTCCCTATGCTCTTACAGTCAGCCTGCCTTCCCTCTCATTCACGAACACACGAACACCCACACTCTCCTCTATGCCCTACACTACATGCATGACAAAACAACGCGGTGGCCATGTGGATAACGATTTTGTTCTTCAGAAAATAGGGGTCAGGTTCGAATCCTCCTGAGGTTAAAATGTTTTTTCTTTTTTTTTTCTCCCCAGATTTTATAACCTGATTTATAAGAGAATGTGAAAAGTTGTGAGAACTCGTGACTCAGTTATTCTAGAATGGAGAAAACAAGTGTCTGAAAACCTTGTTGATCAAACACATTAATTATATATTCCGACTCCCGTTTCCAGGTGATTTCGTTTCGATTTTTCAGTCTCTGTCATCTGATTCAGATAGCCATTAGAGCATAAACCACGAAAATAATGAAATTATTTCCGAGAATTTCATTTGAAATGTTTTTCGATTATAGGTTAAAATATGAACTACTGGCCGGAAGAAGGAAGAAGTTTGTGATGAATAACTTGAGAAAGAAATCAAAAAGTAATGAAAAAAATGTAATTATTCGTATAGAGTCTAGCCAAACTCAATTATTTGCCGGGAAATCGTGAGAATTTTGATTTTGAGTGTATATAATTTCAGAAATGATTGAGTGAATTTCTAGAAACCTAATTCAGTTTTCTAGAGAGGTATGAGCAATTTTGATTTTATTTTGAGATAAAATCCCAAAAAAGGAAGTTCTTCACCACATATGAATCGCATCAGAAAAATCTTCACTGCACCTCTATTAAAGGATTTCGCACAACTAAACCCAGACTGTCTCTAGACATAAACTCCTAAACTAAATCAATAGAATTACATCATTGAGAAGTCAACAGAATCCCAACTGTTTCAACATTTCTCCCCGTTTACCCAGTAAGAAACTGCTCGAAACGAAAAGAAACCTGAAAAAAAGACATCATGAGTGAGAAAATTGTGTATTTGACATTGAAAACTGGGAGGGTATTTGCACAAGGAATCGAATTGAAAAGAGACTTGTGTTGGATTCCATCAACCCTCACACAAAAAAAGAATGGAATTATGAACAGAGATAATTTGCATTTGAATACAGAAATCCCTATTATCATTGACTGTATATTGATCGATAGGGAGGAGAACTTTCCAAAAAAAGCGAAAGAATTTGGAATGAAAGTTTTGAAAAAAGAAAGAGAGAATACGGAAATAATAAACGTTTTATTTACCCTTGTGCTCTTGCTCCCTTATGCTCGAATGGTCTCTACGGAAAGGCGGGTGTCTAGCGGAAAAAAGATAAAGGAAGAGCTTGGAAATAACAGTAGTTTTAGTTAGGAACGGGTCATCTTGGGAGGTTTGCATACAAAAAATACAAACAGAGTAAATGATAAGAAGATAAGAAGAGACATTGAAAAAGAAACGGAAGAGTGAGGGACAGAGAGAGAGGGAATGATTAAAATTGTTTCATTTGAAAACAGGTTGGGAGCTTATTTGTTGATTCGAAAAATTAGAACATGTGAGTTATGGAGCAAATGTGTGGACAATAAACAACAATAATTACAGTAGTCACCCTTTTCAATTGCTCAAAAACTCTGAATTCCAGTCAAAAAAGGTTTCAGTTTGATAAAATAAAATTTTGAAAAAAAGAAATTGGTAAAATTCAATAACGTGTGAATCCCTTACAAGGGAATTTTTCCTCACTTGGGTTATGGATTTTCTATAAATTAGTGGTCTGAAAATAGATGCTTCTGTGAATGGGTTCTGAAATTTCCAGCCCTCGCTGGAGCCTGAGAATCTGGAAATCTCCATCTGAAAACTGCCATGCCGACAATGCATTGTAGATAAGGGGGCGGGGCCAGATATTCAGATGAGCATTTCCAGACTCTCAGGCTCCAGTTTGGGCTAGAAGTTTCAGAATTCACTCACAGAAGCATCTACTTTCAGACCACCAATTTGTGGTAAATTCATAACCCATATGAGGAAAAAATTCCCTTGTTAAGTTTTTCTGAAAATCTACATTCAAAATTTCTATTGACGAATTTCAAGAACTACTCGGAAATTTCCCAATAGTAGCAATGAGAGGAAGACAGAAGTTGCTCGAATGCACTTATGAATTCGTTAGTGCAACAAGAAAGCGTGTGTCTCTTCTGTTCCATCCCAAAGGAGAGTCTTCTTCTAGAAGTGTGACCTCATATGCTCAAGAATCAGAGCTCGTTTTTTGTTTGTGTGCTCATTATCGAATAGAAAACAAAAAACAAAATAATTTAGAGCTGGAAAGAAAAAGGAAGAACACGGTATTCAAACAAAACCTCCAATATAATGGCTTTCTTGGCGCACAGCTCCCAAGAACTCAATTAGGAAAGAGTTAACAAAAAGGACGTATTTTGACAAAACCCTTTATCGAAATTGTTTCATAGGTACCGGGCAGAATACGCCCCGTTGAAACTGATTGTACGGAATTCAAGAATTGCAAAAAAAAATTCAAAAACATGAATCTGCAGCCTTGCAAGATCAACAATTCAAGTCTAAATGTATACTTTGGTTTCCATTCTGTGTCGTCACATGGTCATATGTCTTCCTCATGAATTCGAGCTAATTCAAAGGGAGGAATAACTCTAGAAATGCATTCTGCATTTCAAATATAGTTTTGTCAGGAAAAAACTTTCAATTGGAACTCTTCTAAAAAAACATTCGGAATGTGCAAGACACAAAGCTCCCAAGAAGAGGGTGAGAGCAAAAAAACAGGAACTTCCAGAAAATCTTTCCCTTCTTTTTAGGATTTTGAAACCTGTCAAAGCGAATTTCACATGTCTTCCCTCCATTTTCAATTTTTCATTTTGATGTCGTCAAATCTCTCATTACACGAATTGAAGCGTATGTTGACTGGCTCATTAGTCTCTTACTGAGTTATGTTAACTAGCAAAAGCTGAAGGAAACGAAGAAGAAGAGGGGAAGAGGAATGAAATAAACAAATGAGACAACATGGATTCGTGATGTTAGAATTTAGAAAAGAAAGGTTTTTTTAGTTTGTCCTTTACGAAAATATCATGAAGATTCAGTGTGTGTGCATCGGATAAAGAATGACTAAAAATGAAAAGAAAAATGGGAAAAAAAAGAAAGAAAATTGTGAGATTTAGAGACGCAGAATGAGAAAGAAATGAAGAAAAAGAAGACGTCGGGAACGATGAGGTTGAAGAGAAGAGAAGTCCTTTTAGGGTTTGCAAAGGAGCCTAAATTATGTGTCGAGTTTCCCGGGAAACTTTACGAAATCAGTGATTCAAATCTCAAGAAAAATGGAAGTGAGAATGATAGAGAAGAAAAGAAAAGAAATTGGCATTTCAAACTGGAAATATGATACTCAAGACGATGAAAAAAGTGTTCAGTTAAATGGAGCAGAAGGACATATGTTCTCATGGATCTTGAGTTTTTTGAAATAATGGGAGGGAGAATTGCCCCAGATGTCGAAAACGTGCAAAAAGAGAGGGCGGCAGAAGTTTTCAAAAACTGAATTTCGGATGGAAATTGGGAATTAGAGAGATTCGCGAACTCTTAGCTCAGAATTCTAATCATCTTAGAAAGCGCTTCCCAAAGAAAGATTTCCCAAAGAATATCCACAGTTCCAATGAGCTACAGTATCCACTCCAATAGCTATGAAGACTATCGTTTCACACAGGGAGAACAAATTGAACTTTGCAGGACTAGAAAATATTTCCGTTTTCATTTATTTGTACAACTTATTTAACAGACTTATTTGACCACCTGACAAGAACAGAATTGCAAAATTTCAGAAGAAAAACTCTGAAAAACTAGATATTAATAATAGAAAAAAAATGTTGAAAAAGAAGAAAGGGTTACTGTAATTTTCAGATCTGATTTCGCATCCTGGTGTCAAGGTTCGATTACTGTAAAATCGAAGAGTACCCTTAGCAAATACAGCTTGAATTCTGGCAACGATAAAAGACGTTCTTGGACTACGGTACACAGAAAAAAACCAATAAAAACAGAGAGATGTATCAAATTGAAGATGCCCTTCTATTAGAGAATTTCGTATCCGCCCCGTTCTAGAAACAGAATCAAAATGCTTGAATCCATCATCTTCAACCCATCAACCCCACTGGTCACTCCATCGTTTTTTTCCATCAAATCTTCCTCCAAAAAGCCAAGGTGAGCAAACACTTTTCTTCATTTCACTTAGTTTCTTTGATGTCACTCATCAATCGTTTTTACGTGTGTAATGCGTAAGAGAGAGCTTGATCCTCTCCACTTCATGAACATTTGTTCTAATATCTCTCTTTTCCCTTTACCCTCATGTTGCATTCGTATCTTTGTCTCACACACATCTGTGAGATTTTCACATCTGGATCATCTAGACTCTCGGGAGACAGAGCTTCAATTTTTCATAACTTTTTGAAAATGATCGAGAGATTCACTTTTTTCAAACTTTCCAATATTCAGTTCAGGAGAAGATAAGAATAAAGGAGGTATTTTACGATGGTAATTAAAAAATTTTTTTTAGGAACATAAAAATGAAATAGTAAAAAACATATTTATTGATAACGTTTAAGGGGTTTGACATGGCTGGTTTTTGAGATAAGGAGTCTTGAACAACAGAGTTTTCAAAAATAATTAGTGAGTGAGATACAAGAAAATTAGCGTAAACTTAGGAAGTTTTCAAATCGAAAAAACCTGAAATTTTGGAATTCTTTTTTTTGATGTGCTGTAAGTATGCTTCATGTTAGAAGTTTAGAAGTTTTGAGGTCTTCAAAAGTTCTTGTTATGTAGACCTAGCAGTCGGAATCCTCATTTTGAACTGTTCAAAACTTGGAATTACTCAGATTTTTTTGAGCTCCATAAACTCCCGGAAACTCCAAGTTTTGTAGTAGAAGAAGGAAGCAACCACACAATCGAATACACCTGAATGAAAACAGTTTTACAACACGAATCCATCAATTTCCGTACCTATTATCTATTCCATCATCATCTTCGTTACTTCCTCTCATCGATTCATATTCTCACCATCAATTACGTCATCGTGTTCACCCCTTTCTTCTTCCTTCTTCCTCCTCTCTTCCACCATACACAACACGTACTGGTCACCCATCACAGTCATTCTCTTCGTCCGCAGGTAACCCTTCAGTTAACCGGGCGGCAAGACTCTTTTCTCTATCTCTCTCGAATTCTTATACTCTCTTTATCCGAAGGTCATCGGCTCCTCCCCTCCTCAGGCCATCTTGTATTACCTACCCGCTCATCGCCGATTCATTCGTTTTTTCTTCTCATTTTGTGTCTGCGTCTCTTGATTCTTAACTCTATTTTCACATTTTCTTATCAAAATGACTGTATGTTTATCAATAACCTGTAGGAGGACCCATTTTTGTGAACCGGCATGGAAAACAATATCAACCGAAAACCATTTTTCATCATAGTCTTCGTCTTTTTCTTTCCTTTTCTTTTATTCCTTCTTACCTCGCAAATCATGTTCCGGTGCAATTGACGGTTTCAAGGTTTATGGTCATTTCCTGCCTTTTTCACTCCGACAAAATGACAGATGTTCAAATTTTACACTTGTTTCTTGCCTCTCTTTCTCTTCGTATTTCCATCACATTACGTTGGAAGGAGGAGAATCATCTTTTTGATGCCGGCCCGACCTCACTGAATAACACCTGTGACCCCACACGACCAGTGACACTTTCAATGAAGCTTCACTAATTTTTAGGTTCATTCTTTCAAGTAGAAAAGTACGATATGAGTTTTTTGAGATTCTGATAACTCTAATTCAGAGAAATAGTGGAGTTTCCAGATGTTTTCAAGGTTTCTGTCAAAAATTTTAAATTCAATTTTTGATTTTATTTTACTTAACATAGAGGATTTTTTTTTTTTGAAAAATAGTTTTTCGAAACTTGTTTTGGCTTTGAAACATTATCCGAATTCCATTGAGCTTCCAGAATTTTTTTTATTTTTTTCTCAACATTTTTGTACTTTTAAAGGCGCATGCAAGAAAATATTCATTGGCTTTCGACGCGGCCGTTCCGAAGTTTTATAAAAATCGGTTTCTTTTGCATTTCTAAGCACGATTTTACGGCTCGTTTTCATCATAGCTTTTCTTCGTCAGAAATTCGACACCTTTTTTCAATGTTTTGACGGTAAGAACCAGAAATCTGTGCTCACCGCGCAAGCACATTAGCTTCTCTTTTTCATCGTCAGTTGAAAAAAATCCGTCGGTGGCAAACCGTAATCATTGCCATCCGGCGGAAAGAAAAGATGACGAATAGCAAAAAAAAATACAATAATGTAAACCGTTAAACATTCATTGATAGAACATTCCGTCTGCGTCTCGAATATCTCTTTTCTCTGAACAGATTGTTGCACGTGTTGATAGAATTGAATCAGTACTGCTCTTCTTATTCGTCTTCCGTTGGAGAGTGTGTTGTTGTGTGTCAAAGAGCAGAAGAGGCACTTCTAGAACTCGATTATGGGGCGAAATGAAGTGAGGGGGTCCAATTGTTCATTCTATCTCAAATTGAACGACTTTTGCTCCTTTCGTTAACTCTCTTCACTTTTTTCCTTCAAATCTAGGAAAATGGGACCAAAAGATGAATCTTCACTTTTTTTTCACAAAAACATGCGTAAAAATGAATATACTGAACCTTTACTAATGCTGAAAGCTTCTGGTTCTCATCTAGAAGAAGAAGATCGTCATCTTTTTCCCTCATTGATGCTTGACTTCCTCCCGAGAAGAAGACAAAACTAAACTCGTTCTTGTTTGTGTTTCTTCTTTATTCAATCCCTCTTTCTTCCTCATTTCCATCGCTTACTTACACATTTTACTCAAAGTCAGCATTCTTTTCTCCAAAAATTAATTAATTATTTTCAGAAATCATGCAATAATGGTGATGGTGTCAGAACGAGAACAATTAGCCTGCCTTGTGCAGCAATGGAACGAAAATCGTCTCGATCTCTTTCATCTTTCGTATCCAACCGAAGAGCTCGAGGTGGAAGGCGTTATGAGATTCTATTTCCAGGTAACTTTTTCTTTATACTTTTTTTTGGCTTCATATACAATACCGAAGGAAGAAGAGTTGAGGAAAGAGACATAACACAAACACTCACATATATAAGTATATGTATAAAACTGATCGGCAAATATAGGGAAAAAAGAGAGAACGGACTGTGTTAAGCTTCTATGACCCGTATGGGAAAATAAGAAAGTTGAATTGAGAATAAGGGAAAGGACGTGTGAAAATGTTGGATGAGCTGTCGGCTTTCTTTTGAAGTTTGAAAGATAAATAGAAGAAAGTCATGAATTTTGATGATTATCAATTTGAGTTAAAGTTCATCACGGATAACTAAATAAACAAAAACAGGAAAATGAATGAACCTGAAACGAAAAACATGTACTCAATAATAATTTTTCAGGACGGCGGCGAGAAAGTGGTCACAAAATGCGTCCGTGTCTCATCAACAGCCACCACTCGAGCAGTAGTCGATGCTCTATCTGAAAAGTTTCTACCGGATTTGAAAATGCTCTCAAATGACACATTCTCATTATGGGAAGTTCGAGAGAATGGAGAAGAGCGGAAGTTAGGAGACGAGGAGAAACCACTCGTCGTTCAATTGCAATGGCATAAAGACGATACAGAAGGAAGGTTTTTGTTGAAGAAAGATAAAGCGGCACCTGTGACAATGATGGTATGTTTATGTGTTCCAAGCAACTTTCATTTTGATTTCATTATAGAATCAACAAGAAACCGACCAGAAAAACTCTCGATTCGCCAAAAAGAAGGACAAAGAGCCAAAGAAAAAGCACCAAAAAGAGTTTGGTAAGTAAAAATAATTTAAAAGTTTGTAACTCGTTTTAAACCAAACTATAGTTTCAGTACATGTAAATGGGGGACGAGAAGAAGCGCAATCGCAAGATGATATCTATAAACAAGTGCCATTCAACACATTCACTCGAACTATCTCGAATCCAGAAGCAGTTATGCGGAAGAGAAGAGAGAAGAAATTGGAGACAAAGTTGAAAGAAATGACATTCGGTTCGTTGAAAAGGGATCTGTAACTTTTTTGGAGAACAAACAATTTCCCGTGGCAACCTTGTAGAGAAAAAAACAATAAATGATCATTTCCGAAACCAAAGTTTCAAAAATATTGTCTAGAATATTTTGAACAACAAAAAGTTCTAATAAAAATTGCAAATAATTATTTTTAGGCGGAAGTCTAAAAGTGTACGGAGGAGAAATCGTCCCAACCCGTCCCTACGTTTCAATATTGGCCGAAATCAACGAAACAGCAGATAAAATATTGACGGCAGCACTAGAAAAGTATGGATTGGATCAAGAGAAGAATGAATATATTCTTGTAGAGGTACGTCTTTTACTCTCTGCGTCTCTTTTCTCCACCTACTGTATCGCGAACACAATAATAAAGTAAAGAATGTTGAAAAGAGAAGGGGGGACGAGAACCTACTGATTAAAAATATTGAAAAACGGAGAAGATGAAAATATACACCATATCGTTTTCGTTTTTCAAAACTTTTTTCACATCTTCTATATGGACAAAACGAATTGGAGGAGTGACTGATAGTATCACTTTCGTTTTCCAATTTTAAGTGTGTATCTGACGTCATCTGCGTCTCGTTATCTCTCTAACTGGAATAAGAGAGAATTTGAAAACCCCTTTGGGTCACTTGACGACCGAAGAGTGTGGGCACGTCTTCTAATTTTCTGTCTTGAATTCTGGAGATTTCTGAAACTGATACAATCCTTATTCTTCTTTTCGTTCCTCTCATGACTATATTCTGAGCATGCCTCTTTATCGACAAGATGCTAATAGTGCCTCGATCGACACAATCGATGAGCTATGTGAACTTCAATATGAAACTGAGCAACAACTTCAAAAACAGAAGGCTCAAGCAGAAGCGCTGCAAAGAAAACGGAGTAATTCTGGATTTGGAAAACGGCTCACTCGTCTGTTATCCTTTGAAAGAAGTCCTTCAACAGAGAAGAAAATTCAGAAGAATTTAGAAGAAGAAAAACCAAAAGCTGCAAGGATTTTGATCAATTCTTTGAGAAAATTCACTCATAGCAGATCTTCAGAGGTAGATTTTTCAAATCAGGAAGTGATCTGTAATAGATCATCTGTTCTTGTTTTGACTTGTTTTTTTTTATATTTGACCAATCCTTATTTTTGTTCCGTTCCGGAATGTTCATAGTTCTTTTTTTGAGGAATTAGTGAAACAAATTTGCTAATTTTCTAGTTTCCGCTAACGGGTCACATTCAACTTTTATCGTTTCGTTTCCTTCTCTTTCGAATTTTTCGAAAACAACGAGAAAAAAGTTTTGAAGTTCAACTTGAAAAGTTCTTTCGTCCCCTCCCTCCTTCTCTTTCACATTAAAACCCGCGCATTGACGACTGTCACAATTTGGGCTTGCAGGAACCCGTTTCGCAGGGTGATTCATTTGAGAAAGATGCAAAAATGTAAATAATTTGTGTTCTGAAGCAGTCAAGAAATTTTCAGGTGTCGAATGATGACGACAGAAAAAGTATGTCGGATCTCCGGGATATTGATGGGCGGCCTGTTGCACCGAACGAATGTCCATTATTCGATATGACGGCTCGTGGAAATGGAGAACATGGCTTTGAAACATTTCTAGCAATCAAAAGGAAACCACAGGATTATCAGTGAGTTTTAGAAATTGATGCAACAAAACTCAAACAGCAAATGTGCCATACATATGACCAACTTCTTCTCTTCCTAATCCCTTATTCCATAAACGTTTATAAACAAAATGACCTTCTCTTTTCTTTAGTCCAACTCATTGAAGTTATACAAATAGTCAAGTAGTTTTAACTTTCTGTTCATAACCACTTCTGTTCAAAAATTCATTAATTTGCAGAGTACCATCCACTTCAGTTGTTCCCACTTCGGTCACTCTTCCAATGTCTCCACTCTCATCGATTCCACCTCAAATCGTCAATCTCCCTGTGCTCATTGTTATGAATAATGGTATTTTTCTTAACATTCAAGAGTGAAAAAATACATAATTTACAGAAGGATTTTTGTCAACTCATCAAATAACATTACATGAAGGCCTCACAGAAGTGGGCAGTGACAGTCAAATGTCGAACTTCTCCCCGCATAATATTTATGTAAGTATTTTGAAAAATAGTTTCAAAGAAAACCAGAAACTTTTAGCTCGACGGCGATGACATCCGTGGTCGACACGCTGCGATCACTTTCATGGAAGGAGTGGTCACATTGACACCGTCGACTCGTGATGCTTATTTAGAGGTGAGACTTTTCCTCTCTTTTCTCCAAATTACTCTAATTCAATTAGCTTACCGTTGCGAAAAAATCCGTTCTCCCTTTTTCATTCTCTCGGAAAATCATCTATTGAATCTATGAATCCAGAATCTCGGTTACGGTAACACTTATATATATTTCGGTTGTTATTATTATTATTATTATATATTATATATGTCTATGAAACCACTTATCGTGACACAATTAGACACGCCTTTGGGTATATGTTTGTGTTTCCCTTTTTCTTCCTTCAATTCCATCCGAAAAAGCTTCTTCACGCACTCACTCACACACACTTATTTCATGTATACAGTCGTTTTTTAGTTTGCACTCATGCTTCTTGTCCACTTTCGTGTGTAGTTTTGATGGGCGGCCGCCCGATATTGTGAGCTTTGAAAAGCTCTCTTTTCGACTGGATTCCGCTTGTCCACACTTTTCCTTTTAGACTATGCTTGTAGGTTGACAGGTAGAGTTCTCACAAGATAGCTCCAGCTTGATCTATTCATTGTTAAATATGAATATATATTATGCATTCGGATCCTTTGTGCTCCAAAACCAATCGATGTATTCAAATGCCATACAACTATACAAACATGTTTAGATGAATCATTTTCAATGGTTTTATGTATGTGATGGCCCAGCTCTCATGCATATAGATTACATAGCAAGTGCAATGAGAATATCGAAAAAGAGCTTTCTTTTTTCAAAAACCACACAGAGAGTGCTAACAATCACCTGGTAACCAGAATCTGTGCCACTTCACCCGATTTGCCCTCTCTTCCGCGTCTTTTCCGCTTTGCCACTTTCCGCCCTCTTATGTCTACCTCCTTCAATTATCTGTTTACCTCTCTCGCCTCCTCACGTTTTCTCAAAAAGAGACTCATCATTGGTTTTTTGAAAGTTTTCTTGGCAATTTGGAGCTACCTATTCATAACATTTTCATGAAATCCTTCGATAAATCAAATGCCAAAACTATCCAAAATGACCTCAATTTACGAATGCTCATCCTTCTCGTCTCCGTATTAATTTCATGGTTGTCACCACATATATTGGATATTGGTTATTACATAATGCGAATTACCCGAAGAAGGACAACGAGTTCAGATTGGCACTTGTCCCTCTTTTTACCGTCTATCTCTTCTCCTTCTTCTTGTTCCTCTTCCATAAATAGTACTCTTATGTCATTCATTTCTTCCCTCCTCCATCACCAACACTCGAACGGAACCTCATGGACATTTCCGTACAGTACGCTGCTCCACTCTCTCTCTCCCTTTCACCTCTTATGCCCTTTTCTCGCAATATGGCTTCTCCAAATACAAATTATAACATCATCCCGATATGACTCGATGCTATACGAGACAGTTCTCACCTCCTCTTCTCTTCCGCGCGGAAACCGAGAAAGAGATGACTGTGGTGGTCATTGCGGCATTCCTTTTTCTTCAAAAGTCTCTCTTTCTTCATAGATATATCCATTTCGCTTTCTTCTAAAACGACGTTTACCGGCTTCTTCCTTCTTTCTTTTCATATTCTACCAACAAATCCCCCTCCGGGCTTCTTCCTTAAAACTTTGTGACAAAATTAGATTAGATTTTCTTTTTCTTTCCCAGTAGAACCTGATTTACACTCCTCTAAGCCATGAATATTTTTCTGTGTTGTTCATCCAACCGAAGTCATTTGGAAAAAAACCGAAGACTCGTCGGTTTTTAACGATGTTTCCCTTCTTCTTCTCCTTCTTGTTTCTTCTGAAGTCAGAATTCTATTCATCGTTTTCTACTTATAAGCTGTAATTATCTCTTGATAATCCCTTCCGCAACATTCTTGGCAATCGGCCAAGTGGTCTTTGCAACATTGTTGTTTCTCAAAACCGTCTCTTCTTCACAGACTTGTCTAAAATGAGAAATGACCTCGAGAATAAGATGGAAAACTCTTGTGTTTGTATAATCCGAAACAAACCGCCTAGCTGTTTTTTGCCTTCGTTTTGCCCTCCTCCCAATCGTTCCGATTCATTTTCTTGCCTCCACAAATGGAGTGTGCTGCTACTGGGGCTGTGTGAACAAGATTGGTCAGTAGTGAGACGACGGTTCGGCGCCTTTTTTGCCTCTACACTTTTCCAAAAAATTCTCGGATTGGGACTGTTGGGGGGGATCTCGCGCTGCTAACCGTCTAGACCTCTTTCTCTGACCATACCTGTGGCTATTTTTCTGCATTCACCCAGCAGCATTACGGCGCCTCGTTCCCCTAACATACACACACATTGTTGGTTTTTTGTATTACGACTCAAAACGACCGCTTTCTCTCAATCCGCACAATTCGTTCGCGGATTCACACTTTTACCCAGAGAGAGAGAGAGAGAGAGAGAGTCGTTTCTGTGTTTTCATAATAAATATATTCATATGACTAGTTTTTATGTTCCCTCCGGCTATTCTAGAATTCGTATTCTACATTATTTGTGTTTTGAACGATTACCTTAAGTCTTTTTTTGATTCCATTTAGAATATTACCCTAATTTCAACACTTGTACTTGCAAGAAGTTTACGGATCTAACACCAAGTTTGACGTTTATTGTGTTGTACTCTCGAACTCTTAGGTTTTCTCTAGATTTCATGTCGTTTAAAACAACACATATTTTTACATGGTTTACTGCTCACACCCAAAACATAATTCATAATAGAGAGACGTAGAAAGACAATATTGTATGATAATTCTCATTAGTTTCAAGTACTCCAACCGTCTTCATAATATTTAGGGAGTGCCCTACAAATAAAAGTTTCCGGAAACCTTTCCATACAGTCCATTCAGTGTCATTATCACCCACTTTACATCTCATTCGTGGTTTTATGGGGTTCTCTCGTTGGCCGATCCACCCGTCTTTCCGTCTAGTTGTTTTATTACTTTCATTGTAGATATTGCGGTCAGTACGGTATTAGATTGTACTAACTTTAGGTTTTTAGGCGAAGAATGAAGAGGATTAAGACTTTTCACTTGGAACTCCATAAAATCTGGGGAGTTTCTAGAGAAGGACGAGAAGAAACCATGTGGAAACCAAAGTTCCGTTATAATAATTAAGTAGAAATGTTCTATTTTTTTCTACAAAAAGTCAGAACATGTTTGCCTCCTCAATTAATTGGCATTCTCTCATTTATCCTCCACATTCCTTTCCCATTTTCGCCTTCTCCTTATGCATTTTTTGCATTTCTCTCGGCTTTTCTTTATGACTGGCCGCAAAGAAACGGCGGTAGCCCTCCCCTAGTGGTGGTGGTCAGCTGTATAATATCGGAATCCCCGATCAATTTCTTCGAGACACATTCACCCTGTCATGTTCTCTCCGATTTTTCTTTATCTGAGTCTCTCAATATTTCCGAAATATTTTTCTTCTGAATTTTGAGAAATGACGACATCTTCATTTTGAGAAGAGGCAACCGATTTCGAATCTAGATTATTCGTTCTTGTGTGAAATAATTTAGGAATTCCAACTGTGATTTCTTTTTTTTTTCATCCATTTTCGACGAAAATCTATAATTTTCATTCTCAATATTGTTTAAATTTCAGGTGAACGGCCAACCACTGATGCAGACTGAGATCCTGCGAGACGGTGACACAATACGAATCGGAGCCGATCATTTGTTCAAATTCAGCACAAACCCACAGAACAGCAATCAGCGACATTTTCAACAGCAGACTTATCCGGAAATGGTAAATTTTTTTTGAATCCGTGATTAGAAATTTTGAGATTTTTAGTTTTCAAACCACACTTGGTTTCTGAAAAATTTGTACTTTGGCAGAATAAAAGCCAATAACTTTCTTATACCTAAGCTAAAAATTACAGTATGATGCTTTAAATTTAGAGCAAATTCATGAAAGATTAGAAAGTGATCCAAAAAAAAAATCAAATCTTATTTCAAAAACTGAAACCGATTTCTTGAAAACCCAAAAAAAAAATTTTTTCCAAACGCAGCACCTCTTTTTGTAATCATTCGCCCTCTTTCTTTAAGTATTTGACCAAAGTGTGACTCATCTACACTCATATTCATCTATGAATTCCTCCATTTTTCCCTCCCACCTGCCGATTTTCCTTTTTCATTTCTTCAATTTTACAGGTTGATTCACGTGCTTCAACTGCCAGGTGTGCACCATCGGATTACTGTAGTCTGCCGTTGAACGGAAACCAGAACGGTGGTCACAACGACTACTATCCACCCAGGTGCGTTCTTTTTTGAAACTTTGAATCAGAATATACAAAAAAGTGTTCCTGGAGCCATCTGTCTTCTCTTCTCTCTTTTACACAACAATATGGAGATTGTAGTAGAAGTGGAGGGAGGAGAAGAAGACCCATATATCAAATATATGCAGAAAAGTACAGAAGAAGAGAAGGACAGCAAACAGTAATATGCAAAATGAAGCCGTGTTTTCACACTTTTCTCTCTTCTCCTAATGCTTTAAATTCGTACTTTTTTGTTCTTCTCCGCTTCATTTTTAGTTCTAAAAAGTTCTAAATTCACATCCCTCCTCTGCCTCTACATCAAAACTTCCTTTCCACCATTCTGAACTCTTTCTTTTTTGGGACACACACACAAATTATAAGCTTTTGAACGAGAGAGTTGGAGGGAAACCACCAATAATTTCTGCTTCCTTTGTCATGTTCTTCCTTCTTCTTCGTCTTCTTTTGAAGCTTCAAAAACTTCTTGTCAATATTTTTTTTATTTTCAAAAATCGTTATTTTTCTTCCCTAGGACTCCTCCTTTACTACAAAAAAAGAAAAGTTTATGAGATTCTTGCCCTTCTTCTGTCCCATTTCCCGTACTTGTCTTTTCCTGCTTTTCCCTATTTGATTCTTTTTTGTTTTACTCCTCTCGCACTCCATCATCATCATAGTCATCAACATCAAAAGTGTGTCTGTTTCATATCTGGTAGATGCAGTTTTCTGATGTTTTTGTTTCAATTTGACACAACAATGACTTATGTATTATTGCACTCCATTTCCTCTTTCCGAAAAAAGGTGTATAGCTATTATTGGGAGAAAAAGTCACCTCTTTATTTGACCCACACTGAATTATTCATTCTCGAAAAGAGAAAGAATAATGGAAGAAGCTCCGCCTACTTGGAGAGAAAGAATGGAAGAATTCAGAATATTTTAGAAATAGAAATTCAAATTAGCTCTCGCTTTTCTAATCACCATTGTCCTCCCGTTATCTCCCCCTTACCAATTAGCATATCAGTCTCTCATACTCCTATTCTCTCTTTCTCATTTTTTATTCAATCACACAATTTACGATGCCGACAACCGATGAGAGCACAAAAGAGCATCTATAATAAAATGGGAAAAAACATGACCCATCAAACGGGGTGGACTCTTATTCAAAAGGTAATATAACCACTCCCCCCATTTCTCCTTTTTTCTCTCTTTCCTGCGTCCCGATGATTTTCGAATATTTTATGTTTGGAATTTATTGCTCTTCGTTCGATCGGCCTCTCCCTTCTCTTCCTCTTTCTATCATTGTATGATTACGACTATTTCTCGATCCTCTCGTTTTTCTTGCTGATAATAATCGGTTTCCTGGTTTTTTTGGCATTGGTTTACCGCCAAGGGGAAAGCTGAAAAAAACAGCTGGGTCGCCTAGGAGAGAAATGAGTAAATTGAATAGGTTTTGTTTTTCCCTTTTCTGGGAATTAGGAGAACAGAGATCAGTCTTTTTCAAAATTTAGAATGGAAACAAAATTCATTCATTTTGAACACGGGAAGACCCATTTCAGGAGTTACTGTACAAAATACAAAAATTAGTATTATTCATGCTTTCGAAACTTCTGAAATGTCAGTTTCCGATGATTCATTTCTCTTCTCCTTGCCGCTACACTTGACTAGTTCACAAATATTCCGATAACCTCCATTTCCATCCAAGAACTTCTTTTTCTTTTTTCTTTTTTTGAATAATCGATAGAAAGTGTTGCCAGTGACTATTTAAATGATAACGACATAGATGGAGAGAGAGGGAGAGTAATGTAAATATATGAAAGAGACCGTCTCCCTCACCTCCACTGACTCATCATTTATCAACCTTTCCTAAAATATTTCTGTGTGCATTCATCCTTTTTTTTCGAAAATGTGTTTTCTTTGATCCTAGTTTTTTTAAAACTCTTTTTTCTCTCTACCTCTCATTCTCTTTCTGAGTGACAAGTATGATCATAGGCTTTTCGATGGATCGCTAGCCGCAAATTTTTATTTGCTTTTTTCGGTGTACAAAAAGAGGGGGAGGGGGGGGGGGAAGTCTTGTTGTGTTGATTCTCCTGTCTTTGTGGGTGGTAAAATATAGGTTTCGAGGCAAAAAATATATGTGTGTCCGAACAACAAGAGAGAGGGAGAGATAGGTGTGAAGAAAAATGAGATGAAAAACGAATACAGGTCGTATGGAATGGACTGAAACTAATCTGTTTTTTTTGACAAGTTGCAAAGTTTTTTCAGTTTTGTTTTTTTCAAAACTGACTTTTTTGATCTTAGTGAACCCAAAGTTCATAATTTCAATTCTGGCTTACTTGTCCAAATCTGGGTCACCAAAGTTAAAATTGTTGCAAAACTATACTTTCCAACTATCTAAAACACAATTCTCATTTTACCGCACTATATCTTCAACTCATACTCTTCTCCCCTCTATATCTATACAAAAACCTAAAATCGAAAACCAGATGCGTCGTTACAATTCGGAGTCTCGTCTACAAACGGAGACCACATTTGGGGTCTCTCCAGCCCCACCTCCATCACCATATTCCCCATATCAGCCATCTCGACCTGCACCAGCTGCTCGATTACTCTATCATCGAAGAGCCGCCTCAACTGACCAGGAGCCAGTTTCCACTGCACCTGTTCCTCGACCACGTCGTGTCACATTTTCACAGCCGGTTGACTCGAAACCTCCCATTCCAATACCGGTCACTCGTGTTAATACGGCACAAAAATCTAACTTCAGTGCTAGTCAACTCAAAAATCTGTAAGATGTTTAGATGGCTTCAGGACACATTCCAAAATAAAACATTTCAAAAATTTCCCCGAACAATTGTCTGAATTTTATTTTTCAGCATTTCCGGTTCCTCAGTCTCCTCATCTCGACAAGAAGACCTCATGATGCATTCCAATAACAGTGAGAATTCTTTTAATCCAAAATTTTAAAAAATTTAAAAAATTTTCAGATATCTTGCCACCCTACTCGACATCCAGCGGTTTCTCTTCAAAAATGGCACAAGAACCCATCCAAATTCCCCTTTCAATTCAAATTGGAGACTATAATGTTTGGGATTTCCTAGCAGAAGTAATGTCAAATCGAGCAGCCTCCTCATCAGAAATGTCATCGTTCCGTCTCTCACCAGCCTATTCTTTATATCTGGCACTTCGATTCTTCCATGCACACAATAAACCATATTCGGTGCAGTTCTTCTCAAGGATTGAGTCGAATTTCAAACAGATTGCACAGGAATGTAACTCAAAAGACGATCTGATATTCTGGCTTGCAAATGCTTCAGAATTCAATCATCTCGTCGAAAGAGACACTGAACTCAAAGCATCTCGATATGGAAAAGTGTCAATTGAAATTGAACGAATATTCCGACGACTTGTTCATGTTCTCAGAGGAGTCATCCGACCAGCAGCCCGTGCTCTTCTGGATATCCATCTGAATGATCATGATGCAACTGGAGAAATCGTTCGTCTTCTGGATTCCACAATGAGACAAGCTAGAATTTGTGGATTGAATGCTGCTCTCACTATCCAATTGTGTGGACATCTTCTTCATATGGTCAATGCATTTGTATTCAATACTTTAGTCTCCGTTGAGAAACCAGGAGCACATTTGACTACTCGCCTTGGAAAGTGTCTTCAATACCGTGTCGAATCAATTCATCGATTCTGTGAAAGAATGGGAGTCGAATTGGCAGCCGAATGTCATTTGGATAGAACTCGTCAGGCTGCAAATTTATTGGCTGCTCAGAAGAATGACGTGGCAACTCTGGGATCTACGTGTTATAAATTGAATAGTCTTCAAGTTGTGCATCTGTTGTCTGGATTTCAACCAGAGAATGGAGAGATTCCGTGTGACGATGACATCATTCATAGAATCTGTCATTTGGCTGAAAAACAAGCAGATGTACTGACTTTAGAAGATGGACAACGGAATACTCTTGAAGAGAATGAAGATTTGAGTCTTCCATTCCTAATACCTCAAGACGGATATTTCATCGAACAATTCAAGACAGTTCCAGAAGGATTACATCAATACTTACTTCAATTACAACACAGAAGACTCTGTCACAGTGTCTCCCTGTCTCCATCTCAATCAAATCCACATCCATCTATGACCACTTCAATGCATGCAATGCACATTGGCGCCGGAGATTCTGCTCAAAACCACCATCAAACTCATTACCAGCATCATCAACAAACCCAGCAACCGATTGTTCGAAGTGTGTCACAAACTACACTTACCAGTATACCAACCACTCAATTCGTGAGTTTTTGATATTATGTTTTGCATATAAATTAATCAAAAGGATAATTTTTCAGGGTGACAGCTTCGGAAGTGCCGCGTCTGCTACCATTTCAAAAGTGACACTGAGAAAGAATGGAGGTGGAATTGGCTTGAGTATCGTAGCTGCTCAGGTAAATTCAGTTAAAATAAAGTCTCCAATGCTGACTTCCCCATCTTCATGTTCCTGTTTACCATCTAGAATTGTTGATTAAAACAACATATTTGATCTCTGGATTAGCCACCCCTCTCTTACGAAAGAAGCCCTAATATCCTCCCAAATTGAAGCTAATAATTAGATGCAACTAGGAGAACCTGGGATTAGATCTAATAATTGGCATCAGTTATTCATTATGTCCTCATTCTTCGTATAGTAAACTCAAACAGATTTCCGGGTGGCGGCCGTTTTTCATAGTTTTTCCTTTTTGAAGGATAGATTTTTATCTTTTGTTTTATCTATCTAACCACCTCCTTTCCTCCCAAAAAACTATACATATTTTTCTGTTTTCCAACAAACTTATTATTTCAAAAAGTATGGTTTTGATTGGTGTTTATCAGGTCTGAATTTATAATTTTTATTTATAAGAAATGCTGACAATTTCCAATTTTTCTAGGGAGTTGGAGAAAGTCAAATGGGAATCTATGTGAAGAAAGTAGTCGAAGGAACACCGGCTTCACAAGACGGACGACTAGAGACTGGAGATCAACTTTTGAGTGTCAATGGACGTTCGTTGATTGGAATTTCACAGGAAGAGTAAGTCAAAAACTACCGTAATCCTTATTATTTTCTAATTTTCAGTGCCGCCCGTCTCATGACTCAAAGTGGAAATGAAGTTCATTTTGAAGTGAGGAAAGGTGCCGCTCATCGAAACGGACTCAGTAATTGGCTGGGACCACAAACCCCGACTACCTCAACTATCAATGGTCATTTTGTCGCTCCATCCCCATCTACCGTACCACCATCTCAATATCCACCGAGTTATTCCAATGTCAGTCGAAATGGATCTTATGATTCTGCTCCTCCACCTGGATATAATCAAAGATTCAATCAGCCGAATGGACAAGCTTCCGGAAGAAATAGTGCTTTTGTGGCTCCTCTTTCGAATTCCTCTTCAAATGCGTCAAGTAGTCATTTACAACAACACTATGCACATCATAACATGCATCATGGAATGATGACGGCTCAGAATGGAGATCCGAATGCCAATAAACATTATAGAAGTTCTTCGACCAGTGATTTGCAGCAGGATGTAAGTTGCTTCACCTAAAGAACATTCTCTTATTTTCAACATTTTCAGCCAAACGCCTCATTCTCTCAATCCTCGATGACTGGCAGTGCTCGTAGTTCACTCTTCGATAAGCTCCCATCCCATTACCGTCATTCCACTCGTCCTACAGTAATCCAGCCAACACGACCTGGAGCACAATCACCATCTGCTCTCCGGAAAGGCGCTCCATCGCCAGTCAATGTCTCTACATCCAGCAACTTGTATAGGCCGACATCCGCTTCAAATTTGTTTGCTCCACCCAGGAATTCTGGAGGTCTAGTTGGATATTCAAGTAATGCAGCTAGAGAGTCTACACAGGATATTCATAGAGCGGTAAGTATGAATGAATGAAAGTGTGTGCTGTATTTGCAGTGATTACTTCTTTTGCTCCTTTCCAACTTATTGATTTTTCTTCTCTCCTAACCCCAGTTTGTTTAGCTCAACGACTTGGAACTCAATTCTCCATTGGCTCGATCCACACCGAATCATGATGAGAGTTACAACAACAACAACAGTAGTTATCGGATACCACCTACCGTATCCTCCTCCTCCAACTATGCTCCTCTTCATTCAATTCGACCTGCTAGCATGTACGGATACAATAGTCCGTCCTCTTCATCAACTGCAACTGGAACTACCGTAATACCAACTGCATTGGGAGTTTCGAGTAGAAATAATACGTCATCAAACTTCTCACCATCTTCTTCTTCCTCTAATACCTCACCGCGTGTGAATGTGACATTGGGTGGAGCTGTCAACAGCTCTTCGAGATCTCATAATAATAATAATATGTTCGGATCTAATTCTTCACAGGAACCAGCCATCGTTCGGCCTGTTGATCTGAATATGCCGAAAGCAGTGCCTGCATCGATTAAAGGAGCCGTTCCGACTGCTATCACTCAGGTTTGTTTTTTTTTTAACTATTGGGTTATCAAAGATGACGAAAAAGTAATTTTATGGTACAGTTTTAGAATAGTTTCGAAGTTTTCTTATTTTATTGTTCTCAAAATATAGAAAAAGAACGTGCATTGAAAAGCGCGACATAGTTGCAAAATCTCATGCCGCAGGCTTGCAAAGGGGCGGGGCCCCGTAAATCGACATTTAAAAAAACACAAGAAAAAAAGAAATGCTTTTCAATAACAACCAAAATTAATTCTATCGAAGCTCAATATTCTGTTTTCTAGTTTACTTTCGCTTCTTTGGTTTTAACAATCTTCAATCCGATAATTAATCTAGCTTCCATCATAACTGACATTTTCAGGCGCTACAACTGAAACAGAACGGCGGTGGACCAGTTCTTCGACAGATCCGACCAACTTCCGGATTACGAGAACGTCTTCAAGATGCCGATATTCGAAATCTTGAGAAAACAAACACAGCCCTCATGAGTTATGAGGCAGTGAATGAAGAATTGGATCGACTCGACACAAAAGGAACCACAATGACAGATGAAGAACAACAGAGATATCGAGAACTGTTACAAGCTGTCGCAGAACAGAGTAGAGCCAGAAAACTGTTATCTGAACGGACATCTCATCAAGAAATCCGTGATATTCCGATTCAAGTTCAAAAAGAACAATATCGATCGGAAAGTCGGCGGACGGAAACAATGATTGACGACGTTCCACATTCGAGTTCAAGTGTTGAGAATGTGTCACCAGTTAGTCCACCGGAGAGTCGAAAAGTACAATTTATTGATGAAGTTGTACAGTATCAGACACCCACCACTAATCATACAGCCACATTCTTCACTGATGATGTTCCAGTTCTTGATTCACCAGGGGTAAGTGGAAGCGCTTAGAAGCATAGAGAATTAGTTTCGATGAACTTTTATTTGAAAAAGAATGAAGCAAGCGCATAAATTACGTTTAATCAGTTTCTTTAACGCTTGGTTAACAAACTGTTTAACGCAGAAAAGTACAATGATTCCCGCCCCAAACACAGTTTTTCGAAATCGAACTTTACAAAAAAACTATGCTTTTTGAGAAACCTGATGATAAAATTGAAATGACTATTGTTTGATTCCAATGTTCCCATTTTCCAGATCGTCGGGACCAACGAAATCTACCGAGATCCACGTCAACGTCGTCTCAATGAACTCCAAGATCGAAACAAGAATTCCGGAAACGGTGCCGACGGAGCGAAACTTGATTTCCGTGACAAACAACGTCTATTCGCTCGACAAATCGGTGAGGAATCAGTTCCACGTCAACGAATGGACGTGAGTAGTGCACAGAGACTAATTGAGACTGATCTCGTCGCCGCAACTTCACCAGCCACTCATCAAAAGCCATAATTTCTTTTTCTTTTAATTCTGAATTTCTCTCAAAAAACAAAAAACTGCAATTAATTTACAAACCAATGCTCTCTAGAAATGATTTATTGTTTACTGTACACTTTCAAATCATCCGCCCACTTCTTTCTCTCATCGCTCACTAATCGGTTATTATGTATTATTTTCTTCGCTGTTCTTTCTCTATTCTTCCCGTTTGTTTTTATCTATCACTGAAAAATATTTGCATTTTATATCAGAGTAAAATCAAAAAAAGTTTATATTTCTATAATTCGTGTCCCATCGTTTCCTGCCCTACCACACCAATATTACCATGTTCATTTCCCCTCGCCTCGCCCCCGCCAAACACATCCTTGGACCTAAAAACTCGCATTAATTCCATTTTTCCGAAAGATAAAAAGATTAGTATGTTGTTTTTCTCTCTCCCTCATAAGATAACAGTGATAACCTGAACCGAAAAAGATCAAACGAATCATTTCGGAAAAGGGAAAATGCTAACGAAAAAGAATGTTTTGAATCGAAAAGGTGATCGTGTTTATCATCAATTAACAAAAGAAAAATGAAAGCAATGCGGATTTTTAAGGAAGAAAAAAAGATCAAAAGAAAATTCGATGAACGCAATGATCTTAGAATTTTCTATCAAATGGAATTGATTCACTGATCATTAGTTTGCTAATTCGGAGAAGTTTTAGTTCTATCATTTACAGTAACCCATTTAGAGCTGAAATATGCAATCGATGTTTCAAAAATCAACCCTGATCACGTATGTATGGACCCAGAAGTTCTGGATGAAAGTTGATTTACGGGCAGAACTTGAAGAAACTAGATACCGTACCCCCAAAGATCTAAATCAAACTATTTTCAACTTTTTAAACACGCCAAGCTCACAATAGAGTTTTTTTTAGGCTGTTTGGATCCTCAAATTTTAGCTTATTACACCTTGTTCAGAGCAGTATATCGGTTGTCTTCAAAGTTAATGTGGCCAAACTAAAAAAAATAATTGTAAGTTCGTTCTGTACTTTTTATCAAATTTTTGTATCGTGTAAAATTGTTTTGAAACTAAAGTTTAGTCGGGTAGTTTCCGATACCTTGACTAAAAATCATGATATGACGCTCCAAACAGAGGGGGCACTTCTATTAGAGTACTTATGATAGGTTTCATTTAACGACAGGTTGGTGAATCAAAAAGTATTTCTGTCCGATTGTGATGAAACATTCCCAATAAATGTGCACTTTATTGAATCGTGATAATTCAGACTGGCTTCCTGGACTTGAGTTTCATTCGTTTCAATATCTTTCGGAACTTGATCAGTAGGTACAGTAATCTCCAACACTTAGAGTTTTGGGAAGCTTGAGACGTGACGCTGAAATTTCTAATCCAGAACTTTTTTCAATAATGTGTTGGATGCGTTTCTCAGGTACTGCTCAGATCATGCAGTACTTTACCTCCCTCTATTTTTGGTTTTACGGTAATCTCTTCTATATACTAAAGGAATAGCTCCGTGTGTCTGTCTGTGCCGCACTTATCACTGAATAACTTTTGAACCCCTCGACCGTTTTCTACCATATTTGGCATGTGGTCATGGGTCACCGAGCGCTTCAATTCTTCAAAGTTTGGGGCACGGATTACTGTAAGATTACGGTAGCTACAGTAACCAGATAACTCAACAATAGCTAGAAAACAGGGTCGAAGTGCTCAGAATTGTTCCATTTTTTGAATGTACTACCTAAGGGACCCCAATAGTACACCAGCAAATAATGGTGGAGATTCCTTCAGGATTACCGTAGTTACGGTACTCCAAAAACTCAACTGGCAAGCTCTGGATGGATAACCTTCCAGAACATTATCCTTCTTTACAGAAACTTCTAAAAACTTCCATAACTTCCTGAAACTTCTAGAATCTTCCAGAGCTTCCAGAAACTTCTAGAATCTTCCAGAAACGTCAAAACATTTGATCATTTTGGCGGGAATTCAAATAAGCAACATTTTTGGAACTTCAGAAAAAGGCTTAGGGCGCATCACTCACCCAACGATTGAATATAGTTTTGAGTGTGTAAATTAACCCCCCATTGAGGAGCGGAGCGACGAACAAAAAGGAGGTGAGCCGCCGTAGGCGGCGCCACCGACTGGTTCGATACTGTTACTGCAGCCCTCTTCAAAATTTCCATCACGGAGATTCCAATTCAAAACATAGAAAATCAGAATGTTTCATCGGATCTTTGTGTTTTATTCTTCTTTCTTTTCCTCCGAATTCATTCTCTTCTGAAGTCCTCGATCATCTTCAGAAGGCGTCGGGAATCGAAAGGAGTCACATTTTCTATGATTTCGTCACGGGATCCATTGAGATTATATCCTTCTTTTGCAAACCCTTTTTTCGTTTTTTTTTGATTAATCAGAAGAATCGAGAAGATGTTTCTACCGTAATCCAGAGATTCCGAAGAGAGAGAGAGAGAGTAAGAGAGAAAAAGAGAGTGCAGAGAAAGAGAGGAGGATCGAACTGGGTGCATTTTGATACACTTTTTCATCTGATTCCCCCTTCTCGGATTTCTTGATTTTAACCTGTTCATCAATAAGCTTTTGTCTTTCTCTCTTCACAATTCGAATTCAATAAAACAGGTATTCGTTTCTCTTCTCTCAATCCAATATAGGTCACTCATTCCCTGTTATCTTTCGGTGTTTCCTTTTGGTTTTGGATAAAATATATTCCCTCTCTTTCACCTCCTTCTTCCGATCAGAATTCTCTTCTGATTGATCGTTCATCGACCAATGACGTTTTCATTTTCCCCTTTTGTCTAAAATTAGACAGACCGTCGATTTTGTAATTAATTTGCACTTTTTCTGATGGGATTCTGAATTCTCTTCTCTCCTCCATTAATCTCATTTCCATCGAATTCAAACCGTATTCTATTCCATTTGAAAGATCAACATCAAAATAGGCTCCGCCCACTCTCCTCCCCTTTTTTCACGTCCTTCATTATCTGAATTCGTTGCTTTTTGTTCCCGAATTGACCTCATCTTTTTGATCTTTTCTTTTCTTGTCTTCTCTTCTTTTTCTTTTCACAGGTGCAAATATAATTCTATACCAGGGAGAAGATTTCAAAGTAGCTGTTTGATGACCTTGTGTTTTGTTTCTCAATTGATCTCGTGTGATTTTTTCTTCGGGTTACTGTATTCAGGCCAATTGGGAAGCACACATCGCCTCTATTGAACTCTTCATTATTCTTAATTTCTGGAACGTTTATTCAGTATAGTCGTTATGAGATCTATAATAAGTCTCCTCTAAAAGAGACTGATGTTCTGTAGTATCGTAATGCCAAAACGAAACAATTTGTACGTCTACAATAGCTTACGGATCCAAAAAAAAATCAAAACTCCCACAGATTTTTCCCTTACAATGTTTCAAGTTTTACTGCTCCAAATTCAATAGAAAGAGCAATGAACAATTGGGAATCATCCCATGACTACTTGGACATTGAATCAGAAAGTTATAACATATAAAACTGGCTGAAAATGAGCAAAAATGCTCCCCAGGTGTTTTGGACATTTTTTTACAAGATTATTTCTTGATGGAATTTTCAAAATGTATTAATGAACATTTCTTCAGTTGATTACTTTTTGAAAACTCTAAAGGCAACTGAGATATACTGCTCTAAACATGTCGTATTCCTCCATTATGAGGTTTCGGAATTCTTGGAGTCCCGAATGTGTTTTTACACCACATTATAATTCGTATCCTATTTTTCACTCTTCTTTTAAAAACCTATCTGCTCAACTTCCTATCACACTCTCACTCACAATTCCCATTCCAGACCGCCCATTTGATCGTCTCCCCACCGTCTACAGTATCTCGGGCCCTCGTGCCACGTCATTGAGATATTGGAAGAAAACGAACAAAACGATAGAAAAGTACAGTATGCGATGCATTAAATGTTTGGACGAATTGCAGTTCCGCGCGTAAAACTTTCTGATTTTTTACTTTTATTCACTTTCATTGTTCTTGCACAAGGTATGCTCTATTCAGAAGTCTTGATCAGAAATCTAAATTCAATTTTTGCAGGTCATTCTCGAGAAGAAGAAGATAAGAGTTCAGAGGAAGTTCCACGTGGATTGTATCACTTCAGTGACACAGATAGAGATATCGAAACGAGTTTCAAGATTCCGGATTTCGAGGCAGTGAGCTGAAATTAAAGTTTCAGAGGGAATAATAGGGGTAAATTTCAGTTGGATCCAATTAAAGTGGCTTCTGATTTGATGTCATCTGCAATGAAAGTGGATACTAAAAGGAAGACATTGGCGGGAATTCAAATGCCGTTTTCATTGACAGGAAGGCCAATGAGTTTACAGGTAGGTATAAGAAAGTCTCTAATAAAAGGGCATTACCAACTTGTAGCCCTAGCAAATTGTTATAGCTTAATTCTTTGAAATACAAATAAAAAAGTGTTACCGAAGTTGTTTATTCAAAATATAAATATTCCAATTTAGAATACCTTCCTTTCCAATTTGCTCTTCCACTTGACCGGTCCTTTGATTTCAAAACAGTAGAGAGTATCCAAAACAGCAAAGTAATAATTATCCAAATAATACCAAGTATCATGATGAGCAAAACAAAGAAATGAGCTAAAAACTTCTCCTGAAATTTGAGACCACTTCCAAAAAACTTCAAAAAAGGGTGAGGCCCCGCCCTTTTGATAAGGATGTATGTGAGAAGCATCAACAAACCAAATTCAAATTTCCAGATTAATGGAGAATCTCATGATGCAGTTAGTCTAGTGGATGACCCAAAGAAAAAAGAAGCAACACCTCCTCCAATCAGAAGATCCGATATGAATCCAGAGTCACGGAAGGCGTTTCTGAGAGCACGTCAAGTATGCTTGGAGCAGTCTGCTGACTCATGTGATGAGGCTCTTGACACGTTTCATCGTGTTAGATATGGAAAATCATTGTTAGGAGAAGGAGATGAGAATGGAGAAGGAGGAGATAATGAACAATATCGAAGTATTATTGAGAGAAGATTAAAGGAGGCTGAAAAGGTGAGACTAGTCATTGAAACTAGCCGTACAGAAAAGTTTTGGGATGCCCAAGTTAGTTAAAATACCGTAAATCCTGTACTTCATACACACCCAGTACTGTATGTTCGAAGCAGTATATCTCGGTTACCTTTGAAGCTATGAAAAAGTTGTCAACTGAAGAAATTTTGAGCATATAATTTTAAACATTTTAATAGTTGAAAATTTTTTGATTGCATTCCAGACAACCGAGATATGCTGCTTTGAACATACAGTACTAAATAGACCCCTATTACCGGATTCAAGGTACGTAATTTACTGTAAGATATGGTGTATCCAGTCAGCTTACCATGTTTCATAAAGAATGCCATTTTGAAGTTGAACTTACCTTTCACGTTAGTTTGGTGCTAGAAAAAAAGAAAGCCCGCTTTTGCCCAAGAGATTTCGTAACAAAAAAAAGCAGTGTGGTGAATTTAGGTTTAGAAAACTTTACTAATGTCCTATCAATTTTCCATTGACTTCTAAATCTCTTAGCTGTTTTCAGATATCCCCATCAACATCATACTCTTCACCTTCATCCTCCAAAGAATCCATCTCATCCTCAGAACCATACCATTCTGGATCTCACGAAGAAGAAAGTGACGATGAATCAGAAGATGAACCAGAAGAAGTAGTCAGAATAGAGAGTTCATCAAAGAAATCAACATCGAATCATCGTTTTTCTCATATCACATTACCAAAATATCATGACAAAGCAAACAGTTTTCTGAGAGATATCAATGACTAGTCACCCATTTTCTTCTTTTTTTGTTTTTAGTTGCTCCTAGATTTTAATAATAATAAATAAAAAGTACAAATAGTCGTTTATTCATGAAATTCAGAGGGTATATTTGGTGGTTACTGTACTCATTGGTCGTTCCTGGTAGGTATTTCCATTGGAGATTATGAAAATGTTCACCTAGAAGATTATCGATTGAATTGAAAATGGAAAACAACGTATACCTTTGTGTAGAGACGTTCCAATGGCCACTCGTTGAATGATCTCTTCCAGATTACCTTTGCCATCATGCTTGAATCCTGGAAGCAGAGAAGTTTTTCGGCGCCTTCTAGATATAATGAATTCCTTGCAGAATTGTGAAAAGCTTTCATTTCGCATTAAAGGCGCAGCATGGGTCTCGCCACGAAGAATCTCGTACTGTAATACTAACCGCGAATAGTTACACCCAGTACTTTATTTTCAGGGCAGCATATCTCACTTGTCTTCAGAGTTGCAAAAATGTTTTCAACTGATAAAATACTGCAAATGCATTGATAAACATTTCTTTAGTTGACCACATTTTGACAACTTTAACGACAATCGCTATACTGCTCTGAACAATACAGTATCTCATAGAAAGTTTGCACATTGGTGAGACTATACGGACCCCGCCCATGCTCCCCCACAAACCTTTGCAGTCTTGGGATCAATATGATCCGGTAATCTGAGACATTCCACAGCCACTTTGATCCTTTTCTGAGTATATTCTACAATCGATAACGGCCAATCGTCGGATGAAATCAAGTATAATTTAATGGTTTTTCTCTCTCCAGTCTTCAGAATTCCACACGACGAATCGACACGAAAGATCTTTTCTCTTGATTTCACATTGTAAGTTACTGGATACGGTTCACGATTCTCGACGAAGAAACGAACGAAAAGTGGAGTTTTGAATCCATTTTGAGAGTTGAAACAGAGCCATCTGAAGGACAGTTGAGGGGATGATGGAGGAGAAGAAAAAAGGAAAGGGAAGGGAAAAGAAATACCTCGGATAGACAATAAGATCACGTTCCGGAGATGTGCAATTCAATTTCGCAATGGATAGTTCCGCCGACGATTTTACCTTTTTCTCTGGAAAATGTTTTTGAACGTGTGAGAAGATCCAGGTTTTTAGGACAAGACCGTTAAAGGACTTGGAACAGGAACGCTTCGGGGACTTTTTTTGGGAACTGTTCATGAAAACAACTGAAACACGCTCACGCAAAAATGCACGAAAAGACACCGAAAAAGTCCCTGTAGCTTTCCTATTCCACCATCTTCAATGAGGTTTTCTGGCGGCCTGGTGCTGCTTCCGACTAGAGCCTGGGTTCAAACCCGCTAGAGGCGTTACCTTTTTGTTTTTTTTTCTACCTAAACGATTCGCTTTTTTTCCCACTCACCACTTTCCAGTGCCATGATTCGAGTTTCTGTTTTTTGTTGGTTCTAATTTGAAAATGATTTTTTCAACTTTCTGAAATTACACGGAAAACCAAAATATAAAATTTATTGAATCACAAGTTTTCACGGAATAATCTTCCAGTCGTAATCAAAATATTCACTTTTTGAATGAGTTTCCTGGATTCCAAGTTGGTCCAATAGTCGGAGGACTTGGAGCATAGGTTGGAGGATAAGTGGGATGATGAGTTGGATGATGTGGACGACATTGACCACGGTTATGATCACAAGTGAGGATTGATTGACTCCAAATGGTGCCAGCTGGACAGTTCTTCTGGACCCAGATACCTGAAACTAAATGAGTTACTGTAGTTTGGATACTGTAACGTACCTGAAGCGCATTGGTAAAAGTTCTGACAGTTATAAATATCTGGTTTGAATCCAGCTGCACCTGCTGCTTCCCTGCATGCTCCATAATATGGAGTTGTGGTTGTTGTCGGTCGGTATGTAGTTGTTCTTGTTGGACGATAAGTCGTCGTTCCAACATCCACACACATATTCTGAGATCTGACAAAAATTGATCCAGGTTGACAGTATCTCCAGGTGAATCCTTTCCCATCATAGTCACACTCCTTGTATCTGGTATTATCAAATGGATCAGGGACTCTTTGACCTGGATGACAGACTAAATGGGGCGGGGAAATGGTTGGAGAGGTGAACAGGACGCAGAATCCAATCTGGAAGTTTGGGAATTGAATTTGAATTTGAGGAAGGAAACATACAGAATGATCGTAGAAATAGTTGATTTGGCATGATTGAATAATCCATCTGTTATCAATACACTTGTAGAACTTTCGCTCGTCAGATTCATGCTCTCTTTGTTGTCCTTCATTGCGGCAGAATCCTCCATTGGCTGAAACGACACGGAATTATGGTTTCATCTGAAAAAGGGAATGTTTTTCTTACGTGGGTTTGGAATTTTCTATAAATTGGTGGTCTGAAAGTAGATTTCTGGAAATATTCAATATCCGTCTCCCTATTTAAATGTCTTGTCGACGTGGCGATTTCAGATTAAGATTTCCAGACTCTTCGACTCCAGTGAGAGCTGGAAATTTCAGAATCCACACACAGAAGCATCTACTTTCAGACCACCAGTTCATGAAAACCCTTAACCCATGTGAGAAAAACTTTCTCTTGTCAGCTTCGCGAAATTCCATCCTTTCTTAAAGTTTCAAAATGCTTACCTTTCGCCGCAGAAGCACCTGTTACCATTAAAAGCAGAAGAAAACAGTAAAGAATCATTTTTGATCGAATGATTTCATTTCAACAAGCCCTTCTCCTTTTATAGAAACCGAAAACAATTGAAAATGCTTCATTGAATGAAAAAATGATACATGAAAAGATGACGATGTTTCTTATTAAATTCCAAATGATTTGTCATCAATGTCTCAGAGAATTGATGAATGAATGAAGGAAAAATGGAAGAATTCCGGAAGTTTCGAGAAAAAACAAAGACTACGGTAGCTACAGGTAACAATTTTCAGAGACTAAAATCCTAACTGGGTGTGACACTTCTGGCAATTGACGATGGACTATTCTGTCTCTCTTTCTTCAAAACAGGTCTCACTCCTCCGTTTTCTTCAAGTAACCAATATGTCTCCATAACTCCTTTTCCTTTTATCAACACTTCTCCTCTTTCTTCAGTTCTAAATCCACCGACTACTTGAGTTAGAAGACGATTCGCTTCTGAGGATACGTGGATTCTTCCAGCTGAAAATCTGAATTTTTCCTTTTCATAGAATGGTAATTCTCACGTTTTCCATTGCTTTCCATTCGACTTGCCGTATTAACTGCATCTCCAAAAAGACAGTAACGTGGCATTGTCAAACCAACAACTCCAGCCACCACAGATCCTAAAATTATGAAGTTTTAGCAAAGAGCTCGTTTTCTTCAACAACTAGACTCACCACAATTAATTCCAATTCTCAAATTGATCCTTTCATTTGGCATATGCGAAATTCTAAACTGTGATAAACTCGACAGAAAACCCAATGCCATTCTTGCGATATGGCGAATATGCTCATTCCCATTTCGATGCGGTAACCCGGAAACACATAAATAACCATCTCCGATTGTTTCTACCTAAACAACTGCTCTTTGTTTTGAAAAAACAATTTCTCCTGACCTTATAAACATCGTGTTGCTCAATTATACTATCAAATATAGTGTATAGATCATTGAGAAGTTGAACCACTTGAAGAGGTGTACACTTTCCAGCAAGATTTGTGAATTGGACGACGTCAGAGAAGAATATTGTGACAAGTTCAAATGTTTCAGGCTCGATGGCGATTCCGGATTTCAATTTTTCAGCAACGGTTCTGGAAAAAATGTGATTGGAGTACTTTGTTGAAATCATTTTTGAAATTTTGAAGTTGAGGTGATAAACGGATTTTTGATTCATCCCTTATTTGATTGCCAGTAAAAGTTTCAAAATTTGAAGCCTGTGTAAGTTGCACAACAAGTTGAGAAAGTTTGATTTTTCGAACGAAGTTGGACATGAAAATAATTGGCACCGCAACGTTTTGAAACTAGACATAAAAGTTGTGGAACGGCAGGTATCGATACACGATGGTTACGAAACGTCGGGGAATCAAATGTTTTATTTTTCAAATTATTTCGTGCTTTTCTCTCCAAAATTTCTTATCTCTTCAATTTTTGAAAAATCTAGTGTCACTCTATCAGAAGCTTCAACAAAACCTACTTCGGCAACATTCGATACAACAGCACATCGGATTTCTTCTGCTCTTCCACTAATTCCTTGGTCCTTTCTGACACTTCCTCCTCCAAATTGGATGCATAAGTCTCCAACATATTGAATACATGATCCATTAAATTCCCCTTTTTCCCATCATTCATTCCTTTTAATAAACTCTTCACTTGATCAATTGACGGTCTTTCAGATGGTTTTTCAGTCCAACAATCTCTAATTAAATGAAGAAGTGCTGGATTTATTTCCAATGATTCATCGACTAAAAGTGACGGACGGATTGCATTGAAACCACCTTTTTTCAGCTGATATATTATTTCTTCTGGTTTCTCTTTCCTATTCTCCATATCGAATGCAGATGTTCTTGTTATGATTTCAGATGAAATGATTCCAAAACTATAAATATCTGATTCCTGACTCCTTTCTATGGTTTCATCTCTCAATATTTCTGGGGCATTCCATAACATCCTTTCCTTGCTCAATTTATCGAATTCTCGAATCGATGAAATTCCAAAATCTGATATTTTCACTTGCCATCGATCATCAATTAAACAACTCCGAGAACTGAGATATCCATGACAATTGAGAATGGAAGAATGAATGAAAGCAATGCCATTTGCAATATCACGGATTAGGGAAAACATGAAGAAGCTGTCCATTTGCATAGAACTCCGTTCAATGACATCAGCCAGTGATCCTCTTGAACAATATTTCCATACTGACATCAATTGAGAACCATTTAGGCAGAGACCAATAAACTTGTTCAGATTGTCGTGGTCTAAACTTCTCATCTGAAATACTTCGGGAAATAAGAGAAATGGAAGAGAAATGGAAGTTCAAAAACACTTCAAATTCAGAGGTTTCGAAGAATGTTGCAACTAATGAGTGGCTTAAAATAGGCTGTTAAAATGGAAGGCTTCCAAACGCCATAGTTTCCAAACGCCTGGTTGTGGAATGTCGTTAGAGATATATTGATGAAACCATTATCACTAAGTTTCAGTTTTCCAGAAACATTTTTTTCGATTCAATCCGAAATAGGAGCCCACAAATAATACAAACCTGTCTCAATTGTGTTCTCTCTTCCACCGTTAGATGTGGCCGTGCGTCGTGTTTATTTGCAGCCACTATCTCATTCTGAAATCCCATTTTTCAATACAAATCTCTACCAAAGAATCTTACATTTCTCACCTGAAAAAGGTAAAATATGAATCGAGAAGTCTCATTTCGGCTCTCCGCTGTTAATTTGGTTGATGTAGATGGTCCACTTACAAATGACCTTTGACTGGCTTCGGATTTTGACTGCAATATTCTTTCTTCAAAGTTCTTTTTTTTGTAATTTTACCTTTTTAGGAATAGTCTGAAGATGACCTATATCCACATGCCACAGCTCATCTTGTCGCTCGATTTCTTTCTGTTTTTGTCTGAATTAATTCTGGTTTTTCATTTGAAACATTCAATTTCTTTGAATACCTAATTGCAAAGAACACTCCTCCAACGGCTGCTCCAACAGCAGCCAATAAGAAGACAGCAAGAATAGCAACGAAAGCCAAGTAATCTCTAACAAAGTTAGCTGGACACTGATTTCCGAGGAATCCACAGATTGGTTTAGCCTTTGGACGTTGTCTTCCATTCCAAATATCATAATATTCATCGTCATACAATGCTTCAAATTCAATCGATTGATTATTTATAATAAGTCTTCCATAGGTCTGTGGAAGTTTCGATGAATTCAATCCAACTAATGTGATAACAGAAGTTCTTGTGGAGTCTGGATCAACAATTACATCACCTCCTCCAACGCCTTCGAATGTCATTCCCATGTTTTTGAGAATCATAGATCCATTCCGAATATTTGCTGAAGGATTAGAAGTCAGAGATCGGTTGACTGCGACGGCGTAGGCGTAGAAGGCGTCCGCTAGTTGACCGGCGTATTTTGCAACCTGGAAGAGAGTATTTTGAAGTTTACTTCCTTCAGAAAATTATATCTCAGCTGTCTTTAGAGTTACGAGAATTTATTAAACTGAAAAATGTCCAAATGTGTTGACAAAAATTTGTTTAGCCGGCCAAATCTTTACAGACATCCTAGATAAAAAGCCTTGGGAAAAATCTACCTCTAAAACAGTTTTCAAGGAATTTTGAAACCACATTTTAAGAAATCACGTTTTTGAAAATGAAACGAGCCCTGGTTATTGTTAACAATGGTAATTTTTGTTTTAAAAATCTAGGCTTACTGTAAGATATCTGGAAAATAGGTACACCCAGTTCAGAACAGTATATCTCGGTTGTCTTTGGAGTTATCAAAAATTGTTAAAGGCGTAGTAAGGCTTTGTACAATAATTTCTGTAATTATAGTACTCATGTGTATATATGAGAATTTCATAAGGAGAGATTTTGAAAATCGCTCAAAAAGCCGTTAAACGGCAATCATTTTTGAGTTTGGGCAGCTACTCGAGCAACAGCCAGAAAAAGCATCGGCACGTAATGTGACCGCATGCAATCGGGAAAAATCAGATATTAAAGTTTTTTTCATCTTCGACCCCGTGGGGAACACCAAAAAAAAAATTAAAATCTAGACTTTCCCGACTGCAAGCAGTCACATTACGCACCGATGCTTTTTTTGGCTGTTGCTCCAGTAGCTGCCCAAACTCAAAAATGATTGCCGTTTAACGGCTTTTTGAGCGATTTTCAAAATCTCTCATTATGAAATTCTCATATATACACATGAGTACTATAATTACAGAAATTATTGTACAAAGCCTTACTACGCCTTTAATAGAGCGCCAATTCGTCCTCATTTCTCTGAAGATGTTTTCTCCCGAGACCACGCTTCGCCCTTTCTGTTCATTTTTCGAAAAAATTTTTCATGTTTTTGTGTACCTCAGCACCTTGACAGGCGAATTCAATTGCTCAGTTTCTGCAGATGACGGTAATTGCGTACAAGTATAGACTTCGCCCATTATAATATAAAAACGTTTATCAAGAAAAATGCAAAATACACAAAAAAAATTACTCGTTATACGAAAAAATTCGAAAAATTTGATTAGAATAGTTGTTTCCGGAGGGAACCCTGAGCACTCTGGGCACGATGAACCCGTTTTTATAGGACAGGATGGATGGATGGAAGAAAAAGAGAAAACACCAGGAAGAGAAGATTGGGAGGGAATTTGAAGAGAATACACATGAAAAGCTATACATAAAGCTATAGATCTCGGAGTGTTGAAAGAAGAAGAATAAGGGGTTCAAGAGAGAAAACAATAAGTACAGAAAGGGGTGTTTTGGGGTGAAATGTGAGAAATTGAGGTGAAAACGAATGGGAAAGTAGGTCAAACTTTTGTGGTGAGACCCCTTCAGCCAGAGCTGTGCGAAATTTTTATTTCGTTTCTCGATAATTTCCCGAAAAATTATGAGAAAAACGGAAATAAATTACGAACAGAACGTTTCTATAGTTGTATGTTTCATGTTTTTCCCGACTTTTCATCCGACTTCGAACAAAAAATATTGATCGAAAAAATTCGGAAAATTCGGAAAAATTTCGAGAAAGTTCGAATAATTCGGGAAAATACCGGAAAAACTCGGAAAAATTTTCGGAATTCTCTTTGCACAGCCCTGGTTCCGATATTTTCGAGATTTCAGGTTTCACCACGAAAAAAATTTTAGAAAACAGTATAGAATATTCAAAAATTAGGTTAGAAAGAAAACTTCTGTGCATATTTTTTGGGGGCTGGTTACGGTGCCTAGAATTGTTTTTTTTTCTAGATTTCATGTTAAAATTTTTAGAATCCTGGTATCTAACCAGTTTTGAAAAAAAAGGATTGTGGACGTTGGAAAAACTACGAGATTGCATGGCTCAAAACAAGATTTTGTTTTCTGATGGTCTAGGACATCTTCTGTCTTATCCTCATCCAAAAAATGCCTAAAAAACCAAATGCACAGAAATTTTTTTCTCCAACCTAACACTACAGAACAATGCACAAATATTTTACATCCAATTTTCAACTCATTATTTTAACAAGTTCTAAGCCTTTTCCGCCTGAGACAATGGGACCATTTCCTGGGCTTCGGCAGTAGTATCTTCATCTGAATCGGTTTCTGAGGAGCAAGAAGATGAAGATGTTCTTCCGAAGAGAAGATCAGCAAAGGTCTTGTTGAAGATAGAGAGCGGGAATTGGGCCAAAATGCATGGTAGAAGGACTAGGCCATGGAACATTCCCCAGATAACGACCAGGAGGATCGTTTTGACGAAAACCATGGGAAGGTAGTTCTGAAAAACGCATCAGCTTTCTCCGAAAGTTTGAATTTTTGAAACCAGCTTATCAAGACGGTTCGAATTATAGTCATGGCTTGGGTATCTACTCCAATCCGAACGGTTTAAACGCACATGATTAACCTTCTTGACGAGCTCATTCTCAAATATCATAGCGCAACCCCCTTACCTGTAGAATTGCAAGCGGCAGAACACAGAGAAGCGTCGAGAACGCCGACTGAACCATCGGCCAAAGAACGTTGGAGAGGGAGTTCACCACCCGAGACTCTGGAGTCTTCATTTCGATCTTCTTCACAATACCGTCCTCTTCAAACTCCTTGAAGCGCACCTAAACAATACAATCAGGTTACAGAGTCTACAGTAATCCCGCCTACCTGATAGTGGCACGCCACATGAGCCACAAAGTCCACAGACATCCCTATGGACACAATGACTGCACACAGGGTCACCGGATCCAGATCAAGATCCCAGAAACAGAGATATCCAGTGACACCGATGGAGATCGAGAGGATTGCTGCCGTGGCGAGGGCTACAGAGAGAGGATTCCGGATGAAGACGATGCAGACGGCAGCCATACACCCAAGGGTTACCAGAGCGTTCTGTATGTTTTTGCTTCAGAGGAATATAAGAAGTTTTAGGAATGATAATTAGGAAAAAACTACCGTATCCAGGATTCAGCATTTTCTCTACTGATTTTTGTCTCATTTCACTCTAATTTTCCGAACCACTTACCGAGATCGCCAATCCTTTCAGACTTCTCATTTGGTCAACGAACATTGCATTGACGTTCCAAACGGATACATTCAAAGTTTCATAGCTGCTTGCAATAGTGCGCCAGTCCTCCATAATTTTGATGCGGTCATCCCATGAAGTCACGTTTTCATAGGCGAAGATCAACTGGACTTTTCGAATTGGGACACTAAAATGTTACAGTAATCAAAAGAAATATATTTCTTGTACTCACGGATCCGAGAAGTTCAACTTCATTGTTCCCTTATGATGCTTGTAGATCGGGTTGGCAAGGAATCCGGGGAGTTTCTGAAACCAGAATGAAATGATAATTAGGCTCCTTTTTAAAATTAAGGCAAACTTTTTTATTTAATTGTCTTTTTATTTCAATTGTTTCTAATTTTTTTGTAAATTTTTTTGGTAATTTTTTTCTATCAAAAGGTTCTTTTTTCATAATTTTTTGAAAATATTTATTTTTTGAAAACTCACGCTGAAATCTAACTTGGTACTTGTGTTCTGGACAGTTTCCTCCTCATAATCAAAATCTTCGGCTCCGACTCCATAGAAGTAGGTCTGGTAATCTCGAATCGGAGAGATTGTGTACTCTGATCCTCGGCACTTTTCCATCGACTCATAATCGTTCACCAGATTTTCGAAAATCGATAACTTCGACGGACTGCTGATATCCACCGGGTTATTGATGATTACTGTGACCGGGTAGAACTCCTTCCAGACAGTCTCTTCAATGATGCGGTTCGGTTTTCTGATTGGTGTTTCCAGTGGGAGGATCTTTGCGGTATTGAGGACCGCCCGTATTCCAAGTGTTCCATAGATCCCGAAACCCCAATAAACCAGGGAGCCGAGGATAAGGATAATGAACGTCCAGCGGCTACATACGATCTTAGCGTAGATTTCGAGAATTTTGTTGAAGGTGGCCTCGAGCTGAAAGAGACACGGCTTTTTAAAAAATATTTTCGTATCGAGACCTGAACTCCTACTGAATCATGTATATATTCATATTACAGCTCCTGTTATGCTGAATTTAAAAGTCCAACTCTTATTTGATCCACCGTACCTTGCTGGGCTCCTTGATCCGATCGTTGAGCAGCAGAACCAGCACCGGACAGAAGAAGGTTAGGGTGTAAACGTAGGCGAGGAGGAGGGAAATTGCACAGCCCAAACAGAAGATTGACATTTCTGAAATTTGCTGATAGGGTAGGTTCTAGAGAAACGAAACAGTGTGTCCGTCTGCGCTCTCGCCGCCTAAACTAGAAGAGCTAACAAAATGGTTCAAGAAAGACGAACGTGCGAAATTTCTTGGAGATCTATTTGTTAGTTAATCAATTTTTGAAAACTATTATAATTTTCGAAAATACCGTACCTTCCGTCGGATTCATCCACCCGATCAAGAAGACAATGACATTTGTCAATGTGGTTGTGGTGATTGATGGTCCAGCTTCAGCCAACATGTACCCAAGTCTCTTTCCAGACGGTAAGTCAGGACTATGCTGTAGCCAGTTCTGAAGTGTCAAGAATGCATCATTGACTCCGATTCCATTGATCAAGAATGGCATTATCATCATTGGACTGTTGGTCCGATTTCCCAGCATATTGTTGATTCCGAATGCAGTGAGGATCGCGAGAATTGGAACCAGCAGACAGGCCAAGGCAATCAATCCGATTCTCCATGAGAAGTATCCATAGTAGGAAGCAGAGATGGATACAGTGAGGAAGATGAAGATGATCATCGATACTATTCCGACGATGAAGTATGGGACCATCTTCTGGGCGTCTTTGTTCATTTCGGTGTCGACAACTTCCGCTCCGATGACCTGGTATTTTCGGAATTAATTAAATTGGAATCAGCATTGGGGTTTCACAAAAACGCTTCTTAGAATTTCAAAATGAACTTTTTTTCAAAACGAGCTTTTCTTTCTAAACTAGCGTTTTTCTCAAAACACACTTTTTTCAAAATGAGTATTTTTTGAAGCTATGTGAAGGCTTCATTTGTTTCATTAATTCAAAATAGAGCTTTTTGAATTGATTTCAAATTCCAAAATCAAATTTACAATAGACCAAAACTCACATTAATCTCTACCAAATGGTCCGGACCTTCCAATGCCGAGTATCCAGTTGCATAGTTATAAACAGCCAACTCCCATTTATTCAACTTGTCCGTATCCTCAAACGTCTTGACTTCCGAAAGAACTGGCAATGTGAGAACTTTCATGAACTGAATATTGGTCACAGGATCCGACTGATTAACGGTAACTCCAAAAAAGTTTCTTTCCAAATGCAACTGGTATCCCATCACTGTAGCAATTGGGTAGTTCAAATGGTATCCTTCTTCCGAGGGGTTGGCAGACTTGGTTTTGTAGGCTGACAGGAAGTACTGTAGGATGTCGTTGGCTTGGCAGTAGTGGCCACAGAAATCACCGAATTTCATGTATTGACCGTTGCCAACGTCGGCGGAAAGGTTCTTGGAGATGTAGAGCCATTGCTGAAAATTTGAAACTAAGGTTTTGAAGAAAGTTAGTTGCACTGTGAACAAGTGTGGAGTGATAAGTTCTCTATCTTTTAACAGAATCATATCAGAAAATGGTAATCAAATGATGAATCATACACTTTCTAGAAAGAAAACCTCCAATTTTCACTCGTTTCTCAAATGTTCTTATTCACTATGGAACTAGGAAACGCACCCTCTGCGCCTCCTCCAAATACTCAATCCGATGCATTGATCCACCATCCTTCGCCGTCATCAGCACCGTAGTCATGACTGGATCACCTTCCGATCCGAGGAACTCTCGATAAATCCGGTTCTCCAACCGGGATTGCGAGTTTTTGGGAGTGTAGCCGTCTCGAACATTGTCCTTCATCTGGAGACCAATGGCTCCTACTGAAAATTGTAGTTTGTAGTCTTGACAGCTTTATACCTAAACTTACGCCCGGCGGAACACATGATTGCCGTGGCGATGATGAAAGGAATGGGGAATCTTCCGATGATTTTTCCTCCTTTTTTATACATATCAGCAAGTGATATGTTGTTGAACGGTCCCAACAATTCGAAAGTCTTGTGACGTGGTCTTGAGGCGGCCGATGTGGTGGAGATGACGGTGGGACGATGGATGAACTCATCGCCCTCCGACGACATCATCCGAGCTGGGGGCGGGGCCTGGAAGAATAAGAAATTATAGAGTGGTGGGGTCGGTGGTTTTGAAAAAATGAGGAAAGGTTTTGGAGATCAAGAAAATGTGAGAGGACGCATGCAGAATGAAGGTAGTTGACAAAAATTGAGTCAGTGTCCAAAATTTAGCGAGCTAGGCAGTTTTTCCGTTTTCGTGGCCTGGCGCCAAAAAATCCTGGGTTCCAAACCTAGCTCGTGGTGAGACCCAAAAGTCTTCAAAAAGATTCTACCTAACCACATGAACCGGATTGAAAAACTGATTTCAACCAGATAATGGTCAGAAGTATAGAAGCAAAACTAAACAAAACACAGTATTTTTCCCATAATCTTTTCAAAACTACACGATCGCTTTTTATCTATTCTCATCAAAAACTTTCTAAATGTCAAAATTCGCAACTCAGAAACTCATCACTCTGTCCCTATCGATAATCGAAACAAAATGTTTGTGTGCAACATGTACACCAACGTATCGTTAACTATAATATTATGCCTTATAGATTTTTTAATCTTTTTGATAAAAAGAGAATGCGGTTGAGTGGTCAAGAACATGAAAAAAAGATAAGAAATGTGTGAAAAAGAAGAAGGTATAATCACCTTTTTATACTCAAGAAAGGATTATGGAGGGATCAGGAATTATCAGAGGATAATGGAAACAACATCAGAAGGAAGTATATATGGATTGAGAAAAAGGGCGGAGTCTGAGTAAGGATGCAACAACTCTTCCATATATTGAGCGGCAAATTTTGTCTGTGTGTCTGTATGTACAGCGCTTATCACCGTATATATTTTGTGCCCCTAACCCCCTAAACCGTTTAGTACCATATTTGGGTCTGGCTTCCTGAGCGTTGCAATTCTATAACATTTGGAGCTCGGGCTACACTTACTAGAATTCCTAAGGTTCTCTTTGTTTTTTGCTAGTTTACGAGGCACGAACGACCACTTTTTATTGATTCCAGATGAAAACAAAATGACGGAAGCAAGGCGAAAATTTTATTTTCGAGGAAGTTTTCGTCAATTTGAAAACAATCGTTTTGAAGATTATATATTTTAAAGGAGGTGGGAACTCTCGTTGTATTGAGACTCGTATTGAGACTAAAAAAGGGCCGGGCGCTTATAGGCAATCTGAGTCTGCGCACTTTCCCGGCCGCATAGCGCAGTCGGTAGCGATGTTGGTGATCTGTCAGACCGACTTCGGGTTCGAACCCACCAGAGGTATTTATATTTGTAATTTCAGAGAAAATGTTTTTTTGAGTTCCCCCCTCCTTTAACTAACTATTAGTTGAGTAAAATTGAAGGTGAGGTTTGAAGTACAAAGAACACAGAGGTGCTGAACTTTGCCAATTTTCCTAAAACATTAGGCTAGTCCTAAGAATTTTCCAAACATAGTATAAAAATCAACGGAAAGTGAATGAGAAAGGGAGAAATATTTAGAAACACATGATGGAGATAGACTGTTGATAAACACTAAACACATGGGGGATAGAATGTTCCAATAATAATGACTCAACAGATATAGAGATGTGATAGAAAGGGGCGTGGTCACTGCATTTGGCCACTGGTCACAGGGAAAAAGTTACGAAATGTTCTTATTTTTCATTCATGGACAATTGATGATTGATCATAACAGGAAAGGTTCTAGAAGCTGAACTTTTTTTGATTTTTGAATGCTTCGAGGACAAGAAATATTCGATCGCTCAAGTCCGTGACATCTAAATTTTCGAAGAACTGTTCGATAAAATATGGAAATTACTGGTGTCGTTTTTTCCAAACTACGGTAACTTTGAAATTTTCGTGGCGAAACCTATTATCCGAGACTAGTCATGATTGATGAACTCATTCGTATCGACTTTTTGATCTTGAAAATACGATTTTCATTGCTTTGAGTTTCTAAATGTTGGTAATGAGGCCCAACTACTCACCTCCACCCAGTCAAGCTCCATTGGTCTACCAATCATTTCTTTAGAAAATAATATTTTTAGAAAATATCTAACGGCGGCAGTACTGACATGCTTTCCGTGCCTCGTCCCCTTCCTTTTATGTGAAAATAAACCCGTCAATCAAAATTAGTTCGGTGGAGTCAGTAGTCTCTTTATCAGTAAATCATACCACTGTGAGAATCACACAAAGGGGGAAAAATGGGAAAAAAAATTGGTTGAAACGTGGAAACTGATATGAGGTTTTTTTGTATCGTTTTATTACCCCTGAATGGAGTGAGCGTGATGATATAAATTATGAACTGTGATTTGTTCCAAGAGGGGTCTGATGGAATGTTGGAGGAGGAGGGTTTTGGCACGAAAGAGCAGTAGAAAAAAAATTGATAAATCCCTAAAATTCTGGAAAAAACGGATTGAGATACTGTTTCTAACTAGCTATTTCACAAGGATTTAGGACGACAACTAAGCGATATACGGTGAATTCTCTGATTTCGTGGCCAGACCCAACCAACTTCTAAATCATTCAATCACTGAAACCGCTTCGAAATGCTGTTTCTCATGAGCTCCGTTTTATGGATACTATAAGAAAATTAAGCAAGATACGGTAGCTGTTCTATTTTCGTGACGAGACCCGATTCTCAAAGCAAAAAAAATGAAGGATAATGCTTTTCAACAAAGTCAATATCAAAATTGTCTGTACAATGTATCACTCAATATAAAGCAACAACAAAAAAGTGTATACATTAAACGTACATATTTATGATTCATGTGTCTTTTACAGAACAGAAACAAAGGAAAAATGGTTTTTGGAATGAAATAAAACAAAAAATATGATACAAGACTTCAAAACAGTAAAACTACCGTATCACGATCAATTTCGCTTTAAATTTCATGAAATTAGGGGTTTCTGTTTCGGTGAGAACAGACTTCTGACAAGAATGATCTATACTTTTGTAATTCTCAGGATCAAAAATTTAACGTGGGTTAACTACCACAGTAATACCATCAAACATTTGCTGATACATTTTGGAAAAGTAGTAGGAGTGCTGGAAAATGAAAAGAAGGAATTTGGTGGTAACTCGAGACGAAACTTGATATCAACATGGAAAAAAAGTTGGTGGAGGGAGAAAGGAAAGGGTTGGAGAGGAATTGATGACAGCAAGAATACTACTACTACGTAACGGGATGATCAAAAGTCACAGGATATTTCGGGATTAAACCGTATTGGAATATTGAAAAAAGAGCTGTAAAAAACTATTGAAAAAAAGCTAGGGAACCGGTAGAAATCAAAAAAAAAAGTTTATTATAAACAATAATAAAAAAACAATTCGATTTTTTTTAAAATCTGAATTCAAGATAGTGTCCCAAAATTTTTAATCGAAAGAATGAAAAGATCAAAAAGTGTAAAAACCTAGACGGCACGGGGGAAGAGTGTGTGTTTGTGTTCTCCTCCCCCCGAAACCTCCTTCCCGATGAGCTTTGATAAAATTGATCAGATCAGACGAGCAGAGAACAAAACATAGTTTTTTGAAGGTTATTGGAACTTCAAAAAATGTTGACTCCAGTTTTTCCGAGCTTTTTTCAGAGCTTTTCTCAAAGCTAGAATATTTCAGACTATACTCTAAATGTAACAGAAAAGGGGCGTGGTCAATATGTGACCACTGGTCATTTTTGGTCTCAAAAAGCTAATGATTGATCAAAACAGAGAATGTTTCAGACTTTGGGAAAATTCATCCGGATGCAGTATTTTTTTCGTGATGAGACACAACTATTTGAAATAATAAGGCTGAAGATTTGAAGCTTCTTTAATAAGTGCCAAAGCGTCCTTGAATCAAAGAAAGCCACAAAATAAGAACTTGGAGAAAGCTAAAAAGTGAAAGAAACGAGACGCAGATTGGGAAATGCCGATGGAAAGGTAACAAGAAAAGACGAAATCAATGTGGAGAAGAAGAGGCAGAAGGATATAGTGATGGGTGATGGGTGACGATGATGATGATCGGAGGGATTGGTGACAAGTGACATGGATAAGTGCATGAGAAGGGCGGTACTCTGGTGTTCTGGGGGACGGAAGTTCTGTTATAAAGACGCAGAAAATTTTAAGAGAAAGTTCTCGACACGACAAAAAATCTGGGGATTCGAAAATGCAAAAAATTTTGGCGGGAATTCACGTTCAAGAATATTCCGTTTAATAGGGATACGACTAGTTACAGCTATTATAAAGTCACAGTACGCATTCAGACTTTTTTAAAGGCGCATGAAGTTGGTCTCGTAACGAATTGCCACACTAGCAGTGGTGGCAGTCACTTTTCGTCGTGGGACCAAGCTTATGCGCCTTTAAAAAAGTCTGAATGCGTACTGTGCCTTTATAATAGTATTGTCCCTATTGAACGACCAAAAAAACTGGTTTTGAGTTATCATCCGAGCACATAGGACCATAAGAATAGTTTGCTATCCTTACTGAAAATGGAATTATTCATTGGTGTTTTCAGAAAATTAAAAAGAAAAAATTGTTCTCGAAAAAAAAGTACTTCCCCTTGCTGAACACTTTGGGGGGTCTCCCGTGTGTAAACAGTGTATTGTGTGCTAATCGACTCAATTTCTTTCTCAATGAGCAATATTTTTTTTACTAGTCACTTAGGAACGAACAAAATCGATCACATTAGTTTAGATTTTCAGGTCTCAACCCAAAGTTTTGGGAAATAGGCGATTATGTAGACGGAAGTTGAAAAATTATGCAGAATTTAGAAATTTATTACTTTTTTAGGAGAACAAAAGGAGGCGAGCTTGTTCGAGGTCTATCTGGGTCTCGAACAAGTTTATAAAGCTGAACCTAGCCCAAACTTCATTCTAAGAAAATCAATATCCGCCCGAAAATGTATGTAAATGAGAAACAATGGGAATTCTACTAATTCCTATTATACAGACAATAGAATGAACTGTTGTTCGTGGTCGGTCAACCGGAGACGACCCCATCATACCCGTTGTGTACTGATCTATGACGGTGTGGAAGGAGGTAAAACATAGTATTGTGATCCTAAACTTTAGTCAAGTTGGTCATGAATCGGAAAGTACAATAAATAATTTAATTAGGAGTGAACT